>ML994634.1:1239189-1568431 GCA_010093925.1 Zopfia rhizophila CBS 207.26
AGTACTATAACATGTTTTTAATTTTAAAGTTATATATTATATATTAAGTAAGTTTTAAATAAAAGTATTTAATAAATTTATTAACTAAATAAAAAATATAGAATTATAGTATACTAATATAACTAGTATTTATAAATATATTATACTTATAGTTTTTAAAGTATAGTAAAAATAGTAGTAATATTCTGTAAAACATTTTTTTTAATATAATAGTTATATATTCTTTAAAAAAAAAATTAATAAATAAAAATTATATTCTATTTATAAAAAAAAGGTAATGTATTTGATAAGTAAATAGCCTAGATAAGTAAGTAGCCTATCTTAAAACTTACTAAAAAATCAAGAATTTGCACATGAATATCTTAATAACTACTTAATAATAAATCCTAGAAATTTAATGGGTACTTAATAGTGATCTAAAATAGACGTTATTAAATTTTTAAGAGCTAGCGGTTAAACATTATTAAGATATTTAAGAAAAAGTGAATTTAGGGGCTAACATAGTACTATCTTAATAACTATTAATTGCTAGCTTTTAAAAATTTAATGATATACATTTTGGAGCACTATTAAGTACCTATTAAATTTCTGGAATTTATCATCAAGTGGTTGTTAAGATATTCATGTGCGAATTCTTAATTTTTTAGTAAGTTTTAAGGTAAGCTACTTACTTATCTAGGCCATTCACTTATCAAATACGTTAGTTATATTATAATTTTAATAGTTTACTAATAATAAAATTAATAAAAAAGCTAAAAATATTTAATATTTATTTAGTATAAAAAATATATACTATAATTATAAAAAAGGCTACTAGAATATAGGTTATAAAATATTATAAATAACAAAAAAAAATAATAAAACTACTCTTTTTTATTAATAAAATATAAATTAAAAAAGTTTAAGTATAATAGTTTGTAATGTATAAGTATTATATAAAATATATTACTAGTATTACTTTTTAGTTTAAAATTCTAATTTTTAAATAATTTATATTAAGTTTATTATAACTACTACTAGTACTTTTATAATTTAGTAAGATTTATAAAAGTAGGGTTTAAAAACCAAAAAAAAAAAAAAAATTTTAATTTAATAACAGGCAACTATTTTTATATAATTATATTACTTTTTATTTATTATATTTTTTTAATTATATTAAGTTTAAGTATATTTTTTATATATTTATGATTATACTAAATTATTTAATGTAAATAATATTTAATACTTTAAAACTTTATTACATATAATTATTTAAATTTTAAAACCAAAAAAATTAAAAAATTAAAAAATTAAAAAAATTAAAAAAATTAAAAAATTAAAAAATTAAAAAATTAAAAAATTAAAAACTTAGTTTAGTTAAGTTTTAATATTAAAGAAGTACTAAAAATTTAATTAAAATAAAATATTTAAGTAATAGTTATATATAGTTAGTTAAATTTAAAACAAAAAAAATTTAGTTTAATTAGTAAAAAGTTAATATAAAAACCAAAAAAATAAAGTTAATAATTTATATAAATAAAAACTAAAATTAAATTATTAATATTTTTTATTAAAAGCATATTAAAAATGTTAAAGTAAATAATATATTATAGTTTAAATATAAGTGTATTTACTTTTTTTACCATAAAAAACTAGGCAGCTATTTTTATAAGTTTTTATAAATTTTATTAAATTTTATTATTTTATTTTAAAGTATTAAATTAATTTTAAAATTTCTTTTAGTTAAATATAATTAAAGAAGTTAAAGTAAAATAGTTTTAATAATAAAAGTACTTAGTAAAAAAGTATATATAAACTAACAGTATATTTATTATATACTTTAGTTATTTTAGTATTTAAAAATAGTAATACTAAATAGTACTAAAAGAACTAAAGTATTATTAGTATATATAAGTTTAATTTTATTTATTTTTTAACTTATTTTATTTATATATTATAATAACTATATTATTTTTAGTAATTTTTAGTATTACTTATTTTGAATACTAAAATAATATAAATACTACAATATAAATAAAAAGTATTAATAAAAAACTATAAGTAATTTTTTTTATATAACTATTTTATAAACTCTATATTATAGTAATTATATATAACACTTTACTAAACTCTTTTTATATATTATATATTTATATATTAGCTTTATATTAGTGTATAAGCTTTTTTTTAAATTACTTTTCTTTAATATATTCTAACTTTTTTTTATATAATGTTTTAAACTATTACTTAGTATTATATATAGTATATAATTAATACTTTTTTAAGCTTTTTTAAACTTCTACTTATAGTACATTATAATACTCTATTATAACTACTAAATTAATTTATTATTTTTTAACATTTTATTATAAGTAAATAGGTATTAAAAAAAAAATATACTTAATTTTATATATAAACCATTTTTTATTATTACATATATATAAATTAATTATACTACTATTTTAACTTAAAAAAAAGAAATATATAGCTTAGTAATTAAAATAAATTTATTTATTAGTATTAAGATATTTACTACCTATACTATACTAATTCTATTCTTAGGTAAGCTAGTATGTTTTACTACTCTAGGTTAGACTATGGGGTTTGACTCTTACCTCATCCAATTCTCTATTTTTGCGCCTTTTTTTTACTTTAAGTATAGTAGAAGCAATGGAGCGATGTCTCTGTCATTCTAGCGCCCTCCCACGCTATTGTTTTTGAAGTGCTAGAGTGACAGGAGCATATAGCTGTTTGGGAAGCATACGGGGTATACAATCCCGAACTAAAATCGGGATTATATACTACTGTTTTCATGATATTCGGAATAACGTAACCCAGATCCTAGATTTCTGGGATCATATATCCCAGACATACTCTATAGGGTCCTTCTGCCTGTGCTAGTTGGAGTTGGAGCTCAAGCTTCTGTCGCGAGTTCTTAAGGTACGCTTGTATAGTGTCGTATATTAGTACTTTCCCCTCTTAGTTGTATTGACGCATAAGACCAATCGTCTATCAATTAATGGTCTTCTGAAATTCATCCTGTTCGGCATCTATCAGAATCTTCCTATTCTGAGCGATTGCAAGGCGAGTGGTCTCTTCCAGGGCCTTGGTAAATGCCTTTGGAGGATCTGCGCCGTCAGTTAGTCCATCTACGACAGACTTTCCAGCTCCAGTATACCTGTAGAGGCGAATTAGCAAGGTATACTGCGAACAAAGACCTAAAACTTACTTTATCCCTAGCACAGCGCCATCTTGGAGCATGTCCAAGTCCCAAGATTGCCCTATTTCTAATGCGACAACTCGGGATCGACTGTATCGACAGCGATAGTCGACTCTGCCGGCAGGACTTCGGGCTGTTTTGTAGGGTCGAACTCCTTTCCATCGCACAGGATAATACCAGAGTAACATTTGTTCATGTATCTCGTGATCGTGTTCTGAACCTTGGTTTTGGTAACACTAGCACAGAAATGATCGTATACGAGCGGCTTGACGATGGCCCTTATCATGGGGTTCTTGTCCGGGTTTAAAAGGACGGATCGAGATTGAGCAATTCTGCTTAGACCTGGCTTGGACAGAAAAGGAGAAGTAAAAAAGGCCCCTTGCCTCCTCGATTTCCTTTGTTTCCTTCTCGTCTGATTGTCAACAGGGCAACGGCGGGTGTACATGGTTCTTGTTCCCTATGGAGTATTCGCCGGGGTGGAACATCTAGGATTCTGGGTGACTTACCCCGTACTTTCTGGGATCCTATATCCCAGATTCGTAGCCAATTTTGTATGGGAAAACAGGGACGTAGGATCCCGAAAAGTGACGTCTTTTCCCGAATTTGTGGGCCATTTTGATTGGCTGAAATACGTGGGGGTTCCGTGGAAGATGCATGCACGAAGTCGGGCCCTGACGTACTTGACAGCTTGGCTGCCCACAGTGGCAACTCACATCTTCTCTGCTTACCAACGACGTCCCGCAAGGAGCCCCTGAGTACTCTGCGCAGGCGCCTGTAACTACGCGCGGGTAAACTTTGCCCGAATCGATTGATTCTGTAATTTTTTCCCTCACTGCGTGGAGGGCCGCAGAGTCTCCCATGTCCGAGAGCTGCCAAGATTGAACGAACACCAAAGTTTAAAGCAGTCAGGGGTAAGATATCCCAGATAGGAATCTGGGGTGAATGATCCCGTAGATGGTACGGGTTGTATTACCCGTGACAACTTCCGGGGTCATTCACCCCGTATAGGGCCCCTTCCAGGCTCACACACCCCGAATTCTCGATTTCTGGGATATATTACCCCTGACATACTCCATAGGGTTACCCCAACGGCGGCGCCATGTTTAGGTCGCCTCTCAGAAATCCAGCTCCACGATCCTAAAGGGCGGTAGAGCCGTCTCAGCACACATTTCGCCTTGGGAGGACTTGCAGCTCTACCTGGGCTTCGCTGCTGGTATTTTCGCCCACCAGGCCAATATCCTGGCCTCCTGACGGAGTTCTAGAGTCTTATCGTCATGAACAGCATAGGAGGCGGTATCTACGCAACTCACCTTCTTGATAAAGCTATCGGGATAAATCTCAGCATACTGGGTGCTAGTCATCGCATCATACACGTTATGGTAGTTATTGGAACATGGGTATATGAGCAAGGTCTCATGTCGGCATACCAGGACGGATCTTTTTGCAGCTCCGATCGCGATAAAAGTCAAGATCATACAAAAGGGAACAAACGTCTGGAGCCGAGTTACAATGAGGAGTGGAGTGTTAGACACTGTATATCATAACACAAAATGAATTTTTAGAGCAACAGATCCATTGTGCTGGTGTGAGAAGACTGTCCGTGTGAGAGCTTTGCTGAATCTCGACGGACTAGAGTCTACACAAACGCTGCGGACTCTGAAACACCACAGCGTGTAACGGCTACGTTTAAGTACCCATACCCTGCCCAGTGGAAATCGTGATCTCCGACCATCCATTCTACTTCCGACAACCTTAAGCCCTTTAGAACAGGTACGTCAAGAGTAAGACCGTTAAGGTGCTCAGGTCCAAGATTAATTCCAGGCTCTGAAATATAAGGTGTAGTGTAAGGCAAGGACACTACCAGTCATGCGAACACGTCACTGAATAATCAGTCCGATGAACCATATCTCAGCTGTACAGAGCATGTTAGATAGACAACACAAGACAACACAAGACAACACAAAACAAAAAGGACAGACACAGACACACAATACATCACAACATATCTTTGTTTGACTACCACATTTACTTACATGTAGTCTGGGTGCGGAATAAAGCTGGATTGTAGGGCGTGAAACTAGGGCCAATACAAGGAACATCTAATAAGCTTAGTTAGAGAAAGAGTTATTAACTGCTATTAACATAGCAATATCCTTTTTCATTCATGTTAATACTAAGGAGAAAATAGGCATAACGTTCTTTAACACCTATGTGTAAGTACAATTATATTTGTACTTACTATTAAAGTACGATTATTTAAGAACTTACTATTAAAGTACAATTATTTAAGAACTTTTTAAGGCACATATATACTAGACTCAATTTGTTCTAAATTAATTTTATTACTAAAAAGTTAGTTTATAAGCTATATTAGCATCAAATTATATTTTGAGATTTCTAGTTATAGGTAATAAATAAAGTAAAGTACTAAAAGTACATAATAAAGTAATTTAAAAATAAAGATATAAAAAGTATATAGTATTAAAAGTTGTTTTTAAAATAAAAAAATAAACTATACTAAATATACTTCTAAAAAGTATTTTTATAATAATAATAGTAAAATAGTATATATAAATACTATAAAATAACTTATATTATTACTATATATTAGTTTTTTAGTTTAGTAAATTAATACTACACTTTTTTAACTAAATATTAATACCTAATATAATATTTACTAAAATACTATTTTTAAAATTTTTAAAATTTTTTATTTAGATTTTGTAAAAACTTTTATATATTACTAATAACTTTTTTATTTAATATAAATTTTTTTAAGATAATAATAATTGTTTTTAAATTTATAGAATTTAGTACTGTTATAAAATTTAGTATAACTATAAAATTTACTAGTATATAATTTATAATAATTTAAAAATATATACTCTTTTTAAAAATATTATTTTTAGATTTTTAAAAGTATACTAATAATTTAGTAAACTTTTTAGTTATAATAAACTTATGTTTAAAAATTTAGCTAAATTTCATAATATATTTAATAAATATAAAATATTTAGTAGTATAAAAATATACATATAAAAAGTTTATATTATGTAAACTAAAAAAGCCAATAGTTATTAAAATGTCTTAATTAATAAAAACTAAAATAATCTTAATATTAAAAATTTTAGTTGTTTTACTTTTAGTACTAAGTACTTTATTTATATTATTAATTTAAAAGTAATTAAAAATTTAAAAACTTGAGTAAAAAGTAGTTTTAGTAACTTTTTACTTAGTATAAAAAAGTATTAAAAACATTTAATAAATATAGTTCCTAGTATAAACGTTTTTAAAAGTATTATAATAAGTTTAGTACTAAAAGTAAATAAAGTAAAAAATATAAGAACTAAAAACTTAATTAAAATTTTATTCTAGTTTTAAAAAAAGTATAAATAATTTTAATAGTTAAATTAGTAGTAAAAGTATTTATAATAACTATTATATTTTATTAATAAAAATTAAAAATAGAAAAATAAAAATAACAAAATTAAAAAATATATTTAAAAAAGTTTTATATTTTTTTTAATTTAATGCTTTTTACTTTATTTTTAGTAATAAACTACTTAATAAAACTAGTATATTTATATTTATATATTATATATAGTACTATATTTTATAAATTAAAATTAAAAGTAAATTAGTTTTTTTAAAATTTACTGTATATATAATTAGTTATTAAGTATATAATTAGCTTATTATTATTAGAAATTACAAAATTACTTAAAATATTAAAATTAGTTATTAAATTTTTATTTTAAGTACTAATCTTATTAATTTAAAGGCGTTAAAATAGGATTTTTTTAAAAAAAAAATTTCTTTTTAAAAACAAGTAGAGTAAAATTATATTAGTAATCCTAAAATAGTATATAATAATATTTATTTTATAAAAATATTAAGTAACTAACGTATTACTAGTAATAAAGTAAATAAATTAAATAAAAAAAAAATTTAAAAGTATTTTCCTATTTTTCTATAATTTTTTATATTCTACTTAATACTAAATACTGAATACTAAGTACTTATAGCCAAATAATTACTTATTTTTAGTATATTTATATTTTATATAGTTTTACTAACTAAAAAAGTTTATAGTATTTTGTAAAAAGTCTATTATTTTAAATTATAATACGATTTTCTTTTTTTAAGAATTTATTTTTAAATTATGTAATTATTATTTAAGTAAATTTATAACTTAATTTATATTATATTATAAGTATAGTACTTTACTATATTTTTAACTTAGTATTATATTTATTTTAGCTTACAAATTTACTATATAAACATATTTACTAAAATTTCTTATAATTATTATTTTTTATAAAATATTAATTATTTTATTATATTCAAAATTTATTTAAAGCATATTAAGTATATATATATAAAATTTTTATATATTAATGTATTTTAAAAGCTCTTAAATTATATTTTTAAAAAGTAATAAAAAAGTAAAATAAAACAAACTTATTAAAAGTTAATATTATGTAATTATTATTAAATAAATATTTTTAAGATCAACTTAAAAAAAAAGAATTATAAAATTTTTTACTTAATATTAAAAAAAAGTAAATAGTTAAAAAAAATTTATTATTTTATAATATTTATAAAAATAAAGTTTTTACTTATAATATAGTTTATATTATACTTTATTAACTTTATTATTACTAGTTATAATACTTTGTAAATAGTTAAAAATAGGTTATTAAATTAGTATTTAGTTTTTAAGTATTTTTAAATTTAAAGTAACTTTTTATTTAACTAAGTACTTGTGTTTGTTTTCTATACTTTATTTATTAATAATTTTTTTAACTTTTATTTTTATTTTTATTTCTTTAGTTTTATATTAAAATGTTTTTTAAAGTAGTATTTTTAAATTTACTAGTTTTAATAAAAATATATAAAATATAAAGTAAATTTTTATATTTAATAAAGTTTAAGTAATTAACTAATAATTTTTTTCTAAACTTTAATGTTATTAAGTTTTTTACTTAAATATTTAGTATAAAAATCATTTATAAATAAATAAACTTAATTTTTTTCTTTTAACTAAAGTATAATTTTTTTGTTAATATATAAAATGCGTTTATATTTTACTATTTTTTTTATAATTATTAATATACAGTTTTAAGGTTGTATAAAGTAGTAATAGCTACTTTAGTTTTTTAATTTATAAACGTTTATATAAAGAAATTACGTATTTTTTGTAATTTATATAAAATAGTATTAATTCTATTACTTAATAATTTAAGTAACACTTTTTAGGCTCCTTTACTTAATAAAAACTTAACTTAAAAATACTATTAATTACTTTTCTTTATATATTTAGCTAATTTTAACTAGTATATTTTTAATAAATACCTTTTTTTTTGAAAACAAGGTTATTAAAATTCTACTTAAAAAAGTATAATATCTTATTTTAAATGCTTTTAATAAATAAAATAAAGTTTAGTTTAATAATTTTATAGTATTTAAAAAGTTAGCTTTAAAAGCTATATTTTAAAGCATAAAATTTTTTACTTTACTAAATTTTTTAAGATTTTATTAATATTGTTTGTTGTTAATAGTAATTAGTTACTTTTTACTATTTATAGTCTTTTAAGATTTTTATAAAGTATTTAATAAAACTTAACTAAAAATTTAAAATTAGGTTTTAGTTTTTGTTATTAAATAGTCTAATATTTTAATTTAGTTAGTTTATACTATTAAGTAAATATATATTCTTAATTATAAATAGTTACATGTATACTAGTAGTTTAAAAAAAACATTAGAAACTATTTTATAAGTAATTAAAACTACTTTTATAAAAGTACTAAACTACTAAATTAATTTTAGTACTTTTTTTATTTAATTTAATTATTTTATATAAAATTAGCTGTATTTAATTAATTATAAAGTAAAATATAAAACTACTAATTTAAGTAAGTTATACTTAAATAATACTTAATTTAATAAAAGTTTTAATTATTAGCTTTGTGTTTTAATATATTATTGCTGAGCATAGCGAAGCTTTCTTCTATTCAAATAGGGGGGTTTTTGGTTCAGAAGTCTGCTGAGATAGCACCGAGGTTTCTCGCGTTCTGGTTGGTTAGAAAAAACGACCTCACGTGATCAGGTTCTGGTTGTTCCGCACCGGAGGAATACTAAAGTTTACTGAAAATTCTCGCACGACTAATACTTCAACGCCTTGACTAATACCTCTCTTACGTGACTTTTCTTATGCCTAATACTTTCCTAATGGATCTGCCTCCTCTTTGCAACTAGTGTGGTAACCCTAAAGATGCTGCTACCGATAAGACAATCTATGGTGTTTGGAAAGCTACGTGCTTACGCTGTAGGAATATTGATACACGATATGTATATATACCTATACCTATTAAGGCCTCTACGGCTAATTACATATATAGCGTAAGCGTAAAGCCGTATTATTTCTACCTTCTACTTCCTGCCGTTTTGCACCCTTGCTATAAGGAGTTATACCTATGCGACGCCCCTTGCTAAACGTAGTTATACCTATATAACATTATGCGCCTCTAGCTCTGCCTTCTATACTACACAGTTCTTTAACTGTACCACATGGTGCTTTACTTCCACGACGGCAGCGCGGTCCTTCTCGTTATTTACCAGGTAGATTGGATAGCAATGATGCACTAGCCTAAGCTAACGCCTGCTGTGCTTGAGCTAAGGTTCAGAGGCAACACCGCGTTGAGCGTCGGGCAGGTAACGAAGTGTTACCTACACCATCTATCTCATCTTTAATAAAACGCTAGGAGGAGCTAAATCAGTCTTTTCAGTCGACCTCTCTATCCCAGGATACGGAGCCAAATCAGTCTTTAGACTTAATATCTGCATCCTAGGATACCGAGCCGAATCAGCCTTCACAGTCGACATTCACATCCCATGATACTATACTTGATGAGTTCCCTTTTTCCACTCTATCTACACTTCCTGATATAGGTCCATCTTATAACCTGCCGCCACCTGACCCTGTTATGGATCTTTCAAGTAATATCTTTTTGAATAACCCTGCCCTTAGCCCTACAGATTAATAACTAATTAAGAGGTTTTACACCCGCCTTAACAAGCCTGTAATGGAGACCTGTGGTACTTGCAATGAACGCTGGTTTGATATGAAGCTTGTAGATGAAAAGTGCTCTATTTGCCGTAAAGACGAGGCTAAGCACTCAAGACTCGAAGATGGTTTTCAAGATCCTGATTTCGTACCCCTATTCGGCCATGATAATGAGATGGACCCTGGCTTGTGGCCTGAGGAGCTTCCGAAACTTTCCACTATAGAGGAGATGCTAATTGCTTAAGTGCATATCTTCATAGAAGTCCGCTAACATCAAGGTACTTAATACAAATATACAGGGCATATTTGCTACTTTTTATATAACGTTAGGAAGATTTTTAGTTCGTTACCTCTTTTACCTTAAGACCTTAACATTATACTCCTTAAGCCACCCCGTTCTTCTGGTGATAATCATGAACGTGTTGACCGACAGTTTCAGAATGACTATTGTGTACGGCGTTGGGTAGTTCAGCGTTGGCTACACTTCTTATAGCAGAATTATAACGGCTATAGAGATATTACTGTTAACGATGAAGCCTTAAGCGCTCTCCCTGACGATGATTATGTTAACAGTGATTTACCTACTATTAAGGTGGACGAAGTATCTTTTATGTCTGCTTAATAAGAATAGTCTATAAATACTACGCAAGGAGGTCTCGCCTATAACTAGGCTACTAAGGGTTTAGACACTAATACAGATATGCCCTACGAGGACAATAGTAAAGATGATAGTAGAAACAATAGTGAGAATGGTAGTGAGGATGATAGTAAGAATGATTCTGCTTCTTAAGTTGCTGCAGTTCCAGATCTGGTTCCTGATGCACAGGAGTTAGAAGTTCTACAGCGTTAGGTTAGAGCCCCAGTCTTACTCTCTATAGCATCTGTCTGATATACCTCTTTGTTAGAGTTTAACTATAGTAAGGTGTTACTAAGTAGGGTTTTCTTAATATACTTTTTTACAGGTACAGGAGAGTACACAAAGCCTCGTTAATAATATGTTGACTATAAATTCTACGTTAAATACATGTTACTGTATAAGGATAGCTGTATAGCGTAATATCCACGCTTTCGTTACGTAGCGTTCAATACGATTATAAGGAAGCAGGTAAACTTAAAGTCTGAGTTTTTTATATTAAGGATGTCTAATAATAAAGACATCTCTATTAACGAGCTTTAGAGTGCTTTTGAGGATGACAGTTTCTAGTCTATAGCTATACTAAACTTAGTTATATGTTTTACTGGAGCCCTCCGTAGGACGCGCCCTTTTTAGGTAAATAAGAGTAGAAATCTTAAAGCTATAGTATATAATTCCATTTCGCTATTTACTAGAACTAATACCGGGACTAATACTGAGACTAATACTGAGACTAATACCTTTCTAGGTACGGCAGCTAAGGAGTCTAAGTTTATTTATTATTTTCTCTACAGCTAATTACCATTAGAATGATTTAATATAATATTTATCTTAATATAATAAGTAAAAGAATGCTACTCCCGCCGCTAGAATTAAGATCACACATAATAATGTTTAAGATAATCCCTATATTATCGCCTATTACTTTTACTGTTATTTCTAAGCTTTCAAGGATGAAGTGTTCACCCCTAAGTTTAGTGTTATTAATAGTTAAAATTATTTTAAGTAGTAGAGCTGTGGTAGTACTTATAATTATAATATATATTACTATAAAGACGTGCTAAATCCTGATAAGAAGCTCTTTAATAAAGATAATCACAAGGCTTTAGCTGAATTTACGAGGTTTTAAAGAGTATATATTTCTACTGTATATCTTTAACTTTAGTTCTAAGATATTACTGATAAAGGCTCGCCTCTTTCACTTATCTATTTTAATATAACCTAGGAATTTAAGTAATTGTTTTTAATCTTAACTAGGATTTAAATCTACCGTTGTATAACGGAGTATTACTTAAAGTTTAATAAGAAGATAAAGTAGCTTAAGTGCTGATTTTCTGCTCTCTAGCTATTTACCAAATTCCTTACTATTTACTATAATAAGGGTAAGTTATATTATTAGTTTTACCCTACGCATAATCACTCTTAATTAAATTTATATTATTATATACTCCTAATAGGATGGCTGGCTAATACTGATATTTAACTATATACTAGTACTACTAGTGTAATAGTATATAGTAGGAAGTATACCACTAAGTAGGAGAAGCCCTCTAAGGACTATAAAACTATAATTACTAGAATCTTACTTAAACTTAATTCTAAAAGGCCACTATACTCTTTCGTTATAAAGATAATAAATAGGCTTATTAGTAAGTAGGACTGGTTAACTTAGGAGGTTTTTTATTTTCTTCTTAATCTATTATTAGTTTATTACTTTTATTAGGTACTTAACGTTAATTGTCAGCCAAAGAAGGACTAGCTAAATACGTACTATTTTAAGAAAAAAGGTAGTAAAGATAATAGAACTCTTCATTATAATAAGAGTCTTCTCTAAAAGTATAAAGATTATTCTAATTTATATAATCTTTCTTTTCATAATTTTCTTTTTAAACATAACTATACTGGCGATATAAAGGAGAGGTCTTGGGCTAAGCTAAGGGTTTTAAACTTTATACCCTAATATTATTCTAACCATGACTTAGCGCAGTTTACTTGTGTTAAACTTATACTCTATTATCTATTTCAAAAGATAAGTAAAATTCTTTCGTTTAAGAATAGAATTTTTATTATATATAAGGAGGCTTACTAGCACTGTAAGTCCTATTATAATCACCTATAAAATAATTTATATAAAAAAGAAGAACTATCTACTAAAGAGGATAATCCAGACCTTAAAGATATTAATAAAGAAAAGGAAGATTTTGATTTATCTTAGAGAGAATTAGCCGCTTATTAACCAGATATATAAAGTATTTTAGTTAATAAAGAAAACTTAAGAGATTACTTTAAAGATTACGTAATAAATTAGTTTATCTAAATTAGTATCTATAACCTTGATCTCTTTACGTACTGGAAGTAATAAAAAGCTAATTATCCTATTAATCTTACTATTCAGGCTAGAGAGACATATAAGACTCTTACTAAAAAATAAAAGTTATTTAATAGGCTTATTATAAACTACTACTAGTTAATTTTAGTTAGAGAAAACTCTTTATAGTAGCTAGTTAACTTAGATAGAGAAGTAGGGTCTAGAAAAATACATGTTATAGAATTTATCTCTACTAAACTTAATAACTTAGCTACTACTTATAAGTATTATTCTCTAATAATTTAAGTAATATCTATAAGTTATGCTGTTTATAATATTTCTAGCAAGACACTAAACACACTATTTTATATTCTAATTAAGGGTACGGAGTTTACTAAGTTATTATTATAAGCTATCCAGGCTCTTTAGGCTACGTTTAAGAATATTTAGTATCTAGTTATAGATAAAAAATCTATAATTAGCTTAAAGATACTTACCTAGGTTAATTTATAGTGTAAGGAGATCTTCTCATTATTTAGTTATCTTCCCTTTAGTGGCTTAAGTATAGTTTTAGCTAGAGATTTCTTTTAACTTCCATCTATAAATATAAAACCTCTATATAATACTTATATATTCTAGAATATAAGTAAGACGTTCAGGCAGCAGCTATATTAGTAGTTTAAAAAATCTATTATCCTTAATATTATAATATGATAGTAGGGCTATGATTAGGGGGCTTTTTATAACACGTTAAGTCATCTTTATATTAGAAAGATTATAGTTTAGGACTAGCTTTTATTTACTACTAGAATTTAATTAACGCTTCTTATAGATAATATTAATTTATTCTAAGATGTAATCTATATTTACGCTAAAAGAGCTTAAGTCTAGAAGTTAAACTACTATTAGCTATAAGATTCTAGCTAACTTATAATAGCTATTATAGCTAGCTATAAGGGCGTAGGGGCTGAAAATTCCACTATAAAAAAAACTAGAAACCTTAAGGCATTACTTTCTTTAAGTATTAGCTTATAGGTTATGCTTATAGATAATATATAAATAAAAAAAGACCTAGTAAACGGTGCTCTAGGTGTATTAGATAATATTATATAATTAAATAATACTATAAACTCTTAAAAAAAAGCCCCTTTAGCGTTACTTATTATTTTTGATAACTATAATAGGCTATCAGTATATAGGACCTCAGGTAGGAAAAATGTAGTATTAATTTTCTATTATTATTAAGATTTCTAGTGTGGGAAAGTTATATATTTATGGACTTAATTCCCTTTAGTAGTAGCTTATACTATTACTATTTATAAGTTATAGAGTATTACTATTAAACAGGCGGTGTTAGATATCTTAGATAAAAAAAACTTTATTTCTAGATTAACTTATATAGCTATTTCACGCTGCAAGACTCTCCAGGATGTGCTATTTATAAATACCTTTAACTTTTAGAGATTAAAGTAAAAGAAGAGTAAGATAACACGTATAAGACAGGCTAATATTAATAAATAGTTTTAATATTAAGTTATAGTTACTAACACGGTGTTTAGATCTTAAAGGGAGTAAATATATTTATAGTTAAATAGACTAATACTAACTAATACCTGGAACTTTGTTATTCTGTGTCTACTTCTGCCTAGACTTATTAAGTAGCTTAATCTATATACTAACGTCTTTTAGTATAGAATTATTATTATTTAAAAGCTAGTTAAGTAGGTGCTTAGCATTATTCTTATTAAAATTCCTAAAGTAAAACTCTTTAGTAAAGTCTTCTATTATATTAGACTAAAAAGCACCTAAAAGACCTAAGTATCTTAATATAGATGTTAACTGAATTTCGGACTGAAGATATTAGCTACGAGATTATGCTATAGTAACTATTATTATAATAACATATTCTAAATAGCTAAATAAGCTATAAAAGAGTAGAATTAAATAGCTATTAATTAAATCTACTTTAAGTATTAAGACGCCGCGTTCAATTGCTAGAGCATATAAAACTTTTAAAACAGAAATCTAGATTATATTAGTAATATACTAATACCTAAACTAATACCTTATCTTATAGTAGATGCTAAGTAGTATAGCTAACTTCTCCTTTATAGAAACATCTTTAAGATTTATGCTTTTCTATACTTAACTTACTTAGTTAAAGTACTTAGCTTATATTATTATTATTAGATATTTCTAGACAGGTATTAGTTTAGTATTAGTCTAAAACTAAGAAAATAAATTCTTATTTTAAATCGTGATTTACTTATAAGCCTAATAATATATTTAAAGTCCGTCTAAGTAAGGAGCCGCTTTAATTTCTTAATAGCACTTTTTAATATTATACCCTAAAAGTATTACACTATATACTACTGTGTTATTAAATTTAGTATAACTAAATTCTTAAGTACTTAAAGTTATTTTTTAATAGTAGTACTTAGTTCTACTTTATTATTATTATCTACATTATTATTATCGCCCGATACAGTATTACCAAGAATAGAAGATTAGGAGAGATATTCTTTATTAGGGTTTTATAGCTTTACTTTTTAGATTTAATAAATACTAACCTTAAACCTATTAACGTTAGTAACTAATACTAAGATTAATACTTTATCTACTTATAGTTCTTTAATAGCCTTAGTCTTTACTTTTTCTTTTAGATTTTTTATTATAAACTTCTTATCTTTCTTTTTAGTAGTGTTAATTTCAGCTGCATGGTCCTTCACGTATTTTATCTAATATTTTAAGATAAATTTATTTATTGTATTTTTATTCTGTGCTAGGGCTAGCTCTTTATTTTCTAAATTATTATATCTATTCCTCTCTTTAGCGGTATACGTATTATCTGAATATTTATTATCTTTTTTTTAGTATTTATTTAGTAATATTACAGAAGCAGGTTTTACAGCACATTTTAAAGGCATAATAAATAGCTAGTAAATAAAGTATTACTAATATATAGTATTAGTCTAGATATTAGTTACGCAGCGTAAAAACTTACAAAATATTATTTTAATAAAGTTAGTATGTTAGTATTAGTAAGAGGGTAAGATAAAGTTAAATAAATAAATAGTCTATATATTAAGCAGCTAATTAGATACTTATGTCTTGTTAAAATTTTCTTTTTTACTTATTTTTATCTGTATCTTTACACTAATCCTAACGCCCTAACATTTCAAAATCTACTTTAATACTTAATTTAATTACTAATTATTTTGTTTTAATTAATACTTGTCTAATATCTTAATTATGGTTAGCATAGAGTAGGTTACGCCTATCGGTTCTAATAAGCCTTATAATAATCCTACTAGTACTAAGTAGGTTACGCCTACTGGTTCTAATAAGCCTTATAATAATTTTCTTAGTATAGAGTAAGTTATGTCTGGTTTTAATAAACCTTATAATAATATCCCTAGCACAGAGAATATTATACTTAGTGGTTTTAATAAGTTTAGTAATAATATTCCTAGTACCTAGTATGTTATATCTGGTGGTTTTAATAAGTCTTATAATAATATTCCTAGTATAGAGCATATTACGCACACTAGTTCTAATAAGATATGTAAGAATATTCTAAGTAAGAAGTATATTACGCTTACTAGCTTTAATATATCTTATAAAAATCTTGCTAGTAAAGTAGCACGCAAATTAGCCTAAAAGTCAACTCATAAAACTATTACTGCTATAGATTAGTTCTTAGTATTAGATAAGGTATTAGTTAATTATAACTAATACTTTATAGTCCTTTAGCCTTAAACGCGTATTAAACAGCTTCTAGTAGCTTTAGCTAGTAATAAATCTTAAGTTCTATTACCTTTATATTTTAACTCTTTTAGTAATAATCATAAGCGTAAGCCCAGTAGTACGTATTTCCAATTTTCTTTTCTTTTCTTTTATTTTCTTTTTTTTATTTTTATTTCTGATATTAAGTTAACAATTTACAGCTAGTGCGCTACACGAGATTAAATACTATTAATATTACTAAAAATATTTATTAAAGTGTCTTCTATTCTAGTAACTGGTTTATAAGATTATTAAAGACTCTAATAATAATCTTTAGATTTAGACTATAGCTCTTAACGCTCTGCAAGAAGCCGCAGAGGCTTTCTTAATTAATATTTTTAAAGATAAATATTTCTAGGTATTAGTTTTAGTATTAGTCTAATTAGCTTTAGCTATCAATCTATCTACTATTTATACTAAATAAGTTATAATTTAATTTAAGGATTTTTATTACTTCTTTCAGATTATCCGCTACTTAGCTGGTTATATTAATTTTATTAGTAATATAGATCCGGCTTATATTACTAAAGCCGGCTATTACTAGTAGAGGCTAATAATAAAGGAATAGAGCTAAATATAGAGTTTGGTATTAAGTTAGAGTTTAGTATCTTATTTTTAAATAAATGGAGTTTTAGTACTTACTCTAGGCTTAGGGATAGATAAAAATCTATACTATAGCTTTACTATATATAACTATATATAACTTAAAACTTTAATATGAATTTATAATATACTTCGCTACACTCAGCCCTCTAACATTTATATTAACTTTAGTATTTTAAGTAAATAATTAAACTTTATTAGTTTAAACTTTTAATTTATATATAGTTTTATATACTTAAAAGTTTATTAATATACCTTGTATTTAATTATTACTTTAATTAATATTATACTTACTATTAAGAGTTAGTTTATACTTATTATTTATATATAAAAAAGTAAATTTTAATATTAAAGATTTTAATAGCTATTTTATAATACTTACTTTAAAAGTAAGTATAGAATTCTAAAACTTTTATAAATTTTTTAAGTTACTTTTACTAACACCTCTTTTTATTATTAATAAACTTAAGGTAGCTACTAAGCTTTACTATAAGTAAAGAATTTAAAGCTATATTTATAACTATTAAGTATAGAATTATTATTAGTATTTATTTACTAAATATAATAATATTAACTTTTCTAATTTTTAGAAGCTAAACTTATATATTAACTAAAATTACTTACTACTATTTAAATTAGTATATAACTTACTAAAAAAAGCTAAAAAAGCTGTTAATACTTAGAGTAAAAACGATAGCATTTAGTACTTATACTAAAACTAAAAAAAAAAAGTAGTAGGTATAAGTAATTAATAGTTTATAACTAATAAAAAAAGCATGTAAATAAATATAAGCTTAGTAGTAAGTATTATTAAAAAAGTATAAAAAGCTTTAAAACTAACTATAATATAAAGTTTTAGCTTATTACTTTAAATTATAAAAATTTAGAAAACTACTAGTAAAAAGTTTTATATATATA
Organism: Zopfia rhizophila CBS 207.26; assembly: GCA_010093925.1. Lineage (NCBI taxonomy): Eukaryota > Fungi > Ascomycota > Dothideomycetes > Zopfiaceae > Zopfia > Zopfia rhizophila. The sequence goes on from ML994634.1 coordinate 1,257,705, forward strand.
AAGCTAAAAATTAGTTTTTTATAATTACTTACTTATTAAAACCTTAAACTTAATTACTATTTTTAAAATTAAGTAACAAATACTAGAAATTTAAGTAGCTATTAACTATTATTTCTTTATTATTAAAAGTGTTAATAAGGTATTTACTTTACTTTAAATAGATTTTTTAAGTATAGTTTTAATATAATAAAATATAGTAAATAAGTATAAGTTATAGGAAAAGTATAAGTTTAAATTAAAGTTAAAAATTAAGATATTATTTAAAAAGTTAAATAAAAAGAAATATTTTTATAAGTATATTAAATTTTTTTATACTTAGTTTATACTTATTTAAAACTTAATACTAATAAATTTTTTATATTTTTTTATAAGTTTACTTTATATATAGTAGTTTAAAAAGTTGCTTAATATTCTACTTTTTAATTATACTTGTCACGTCGGCATGGTGTGCAGAACCTAACTGATCTATTGACGAGAACAACTAAACTGAAGGCTTGGTTGTTCGAGTGATGAGGCTTATATACATTGATAGAGCCGGCTGACGCGTCCCGCATGTGATCCTGCATGTGATCCCGCATGTGATCCTGCATGTAATCCTGCATGTGCCTGCATGTACCGTCACATTACCCCCCTTTGAAGCTCGAGCTGATATCAATAGGGTGTTGATTAATCAGTGAGAGCCTAGAAAGCTAGTCCCATCTCATCTTCGCTATCAGATAAGTTGATGGCAGCTGTCCGTGATACAGTAGGACGCTGAGCGCACTCAGAGACCCAGTGAGTTGCTGATCCGCAGCGTACGCATACGCCATTCTTTCGCCAGTGATCACGTTGGCTGACAGAGACATGTGGCGCATTGTCGTGGTCGAAGGCGCTGACTGCTCCAAGCTCTAGAGCGTCAGTTCCTTGATGTGGAGTGCTCCCTGCCTTAGCAACTGCGCTCACATCCATCCTGTCAGTATAGTGATTGGCAGTGTGATCGTGAGCGAATGTGACCTGACGTCGTGATAGTTGCTGTATCGTACGGAGGAAGGCGTTGTAGGATGATGGGACTGATAGCTGTGTCGACAGGGCTCTACGCGTTAATAGGTTAAGGCCATTTCTAAGTGTAGATATCTTGATAGAGTCCGGCCAAGCCTGAGCTCCAGCTTCGTAGATGAGGCGCTCGAATTTGGCGATGTAGCTTGACGGTGACTCCTTGTCTCCCTGTCGAATATTGTGTAGGGTATCCTCAGCTTCCTGTTGTTGATTGGGGTTCTCAAACACACGCGCAAGTTGTTCGAGGATCGTGTTGTACTCCCATACGCTATGGGTCTTAGCTTCTGCTAGCTGAGGCAAAACCATCGCTTGAACGTTCGTCTCCAGGTTGCCGTACACGTAGTAGAACCGTGCGATTGAGTCGCCTATAGCTTCTCCATCAACTCGAATCTTTGCCCTTATTATAGGTAGCCAGGTTCGAAAGTGATGAGGCTTCCCATCAAACCTTGATGGCTCAGGGAGTTGTTGGCGTGGGCGGCTGGTGTACGTAGGAGGTGATTGATGGTGCTGGCTCTGGCTGGCGGCGGCAGCGCGTAGTTCGTCGACCTGGTTGCGTAGGGATTCAAGCTCGCGTTGTAGTGTGGTGAGTGCGCTCTGGTACTCAGCTCGCAGGGCCTCAAGAGAATCAGTTGGCGTTGCCATTGATCGGTGTTCGGCTCTGGCTTGTAGCGTTTTAATAGGAGAAAAAACAGTGACCTTGATACCTTGATTCCTTGTCCTTGATTCCTTGATTCCTTGATTCCTTGATTCCTTGATTCCTTGATTCCTTGATTCCTTGATTCCTTGATTCCTTGTCCTTGATTCCTTGATGAGGAGAGATCCTTTTGTTGACGAACGCTGGCGTGGCCGTGGTCGTGCGGTGTGATCAATCCTTTTCGTTCGAAGATATTCTCCCGGCCGTCTCCGGCGTAGTGACGCTGTGAGTTTAGTTGTAATGTCACGTCGGCATGGTGTGCAGAACCTAACTGATCTATTGACGAGAACAACTAAACTGAAGGCTTGGTTGTTCGAGTGATGAGGCTTATATACATTGATAGAGCCGGCTGACGCGTCCCGCATGTGATCCTGCATGTGATCCCGCATGTAATCCTGCATGTAATCCTGCATGTGCCTGCATGTACCGTCACAATACTTTTAAAATAAACAAATATTACTTTTTACTACTAAATTTAGTTAGTTTAAGTAATAGAAATTAAATAATCTACTTTAAAGTTTACTTACTAAAAAAAATTGTTTCTTAATAAGTTTTTTAATACCTTAAATTAATATTTAAAGCTAAGAATTTAACTTATTTTTTTTTTGTAACTAATAATAATACTACTTATATAAATATAATAAAAATACTTTTAAGAACTTAAATATACTATTTTATAAGTAGTATATAAATAAAAAAGTTTTAATATATATTTAATTAGTTTTAAAAGCACTTTTTAGGCACTACTGTAAAAGTACTTAATAAGTTAATACTAAAGCTTTTAAGTAGCTTATAAACTTCTACTATATTATACCTAATTTTAAAATAATTACAAATATTAAAATTAATTATAAAAAAGTTAAAAAAATTTCTTTACAGTTTATAAGCTATTTAAATAAATATTAGTTTAATAACTATATTTAAAAGTTAATTTTTTACTATACTAACTGTATTGTGTATTTTAGACTTATTATATTTTTTAAAGTTAAAAGTACTTACTATATAATTAAAAGCTAGTTTTAAGGCTTATAAGTAAATATTTTGACTTTATTTTAATAGCTAAATAGTTTTTATAAAAAGTATATATACTTTATAATATATTAATAATAACTAAAATTAAAGAGTATAATAAAACTATTAAAATTATTTATTTAATACTTTAGCTAATTAAATTACTTGATATACTTTAATATAAACTATAACTTAATTATTTATTATTAGAAACTTCTATTAATAGTAAAATTAAATAATTTTTATTAAATACTACTTTATAAACATGTATATATAAGTAGTTTTAGTATACTTTATTATTATAAGCTTTTAAGGCTTAAAGAAGTTTTTTAAGTATTAGAACCTACTTATTTTAATTACTACTAGTAAGTTAACTAAAATACTACTTTAAAGCTTTTATAAATACTTTAAGTACTTAAATTAGTTTTTATTTAGTAGTGCTATACACAAAATAGTAGTTATAAAATTAATATAAGTTTAAAAAATTTATAAAAAAATTTATTTACTTTTAAGTATATTAATAAAAATTATTTATTAATAGTACTTACTTACACGAACACTATAGAAGTAACTATTAAGTAGTATTTTCTTAATTTTATAAAAATACTTAAAAAGGGAACAGTCTACCTATTTAAATAGATAATAGTATAATTATTTAATGTCTTATATCCAGTAAGTAGGATTTATAGAATATTTATTTTATTATTTTATTATTAAAAAGTATATTATTAACTTTTCTTAATATATAAAGAGTACTAGGCTTAGTAATAATACTTAAGATATTAATTCTAAATTAATTCTAGCTCTATATTAGTTAGTATTAGTAAGAATTAATCTAAATTAATCTAGAATTAATATTTAGCTAATTAAATTCCTATTTTTATTAGGGTTTCTTAATAATTAATCTAATCTAAATTATACTCAAACTATAGTCCGTGCTTTGTGGTTTTTTATAGCTTATTAATATAATAATAAATGCTTATAGTATAGGAAAAAGCTTTTATTTTTATATTACTAAAGTAATAAGCCTTAAAAAGCCATAAAAGCACGGACTATAGTCTAAGTGCAATTTAGATTAGATTAACTATTAATAACTCTAATCTTTATATAATTACATACTTTTAACAAAGAAATTAAGGGTTTTTAATAATATATTATAAGAGTCTTATTTATTCTATCTTCTTATATATAAAGCTATTTATAAGCTAGCTTTTTTTCTAGTACTTTAAGTACTCCTGTTATTTTAAGTACTCCTATTATTCTAGAGTCTTTAGTAATATTTATTTCTTATTTTAGGATATTATATAACGACCTCTAGAGAAGACCCTCTCTAGTTTATTACTTATTACTAGAATTATAAGAATATTAATAGCTATAAGTAAGAGCCTAAACTAGTATAACCTTTATTTATTTTAATACTACTAAATAAAAGCTCTTTACTTACTAGAATTATATAAATCTATTAAGTTATAGTCTTTAAACTCGTCCCTACTAGAGGGTTAAGAAATATAGAGATAGTTAAAATAAATTTAATTATATACATTAATCTCTTTTAGTTCTTTAAACTCTTTTAGATTCTAGTTCTTATATAAGAAAGGTGTAGTAGTGAGTTTAGAAATATTAACTTTTTTATATTACTCCTAGAGCTTTTTAACTGCCTTAAGGGCTACTATTTTCTACTTTTAAAGCTAATAAAGCTTAATATACTCTATATAGAATATAAAATTTAAGATTAACGAGCTGTATAGATTAAAGACATATTAATTATTTAATAGTATTTATTAAGAATCTTATATGCTACGTCTAGCTGGGCTAAGAAGTCCTTACTTTTTAAGTTCTTTTTTTTTCTATACTTCTTCTTATACACGTCCTAGGATAAGTTAGCTAGAGAGAATAAGAAAGAGTATAAATTATATAGTTATTTCCTAAATACGCTGAATTAAAATATTTATATTAAAGAGTGTATAATTAATAGAAGTATAGTCTCTTTTAGTAGCTAAAGTAGCTTATATAAAGAGAGTAAGAAAGTCCTTAATTATTTTAAACTTTTTTTAATTTTTATAAGATAAGAGATCTTCTTGAAGCTTACTCTTATATAAATTATAGTATTTCTCTACTTGTAACTTGAGATTAAGCATTATAATAAGCATTAAGTACTAGCTATTCTACCTTATATAATTATCTATTAGAATTATCCTTTCTACTAGCTCTTTAAAGACCTTCGTACAAGCAGGTAATCCACGTATATGGGTGATAATATTATGCCCTTAACTAAGTAGTCCTAGGAGCCTGAACTTAGCTTTTCTTACCTCCTTATCTGTGACGTCTCTATTCTTATCCTGATTATCATATGACTCTAGCTCACTTATTACTATCACATTTGCAAACAAGAAGGCTTGTATAATAAGATTAATAATATGGCTAATGTACCTGATCCACTAGTTACGTGCCAACCAGTCCCGGTCTACCTTCTCTTCCATATACTTAAAGTCTCAATCGTATGACAAAGGACGTTGTTTTGGGGGGCGTTATTAGCTATAATAGCTTTAAGCTTATATACAATACCATAGTCTTGTAGGACAGGGAAAAGGATCGAGAACTGATCTTCACTACTATAGCCAGAGACCTCCTTAAGAGCAAGTAGGGCCTTTTCCTTCTTCTGCTCATACGTGGTAAAGTAGGCGCAGATGGCAAGAAGAAGGTAGCGATTTGGGGAGGTCCAAATATCAAGAGCGATGTGGATATGAGATATTGCTGCCTGGAGTTTGATTTGTACGGTATGCTTATGCTTTGTCCAGGCGTCCCTAGTCTTGATATGCACTGTTGAATGAGAGGTTGGGATCCTGCCTATACAAGCTTTGTTGAGTGCTTGACACAAGGTGTGGAACTCTACCTACTCAACCAAGTTATACGAGAGGTTTCGTACGACAATAAGAGTAATTAGAGCTTCTAGAACGACTTCATCATTAAGACAAGCTCTAAGAACTTCAAGATGAAACTCATCTATATCCCTGTTGGCCTTAGCTTGAATATAAAGCTGCTGTAGTTGCTGCTTAACAACTTCTTGCTTCTTACTCAAAGGCTTTTCAATAACAACAGTAGGATGATGCCGTTGAATGTGCTTAGTCATAGCCGATGAAGTATTAGAACCGTACGGTAACTTATCCTCATCTCTTAATGGACAGTGAGCACAGTAGAGTAAGGTTGCATCCTCGCATTCTAGAGGCTGACGAGTGTAGGCCCAAACTGGGGCTGATTTCTTGCCCTTCTTCTTCGTACGAGAGGCGGTAGAAGACTCTAGTATATCTGAGGGGGCAATAGTCGATGCTATATCAAGAAAGGAAGACATTGTGATGGTCGTACGATAAGAGAGAACAATGGTGGGGGGGAGTGAAGCGTGGTGGGGAAGAGCGGTGAAAAGTTCCAGATGCTGACTAAGCATCCCACCCTGGATTGATGCCTGGATCGATCCACTATTTGTGGATCATCGCCAAGCCTGAAGAGCACCGGTATGTGAAATTAGAAATTGCACGGATTATGTCAGGCGATAAGAAAGACTTTCAGATCCTCGTGTATCGCTGCGACGCTTTTGATTCTGATGTAGACGCGAAAGATTACTTTCAAACCTTCAGCTTGAACAAATCCTTGAGAAGCTAGCGCTAGAGCTCGGCGTGGCGCGGCGTAATATTTTAGGGTTTTCAGTATGACCCACCTACTGTATTTAGTATGGGATCAGCATCTCCAGCTCCAGCTTGCAATCTCCCCCCCCCCCAAAAAAAAAATTTGAAGCTGGAGGCTCTAGCTTATCCCGTGATCAAATTCAGCCTATCCTAGTCACGTGCTAGGCTAATCTGAACCTGGAAGTAAACACCTACCTCCAGTTCAGATCCCGCTAGGACCACCACTATCTCATTAAACTAACTGCAGGCCAAGGCTGCCAAAAGCTCGATCCACCACCAGATTCAATCTGAGGGTTAAACGAAAAAAAGTAAACAGGGCCTTGGTGTTGATCGCACGGGAATTCAGCCCCCAACCCGTGTTAACCCCGGCTAGCGTCAAACAGGGCACATGATGCCAGTACTCGCGTCGCGTTTCCCATCGCTTTCCTCTCACCATTTGCATTCGATCCTCACACTCTTACGTTATGCACGCCGATGGCACAATGTTGCAGTACCAGAGAAGCGCGGCCAGCAAGCTAGCGGCCCTCAGCAAGGAATAAGAAGGGATTTTATAGTCTGCCCAGGGTTCACTTCAGTGGGGAACGCGTAACAGCTCAGCCTCAATGCGACCGTGTACTAACATTACCGAGCTTGGGCCAGCAGCCCTGAGGGCGTTAATACATAGCCAACGCTTCCTGCTTACGCTCATCCTAAGTTTTCGTCGAATTTTGCGTCCGCCTTCGTCAAGGCTCGGAGCACTCCTGAGAGGGCTCTCCAAGTTTCATCCTTGTGCTGCATCTCCAAAGTGGTGAATCCCTGTATGTTTCCAGAACCTGAGTATGTCAACACCTGAATTTCAGAGCCCAAAGATGCTGACCCGTTCGCACAGTATCGAGGGATTTTGTGCTCGGGTAGAATGTATTGCCGGTCTGTCCGATCCAGTCAAGATGATCCAGACTGAAGATGGCCGGGACCTCGACTCTGTATTGAAACGCGAGATAGATGAGTCTGCTCTGCAGAGGTCCTCTACTGGTCTCTCCCAGAGTTTCAATGAGGATGTCCGGACCAGAAACAAATGCATCGCCGCTATCATTGTTGGGGCCATTGTTCCTATCGCATGCTTCGTCCTCGCTATCCTGATCTGGACTGGACATCGAGATACGAGCCTACTCTATAGAGTCAACCTACCGAAGTCAAATGTCGAACGGGGCACAGAAGTCATATCGCTTGCGATCAACATCGGTGTCACGGTACTTTTGGAACCTTTATCTTATGTCCACGCCGTTTCTCTACGATGGGCGCTTTACCGAGAAGGCCACCTACAATATAACACGAACCTAAGACTCTTCGCTGCGGCAAAAAGAAGCAGACCGAACCAATGGTACACGAATCTATTGTCTGCCATGTGTTTGATTCTCAGCTACGGCGCTACATCGCTTCTTCTTGTCAAGAATACCCCGGTAGCTTTCGACAATTGGTCCCGGAATCAACCTTCAGACCAGTTCAACTCGACTGCGACGTACGTTAACTCCATCGCTTTATTCTGCCTAGGTATTGGATTGCTAGGCCATGTCGTGATTGCCATGTGGTGTCTGTGGCCGAGTGCTGGCTATATTCCCACGTGGAGCTCCAACCCTTTAAATAACACGTTGGCCGTGTTGAAGGATAATGTTGAGCCCAGGCCCGGCCGCTGCTTAATGTCCGTCGCTGAGCGATGCTCTCCGGCTGCACCAACAGAGCCCCGCACGCTGCAGCCAAGCTTCAAGAGCATTTCAGCATCTGCTGGCCGCTTAACAATCTTTATGTGGATTATCACGATCCTTGCCGCTGGTTGGAGCATTGCAATGGCACTCGTTTCCAGGAAATACTCCGTAGAAGGCGGTAGTACCAGCAGTTCTTGGATATTGAAAGACACCTTTACCTGGACCATCCAGCCCTACGAGAACCTGAATACGTACAGGATATACATGGATCCTTACTACTATTCCACCAGACCGCATATCACCCTTGGATGGCAGCTTTTCTGCGCAATGCTCTTCCTCTGCGTTGTCCAGGGTCTACAAACACTTGGCCTACACTGCGCGGAGCTTATTGTCAACGTTACACGTGATGAGAAGATCTGGCGTAAGACCAACGCGCACCCAAATCATTACAAGGTGCTTCAAAAGTTCACCAATATATCTACAGACGGACAAAGCCTCAGTCGTACTGCCCTCACCGCCGCTCTATACAGCTGGGAATATGCGATCCTCTTCTGCTTCAAAGCCGCTCTTCACTGGATTATGGGCCAGGCTTTCTCACTTCTGGTATCAACAAGTCCACCCTTAGGTGATAGTGACGATATCGGTCAACCTATCATGGCACAATTTGCCTTGGTGTACCCTCGCCTGGTCATATACACCATTCTAGCTATCGTGCTTGCTTTATTCATCACATATTTGGCTTTCAGAAGACCACAAGGACCCCAGCCCGCAACGTGGGGGCACATACAAACACTGGCCGATCTTATTGATGATTGGAGCCTCGACAGAAATGGGTGTTTCCGGTGGGGGGATAAAGGCGTCAATGATGCCGGGATACGGCATGCCGGCACCAGTTCCGACAAACAATCCCTTGGGGAGATCCAGATGAACGCCCTCTATGCCAACAGAAAAGGATGAGGCTTTTCATGGCGCTTTGCTGCACGTCTCAAGTTGTGCTAGGTGTTGCGGAATAGACAAAGCACGGAGGAGAGCTGTCGTCATGTAAACGAGCCATGTGGACCGGACGCCTGGTGCCGCCCAAAGGAAATTTATGCCCCAAATTTCCAGGATCACCATGGATAGAATTGCGCGAAAGAAGTGGCTGGGCCAGTAAAGGATTGACTTGAAGTGGGAGGTGGCGGAGAAAGGTGCGGTCAAGGTGTTAAGCGTATTCCCATAGTCATCGACCGGTTGGATGCCGTGACTTCTGTTAGAACAGTAGGAGTCTCGTAATCTAGAGATACCTTGAGCTGCAAAGCATGTCTGCCACACATTGACGCTGGTAAGGCGGCTGGGGATGGGACCTTTGCATGCTTCCGAAAGGCATACCTCAGGCGCTAATTCGACGTTGATGGTCGAAGGTAAAGTGACAATCTCCCGAGGAAGACTGCTCTGCAGTTTCGAATGTCGACACACCGATAGTATCTATAGGTTGGCAGTCTGTAGATAACTAAGAGCCGTTCGATGGAAGTGGACGTGGAATGTTGAAACTTGCTGTGCCGCCTCCGAATTTTACAGCCGCCCTCCAAGGCGGCTGTCTCGCACGTGCTTTGGAAATGCTAAAACAAACATAGGGGTGCGTACTGAAACAGCGCACATAGATGCTGCGCACTTCTTAGCCAGTAGCTCGACGAACTCGTCAAGGCTTGCCGTATCTAAGAATACGTACTTTTCCTGTCTGATCGGGCAATTGCATAGACATCTCGTGATGTGGTAGCACCGCCACAAGTTGCTGGAAACTCTTCGTTGCATCATTTGTCGCGTGTTCTTTGCAAGACTCCAGTCGTCTATCCCCGGCATTACTGAAATCCTAATTGGAATTTTGACCAATTAGAGGCTATCTAAAATACCTCTCTACACAGACTACTTTATTAAAGTTAATAAAATTTTATTAGAACGCCTATATAAAATTATATTTAGCTTAATACAATTACCTAAATTCTATTATAGGCTTTAGAAAACGGAAATTAGAGTTATTTATGCCTAATAAAATTCTATTCTAGTTTTTTTCTTAATATTAAGCTAAGTAGAAAGTAGTACTAGACTATTAAGGCCTATAAATTACTCTTAATATTAATAGTAATTTAATTTTATAGTTAATAGAAAATTAAATAAATAAATATATTTAAAATTACATATTAATATTTAACTAAAATAATATAAAAGTTTTTTATTACTTATTTAACTTACTTTTTATATTTAATTTAGTAAATAGAACTAATTTTAGTAAAATAAAAAAAAGCTTATATAGTTAATAGTTATAAGTAATAGTTTTTAGTATTTTAGTACTTATATTTATTTTATTAAAAAGCTTATACTTTCTAATAAAGTACTTAATATTAGTATATATAATATATAGCCTATTACTACTAATTTACTAGTAAGTTAAATAAGTTTAATACTTTACTTATATTAAAGCCTTTAAATAATATTTTATAGAGTTTTTTTTTAGTATAAATAGTTATAAAGTAAATTTTTTAAAAAAGTAGTTTATTTATAAAGTTTTTAAAAAAATAAAAATAACTATTTTTTAAAAAAATTAAAACTTATTATTATAATAATTAAATAAATAGTAAATAGGAAAATAAATTAATTAAATAAAATATAAAATAAAGTTTTTTAAGTTTTATAGTATATATACTTAGTAGTATAAAAGTACTTATTAAAAGTTTTTACTTATTACAGCTAGCATGAACTTATAAGTAATTATAAGTAGTTATAAGTAATAAAGTACTGTATTAAAGCTCCTCTAGTATAAAGAATAGAAAAGAAGAAAAAGTGTAAAAAGAAATGAAGGTGAGGCTTTTATAGAGTGCTCTTAGTGCGCACGTGAAAGTGTAGCACGTGACTTACGGACGTAACAGGTGACTCACCTGTAAGACCCTTCACGTGACTGTGGGATGTGGCTGTAGCATGTGATGGGTCGTTATATTACTCCTCTTTAAAAGAGTAGGATCGTCCTCGATTCTGTAGGAAAATAGTAAAAACAAAAGAAAATACAGACTAGTAACCTCTACATTACTTCCTTTTTTTCTTCACCTCTTTACCTCTTTTGGCTGCTAGATTGTCCTCGTCTGTTGGTTCTAGCATCTCTTATCATTGATGGGCTCTTAGTCAGGCTTCTAGTTCTGCTTGTGGCGCTTTGCGAACCCACGATAAGGCTGGAGAGTATTGATGGAATAGTTAACCTACAGGATGTGGTCTACAAGCTTGTACGGAGCCCAATCTTGGATAGGTGCCTCAAGCTTCTCTCTAGCACTGTCTACAGCTGCTGTTGGTGTTGCTGGTGTTGCTAGTGTTGCTGGTGTTGCTGGTGTTGCTAGTGTTGCTAGTATTACTAGTGTTGCTGGTGTTGCTTGTTGCGCTGCATTGTCTAGGGCGAGGGAGATAGTACCTGTAACTAAAGGTATGGAAGCTGGGCCAAGACTGGCAACAGTTATTACTGGATTGATTTGCCATAAAGTACGTCTCCTTGGTATAGGTGCGTCAAACAGCTTGTTTCGTCTATCAGCATCCTCTTCGTACATTGGGTTGATTGCTGGCTTGGTAAATGCCTCACAGGGGATCACGATGTCGCGTCTAGCATCAATTTTAGAGTCTTCAGGCCAGATTATGCGTCGATTGATCGGGTCCAGTATTGTTCTTGTCGATTCAATCCATTTTCGGCCGATAATCAGGTCGTGACGTCCAGTGACGCAAAAGACAAACCATGTGGTGGTGCGATACCCATCTATCACTAGATTGGCTGAAAAGAACTAATTGACTACACCTGTTTGCTGATTGTTGTGTCCTGCAACAGGAATGCCTTTCTGTGAATGATAGAACATGGGTTGAAGGCGTTCCTTGACAACTTGGTATAGTCAAGGATGGATGAAAACAGTTCCTCCAGCTCTAGTGTCCAGTAAGCCAAAAAGATTGATACCCACGCCACCCAAAGCAACTTGACACTTCATTATAAAAGCAGGGCCACCGATTATGTCGCTTAGCTGTATGGGTGCACTAGATACTCTAGTAGGGGACTCTAGGCAGGAGACTTCACCTAGAGTAATTCGTTTCCTGAGCTTTCGTCTGGTTCCAGGGCATCATCTAAGTACTCGACGTACTCTTCCTGATCGACTGCTTTGTTCTCGATTCTCTTAGGCATCAAGCAATTGCGCGAGAGATGACTGGGTTTACCACAGCTATAGTAGGTTTGCTTAGTGAGCAAGGCTGGGATAATTGCTGGTTTAACGTCGAGAGCTAGCGCAGGCTTGCTCTTCTCAATACTTCTTAATAGGCTTTTTGCCTAGAGCCGCGCTTAGTGCTCTGTACGCTTATGGTTGGATTGGGCTAGTCCACGTGCCATGTGTTGAGCCTTATTGCAGTACATCTCGAAGGTATAGTACTCTTGAGCGTATTTGCTTTCTATGTGCGTACGTAGCTTGCTGTACAGCATCTTATGAAGGTCTTCCTTCTACTAGTCTTGTGGCGTTCTGGCAAGATTGGCAAGCCGCATGAAGTTTGCTAGGAACTGGTTGAAATCGTTGGAAGGCTTTATTCTGAGAGACCTAAGCTCTTGCCGTGCCTTAATGCGTTGGTCAGGGTCTTCAAAGACGCTCTGGAGGTACTGTATTACGTCTTCGATAGTAACCTCTTTTCCTTGGTCTCCTCTAGCGTCCAGGAAAGGGTTGAGAAAGTTGCTAGCCTTGCTAGCAATGCGCGTCTGGATATAAGTAATTCGTGCTATTTTTATGGCGTTTGGATTGTTGCAATCATACTAGTTGACGTTAAGCCTGAGCTTGTTTCTTATCTACTTGTTCTAGTTCTTGAAGGTCGGGTTGACGCCGTCGTCGAGAATAGGTGGGCTAGGGAATTTGGCAGACTTCTTGCCATAGGAGACACTTAAGTAGGTAGCGTACGCTAATCCTAGGGTCGTTGGTTCTTGTTAGGTGGCTGTACTAGGCGTATAATACAAGGCAGGGCTTGATCCTCTGTGAACAGAAGGAAATCTGGCATTCTGGCGTGTCTATCGTTGCTTAGCAAGTTGTGACGGAGTTTCAAGAGCCTTAAAGATTGCTTTTTTTTTCTTTTTTTTTTTTTCCTTCTTCTTCTTCTTCCAGTGGTTGAATCGGCTTTGGCTGATGTTGAGCTTGGATCTTAGAGCTGGCTTTTTTCATGGCCTTTTCTACTTGAACCTCCACTTTAGATGGACGCAGGGCTTCTGTAATCTCGCTCTTAGTATATAGGGCATTATTAGTAATGCGGAACAAAGTGTCGGTATACTAGTCTAGTGCTTTGATGTAGAGAATTTGCTTATGAAGCTTGTTAGCAATCTCTATCGGGTCTATTTTAGTTTATGTAGTAGTATTAGTAGTAAGCGTTTCTCCTTAGCCATTCTTAGAATGCTTCTTGATGGTTATAAAGGTCCTCTTATCTTTTAATTACTTTTCTAGATGTTTGAGCTTGCCTCGTCAGTCATTTTCAAGCTTTTTTATTAATATATAGAAGTAATATAAGGTGTCCTTAGAGTAAAGAGTAATGTTATTATTAATATCAATGCTTAGGAAGGCCCTTAGCTCTAGAGTAGTAGCTTTCACTATTTTGTCTTTACCTTACCTTATACTACTACAGAGTTCACAAAAATTATTATAATATTTAATATTTTTAACTACACAAAGCAACCTAATAACTACTATAACTTAGTAGGCTTATAAGTAGAAATCTAGAGATATAAATTATTCTAACTTAGTTTATAACTAGGTAGTGCTAGTAGTACTTGGTATTTTAGCTCTTATTTCTTTTTCTTTACTTAACTGCCTTATAACACGTACTAAGATTATTCTTATATATATACTAGCTATCTACACACTATAAACGTAATAATATTTATTTATAAGTTACTACTAGTTACTAAGTTAGTATAATAGTACTTATTAATAAGTTATTATTATTATTATTATTATTACTATTATTGTTATTATTATTATTATTATAATAAGAGTTTATAGAAAGTACGTTTTCTAAAAATAATTAGTAAATAAATATTTTAGTAAAAGCTTTTAAAGCTAGCTACTTACTACTTTTTAAAAATAACTAGAGATTTAAATATAATAAAAGCTTATTATAAAATAATTACTTATTACCTACTAATTTAAAGCTTTATTATATTACTTTATAGTATAATTAAAGTTACTTATTATAGTAAAACTTAAAAAAAGTAAAAAAAGTTTATATATAGATATTTAAGTATTGAATATAATACTTTAAAAGTAGTTATATTTTTAGTTATTAGTACTATAAACTATATTTAAGTACTTAATTTAACTAATATTATGTTACTTTTATAAGCTAAAAAAAAAGTAATACTAAAATAATATTATAAATAGCATAAACCTATAAATAATTATAAGTAGTTGTAAGTAATAAAGTACTATATTAAAAATACTTTAATATAAAAAAAATATTAAAAAAAATAAGACTTTTATAAAGTACTTTTAGTACATATATAAAAGTATAATAAGTAACTTATAAATATAATAAGTAACTTACTTATAAAACTTTTTATGTAATTATAAAATATAGTTATAGTATATAATAAGTTATTATTATTAGAAGGTAGTAGAGTATAGATAAAGTTAATAACTATAATAATAATATATAATATAAAGTAGATTATAAAATGTAGCTTACAGAACTATATATAAAAGTTATAAACAAAATATATAAAGTTCTAAAAATAAAAGAACTTGTACAGTCTATATAGAAATTTTATATAATACTTAATTTAAATAAGCTTAAAAGTAATAGTTTTTATAAAACTATATTATAATAGTACTTTTTTTTTATAGCTATAGTTTCTACAGTTACTTTAGAAACCAAGTTTCTTAAAATACTATTAATAGAATACTTAAATTATGTTTATAGCATTTTTTATTTAATAAATAAAGATTTTAGTTAACTTATTATATTTAGTTTATTTAACTATATACTTTAGTTATAGAGTGCTATTATAGCTATAACGTATTTTATAATTAAGCTAGACAAATAACCGAGCTGGACACTTTACTAAGACTTTATTAAAGTACTATCGTTCACAGTACCATTACTCAATAGTACTGTTAGTTATAGTACTATTCTCATTACTACTAGATTCTATAGTACTATCTTTATTAATTTCGCATGTTCGAGCGTTATGCCTAGTCCCACCACAGTTGCCACAGCGCCTTTGAGTTAGTTTAGCCCCATCTACTCTTACCTTCCCACGACCCTTCTTACTACTAGAACTCGTAGTAGTAGAGTCTTTAGTGGATTTATCCTGGCCAGCACCAAAGCTAAGTACTCTTTCTTTCTGGATACGTTTTCTTTTGCGCTGCTTTCGTCGAGATACGGCCTTATTAGCTGCTTCAAGCTCAGCAACACGATCACATATAAGCACCATCTCTTAAGCCATCGTGAGGGTGCCTTTAACAAGCTGCTAGTACCCATCCTTTAAAGAAGAGAGTGAGCTACCTAACTTATTCGTAATTAGCTTTGTTTGCGACCTAAATTCTCAATAGTTCTTAGGGGTTTTCAACTGCTAGGTGATCTCTTGGTTAGTGGGTAGTGTAGGCGTGCGTAATCGAACATCAAGCTTTAATATCACCTTATCCAGGTTGAATGGAACTAGGCCAGCACCTTGAAAGCTTCTTTAAACATTACTCTTAGTAATTGACTCATTAAACGTGTCGCGGAAGGCTGGTAAGAACTCTAGTTTAGTAATATAGTTAAACCAGTTACGCATTAGCTTTTCGACTTGGCGCCTATAGGCCCTCTTTAAAGGTGAAAAACAACCCACATCTAGTGGCTGCAGGATGTGTGATGAGTGTGCCGGCATATATAGAGTAATAATCTTGTTCTCCTTGCAATATTCCGTGAATTCGAGAGAGTTGTGGCTCTTATGGCTGTCGATAATTAATAATCAGTACGTGCCAACATTACGCTCCTTTGTACACGCGTTAAAGTGCTTTAACCATGCGAAACCAAGCTCATTAGTTGTCCAGCCGTTATCAGAGACACCGAATTGCCATTGACGTGGTATACCAAGTTCCTGGTACCAGGCAGAGAGGTGATTCTTGCCCTTGTAGATGACAAAGGGTGGAATTACATACCCTAACGCGCTGATAGCTAGGATCGTTGTAACCCACTTATAAGTGCCTGGCTGAAGGGCCTTTGGTCGATGCCGTCTCTCAGAGCCTATAACAACCTTTTAGGTTGTTATTATACCTATCTAAAAGCCAGATTCATCAAAGTTGTACGTGTCTTCATCCTGTATACCGTATATAGCCTTTACATTATATATAAGATCAAACCAGCCTTATATAATAGCTGGTTCTTCCTGTTTATAACGCTGGTAGTCTAGCTTCTGATTGTACTTCGTTTGAATCCCTAGCGTACGCTTGATAAAGTTGTGTGGCTAAAGTTTACTAACTAGGTCTCCCTCTCGCTCAGCCAGTAGTTTATTAGCCATCTCTCAAACAGCATTAAGCGGAGGGGCAAATCCTCTTGAATCTAGCTTAAGAATATACTCCTTTATCGCCTTCTCTTTAGAGACCGTGAGTTTCATCTTATTCGGTAAGGTATCGCGTCGTGAGGTAGTTCCGTCGCGTCGTGTCTTTAGGCTTAATTTAGGTACGTTATAGATGCGTGCAGCGTTTCGAAGGCCATGAATTTAGTCTAAATTAAGAGCCTGGATAGCAAGCTGTATTCTGGCTTCTTGAGAAATCAATTCTAGGTTAATGGGTGGCATAATGGTACTGTGAATAATAGTACTATTAAGGTCTTAGCAAAGTATCCAGCTCGATTGTTTATCCAGCTCAGTTATAAAATACGTTAATAGTTTTAATAAAAGTTAATAATTTTTTTAATAAACTACTTTTATTTACTGTTAATTTTTATTAGCAGAAAAGGTAGTATTTACTAGTAAAATAATAAATTAATTATAGTAAAGCAAAGCAGGCTAAAGTAGAACATATTAAAAAGAATAAAATTTATTTAGTAATTTAAGATAGTAAGTATATAGTAAAATAACCTCTATAATTTAAAATAAGCTTAGATTCTTTTAATCTAGTTTCTTTATAGAGTGTAAAGTCTTAATATTCTAAGCATCTAGCTATATAAAATCTCTTATATAAAATAAATAGATAGAGTAATAGTGTATATTTATCTAGTTTTATAATAGGCTTATATAGTTAATATTTTATTATATAAATAGTTTATAATTTCTTATATTTTAGCTATAAGCTTTTTAGAGTCTTAGCTTTATATAAAGTAAGTAATAGCTAATAGTTTAAATTTAACTTTTAAATAGAAGCTATAGTTTATAAAGAATAGAGAAATAATAGTACTTTTTAAGTAAACAAAGTTTAAATTTTAGAGTAGTAATAAGTCTAGTAATAGTAATAATAAAAATAAAGGTAAAAATAAATTTAATAAATAGTAATAGTTTAACAGCACGTTAGTAAAGCTAGTTATAAATTATTATAATAATTCTATAAATAAAGATTTTTAATAGGTTAAAGAAATAAACTAATTTTTTCTTATAGTTAGTTATAGTAAGTAAGGTAGTAGCTAAAAGCAATTCTAAGTTTTTTTATTTTAAAATAATTTAGCTTTAGTAGTAAACCCTTTTATCTTTTTTTTTATAATAAGTTAGTTAATTTTCTAATTAAAGAGTTTAACTTTACGCCTTACTTTTCAGAATAGTATATAATCTTAAAGTTAAAGTAAAATAAGAATTTAGACTAGTAGGCTTAGCAGTAGTAGTATAGCTAATAAACTATATTAAGTATTTAATAATAATAGAAATTAATTTAGTAAATAGTATAAAAATATAAAAATATAAATTAAGCTCTTCCTTAATTAATATCTTATAAACAGTAATAGTAGAGATTTTATAAGAATATAATTTTAAAACTAGAGCGTAACTTAACTATAGCTTAAAACTTTTACTAGTCTATATAATAGAAAATATAATAAAGTATAAAAGTAAGTAATAGGGTAAATAAAAAATAAAAATAGCAAACTAAATAGTATATAAGTAAAAATATTTTAGAACTAGTAAATATTAGAGTAAAAGTAGTAAATAATAAAATAGCTTTCTAAGTTATAATAATACTATTTACAGTATTCCTTATAGCCTTAGCTTAGAGAATTTAGTTAATAGTAACAGTTTAAATCTATAAGTTTAATAGTAAAGGTAGTAGTATTAGCTATTAATAAAGAAATAATACACTTTTAAGTTATAGGCTAGAGATTATAGGTTTTATAGCTACTTATAAAAACAATTAAGTTATAATAGTAGTAGTAGTTCTTAAAATCTTATAAATAGTAGGCTAGTAAATAATACTAATAGTTTAGTAATAAATTATAAAGTAGTATATTCTATAATTCTTTAGAAACAGCATTTTCTAGAAAGGTTAGTAAGAAGTCTTTAAATAAACTAGATTTAAAAGCTAACTATTAGAATTCTACTAAAAAGACACTAAATTCTTAGTTCTTTTAGTAGAGTTTAAACATATTTTATTAAATATTATAAGCTTAATTTAAATCTTTATAAACTTACTCTAAAATTTCTAGTATTATAAAATAGTCTAATAAATAATAAATATTTTTAGTAATATATAAAAGAACTTACTTATATAGTGTATTTTTAAATTATTTATTTATATAAGCCATACAGAATTTAGTAGTAGGAAAATAGTTTTAATTTATAATTATCCTTATATAGATTTATACTATAAAGTATTAAAAGTTATTTTAGTTACTACTAAATTTATTAGGGTTAGATAAGCGTTTAGAAAGGATATAAATTAAAAATAGAATAAAAGTAAACAGAGAAGGAACAGTTATAAGTAGTTTAGTTTTAGTTAAAATAGTAATAGAAATAAAGATAGAGATAGAAGCAGAAATAGTAAAAATAATAAAAATAATAGATATTAAGCTTCTAGACTATAGCTATACACGTAGGTCTATAATCTATTTTTAGGCTTTTATAACTTCTTTTTTTAATAGCTATAAATTTCTTTAAGTATTATAATTTACTTATAAAAGTCTATTATCTTTACTATAGTAGTAGTAAGTTATTATAATTAACTTTTATAAATATTATAAAAAGCTATAATATAGTCTAGCTATTTTATAATTATTTTTATATAAATTACAGGAATTTATTTTTGTTCTACAGAACTAGTAAAAGTTATAAACCTAATATATAGAAATAAAACTACATAATATTAAAAAGTAACAGAGTATAAATAAAGTTAATAACTATAATAATAGTATATAATATAAAATAAATTATAAGATATAGCTTATAAAGCTACATATAGAAGTTATAAATAGAATATACAAGATTTTAGAGGTAAGAGAGCATATATAGTTTATATAAAGACTTTATATAATACTTAATTTAAATAAGCTTAGAAATAATAGTTTTTATAGAACTATATTATAATAGTTATACTACTTATACTAAATATAAAAAAGCTATAATACTTAGTATTTATATATACTTAATTAGGCTAATAAGTATACTATATATGTTTTCTTTTTTTATACTTATTTTTACTTTTTAACTTAATAATTAGCTTAATGTACTTTATTATTTTCTTAATTTATATTTTTATTTTTTTTATAAAAGCTTATTTTAATACTTTTTTTAAGCTTAAATTACTTTTATATAGTTTTTTAAAATACTTTTTTTATTATATCTTTTTTTAATTTATACTAGTAAAACTTAATAGTATTTAGGTTTAAAAAGCTACTATACTAAAAAAGCTACTTAATTTAATATAAATTATATACTTTTTACTAAATAATACAAATATAAATAAATACCTTAAATTTTTTTAACAACTATATTTAAATAATTCTTTAATACTTTTTTATAAAAAAAATAAGTTTAGGTATTAATACTTTTATTTAATATTTATATAAATTAACTTTATTACTAGATTAATACGTTAGCTTTTTTTTTTAATTTGTTTTTAACTACTTTTTACATTTAAATTTAATTATTTTATTTTTATTTTATGTTTTTACTACTTTTGTATTATTAGTTTAAAAATTTTATTTATTTCTTTTAAAGCTTTTTTTATCTTTTTTTAATTTTTAATTTTAAATAACTAATAATAATAAAGCCTTTTTTAATTATATATAAAGTAGTCTTAAAATATAAACTTTAGGTATTTTTTTAATACTTATAAATATAGCTTTAAATAAAAGCTTTATTTAAAGTTTACCTTATTTAATAACTTTTCTTTTAATAAAGTAATATAATAGTTATTTTATTTTACTAAATTATGTTTTTTTAGTTTTTAAGTATTTAATTTTTATATACTAAATACTATAATAATTTTTTATTTTTTATTTTTTATTAGTTTAAGCTTTTGTATTAGTTTTATTTTATTAAAACTAAAAGCTTTTAAATATTACTATACTATTAGAAATAAAATAAAAATATTTTATTAGCTAAGCTTATAAGTAAAATTAGTATATACTTTTTCTTATTTATATTAATTATAGTATATTTTTATAGTAATTTACTTATTTAATGTTTTTTATTTACTTTATTAAATATTTAAAATGAAAAGCATTTTAAAGGTATTTATTTTTAATAATAAGTAAAATATAGTTAGAATTAAAACTATACTAAATTATTTAAGTATAAATATTGTTAATTGTCTACTTTAATAAACTAGTTTTTTTTAATAATTTTAGTAGTTATTTTACTTCTAAAAAGTAATTTTAAAGTAACTACTAATATATATATTATAATATTAGTATTTAAAACTATAATAAAAATAATAATTTAAAAAATAATTTAAAATAAGATAATACTAAAGTATACTAAAAAACATAACTTTTTTAGTATGAGTAAAAACTATTAATAAGTACTTTTATATATACTACTTATATTATAGTAATAGTTATTAATATAAAAAAAATTTATTAACTTAAAAGAGTTATTTTTAAAAACTTTTTAAAAGCTTTTAATACTATTTAAAGTTATATTTAATTAAAGCTATAGTTTTATAATAAGTTTTTATATTAGTAGTATATAATATTAGTATATAATATTAAGTTTTTTATATAGTAATATATACTTATACTTAATAGTTATAAAAAGTAAAACTTTAGATTTTTTTAAGTAAAATAAGTAACTTTTTTATAGTATTTTATATTTATACTTTTTGTATCAAGTTATAAACTACTAAAAAACTTTTTAATAAAATTATTTAATACTATAATTTTAATAGCTTTTTAAGTTACTACATTTTAAAAATTATTTATAAATTTTTTTTTTTTTTTTTACTTAATGTTATAAACTATAATAAAGTAGTAACTTTAACTAAAAAAAATACTTTTATAAAAATATAAAATAACTAAAGTAAATTAGTAAAAAACTAACTTAAAAAAAGTTCTTTATATTAAGTTTAGAAATTATAGAAAGTAGCATAAAAGTATATAACAAGTTCTAAAAATAAGACTTTAATAAATAGTTTAAATAAAGAAAATAAAAAATCTATTTTTACTCTTTTTTTTAGTAGTATCTAATATACAATATATAAATATTTATTATATACGTAAAAAATTTATTATAAGTATTAAGTATTAAATAGCTTATAGTTACTTTTAATTATTTATATCGTATTTTATAGATAAGCTATACATATAGGCGATCTGCGTATCTTAAAATTTACTAAAAAATCAAAATTTTCCACCTTCACATCTTAATAACCACTTAATAATAAATTTTAAAAATTGAAATTTGAGTTTTTCTACATGCATTACAGCATTTCTGAAGGTTCTATGAAAATTAGATTAATAATTTTTAAGATATAGCAATTTAGGGGCTAAAACCATGTCATATTACTATATCTCAAAAACTACTAATCTAATTTTCATACAACCTTTAGAAACGCTGTAATGCATGTAGAAAAGCTCAAATTTCAATTTTTAAAATTTATTATTAAGTGGTTATTAAGATGTGAAGGTGGAAAATTTTGATTTTTTAGTATATTTTAAGATGTGTAGCTTGCCTATATACGTAGCTTATCTATAAAATATAATAAGCTATTTTACTTTATAAATTTTAAAGATTATTATTATATAAAATAGAACTTAACTACAAACTTTATTTATAATTTAATTAGTATAAATATATATATAAATTACTTATAGTTTGTAAATAAATTATTTATAAAAAAGCTTAGACTTTAACTTTTAAAACTTATAAAGTAGTTAAATAAACATATAATAACTTAGTAAAAGCTTGAACTTATTAAATAAAGTCAGTAAATAAATACTATTATAAGCTAGATTTTAAAGTTAAAAACTAAGTATATATTACTAAAAAAGAATAAATAACTAATTACTTTAATATAAAGCTTAATTTTTAAATAATAAAGCTATACTCTATTATTAATATAAAAAAACACTTTTATGTTATTAACTTACCTATTTATATAAAAATATTAAATGTTTTTTATACTAATTATTTATATAAGAATTTTAGTAACTTTCTATTTAATTAAAATAAAGTACTTAATAACTTTTTTAAAATTAATAGTAAACTAAAATATAAAGTTAATTAAATTTTTATAAGTTATATTTATAAAAGTATTTTATAGTATAAAGTTAACTAAATAAACTATAATTTTAGTAATATATAGTATAATATAAAAAGCTTTATTAGTATAGTATATAAAGTGTAGAAATTTTATAAATAGTATTTTAGTTATACTAGTTTACTTATATACTTAACAGTTTAGGTAAAAATTTATTAATAAAAAAAATACTAGAACTAATAATTAAGAATAATGTAGTAACTAAAAAAAAAAAAAAAAAAAGTAATATAAAGCTAAATATTATAAAAGTATTATATATAAAAAGTTAAAAACTTAAAAAAAACGCATTAATTAGTTACTATATATAATATTAAGTAATAGTTTAAAATGTTACATAAAAATAAAAAGTTATAAGTAAAAATATTTAGAAGTAGAGTTTATATACTGTTATAAATATAGTAATTCTATAAGCATGTAACTTACTAAAGTATAGTTATTCTATTTTATATTTTCTTAAATAGCTTTAGTGTTTTACACTTTATTTATTATTAACTAATAAACTAGTATATATTATCTTTTCTATTATATATAGTAGCTAAAAGCTAAAAACTATGTTTATTAAATTTTTTATTAAAATCTCGATTTTTTAATATTTTATAGTTTTATTTATTTAGCCTAATTACACTCTAATAATTACTTACTAATTTTTATTAAATTTCGTTATACTTTATTAAGATACTACTAAAAGTTTTTATAAGAAATTTAATGTTAATATAAACTTTAAAAAAGAACTCTATTAAGTAAAATTTATTTAAAAACAATTTTACTAATAAAAACAAGCTTAAGTAATTACTTAGTAATAAAACTAAAATTATAGATCTATAAGCTAAAATACAGTAAATAAGCTTTGAAATTAATAATATATTTTCTATTTTATAAAGTTAAGTATGTTATATTTTATTTCTTAAAAAAAAAAAAAATTCTATTAATTAGATAAAGTAGCTTGTATAAAAAGCTATACATAATTTCTAACCTTCTCTTATTAAAAATTCTTTTATTTAATTTTGAATAAATTATAATATATAAGAAGCTAGCATAAAAAATATAAGACATTTTAATTTACAAAATAATAAGAAGGTAGTATATGTAAAAAAAAAGTATAAATTAGTATATACTAATATTATACTTTTTACTTAAAACCTTTTTTAAATTACTACTAAAAAAGTATTTTACAGAGACATAATTATTAGCTACTTATATAAAAAAGCTGTTATATAGTTTAATAGTTTTTTTAAAATTAAGAAAAAAAAACTATATAATAGTAGTATTAATTTCTAGATTTTAAAGTTAAATTACTTTTAAATTAAAAGATCTACTATATTAGATAATCTTTTTTCTATATATTATACTATTACTAATATTAAAAAGAATACTACTAAGTTAATATAATATCTTAATTAAATCTAGTGTTTTTACTATACCTTAAAGTATAATAATAACTAGTAGTATAATTATATTTAAAAAGACATGTATATAAAAATTAGAGCTTAGTTTATTAACTACTTAAATTTACTACTAGACTAAATTAGGAAGAAATTTAATAATTATTAATAACTTATTTAGTTGCTTTTTAAGTTTAAAGAATTTTCTTAAACACTATTTTCTAGCTACTTTTCTAGAAATTCTTAATTTTTATAGTAGCTAAATAGCTAGCTAAATAACTAGTAGAAACTTTTAACTTATTTATTTCTATTACTAAAAACTTAGAAAGACACTAATACTGTATACATAACTAATTTAGTTTTTATAAAAAATAAGAATTTTAAATTTTATATAGTTTTTACTTACTAAGTAAGTATAAAAGTCTTAATTAACTACAAGTATTTTACTTATTTAAAAAGGTTTTATAAGATAAAAGAGTATAAGCTTTATATATATATAATACACAATTAATTTTATAACTACATAACTACTTTTATAAATTATTTTTGTTATAATTATATTTCTATTATATGTAGGTAGTAAAAATGCTATATAGTACTTTCTTTTTAATTTAGAAAATATATTAAAAATATAGTAATTCTATAAGCATGTAACTTACTAGAGTATAGTTATTCTACTTTATATTTTTTTAAATAGCTTTAGTATTTTATACCTTATTTATTATTAACTAATAAACTAGTATATATTATTTTTTTTATTACATATACTAACACGTAGCTAATATATAAATATATAAAAAAAAAAATTATAAAAAAAGCTTTTTTAAAAAGCTTTTATAAAGTGTTATAAATAATTACTATAATAGTACTTTTTTTTTAAATATAAACTTTTAAAAAAATTTTTATATTAAATATTAAGTTTAAGTTAATTTAGGTTTTTAAAGTAAAATACTTTTATAATAACTATATTTTAAAAGTTGTTTATAAGTTTTTATATTAAGTTATTATATTTAGTTTATTTAACTAGGTATTTATTGTGTTTCTACTTATAGTTTAAGTGTAGTTTTGTAATTTATTTAATATAATATTTAGTTTTTTTTATTAACTTTAAAAAGCGTAAGTAGTAGGTTTTACTAACTTAAAAAGTATTTAAATTTAAGCGTAGTAGACTAAAGTAATAATATATATAAAACTAATTATAATATATTTTATAAGTAAGTAGGTTATATAAGTAAGTATGTTACCTTAAAACTTACTAAAAAAATTAAGAATTTACACTTAAATATCTCAATAACTACCTATTAATAAATTCTAGAAATTTAATAAGTAATTAATAGTACTTTAAAATAGAGACCATTAAATTTTTAAAAGCTTATAATTAATAGTTATTAAGATAGTACTATTTTAGTCTCTAAATTTACTTCTTCTTAAATATCTTAAGAACACTTAACTACTAACTCTTAAAAATTTAATAGTCTTTATTTTAAAGTGCTATTAATTACTAATTAAATTTCTAGAATTTATTATTAAGTAGTTATTAAGATATTTAAGTGTAAATTCATGATTTTTTAGTAAGTTTTAAGGTAACCTACTTACTTATGTAACTTACTTACTTATAGAATACATTATATTTAAAGATTTAAGAAGTTTAAGTTAGTATGTATATAAAAAACTATTTAAAAAATATAGTATTTTTTTAAGGCTTTTAAGTTCAGCTTCTTAAATAGCTATTTTATTTAAATATTTTATATATTAAGCTAAATTATGTTTTTTATTTAGTAGTTAAAAGTAAGTAATTATTTCTAGTTTATATACTTTTTTTAAAGGGCCTAAACTTAAATTATTATTTTTTTAAACTAGTTATTAAATATTAGCTATATTCTTTATTATATAATTAGTTTTTATAACTTATAGTACTTAGTATAAATGTTTTTAAGTTTTTATAAAGAGTTTAAAGCTTATTTAAAAGTATTAATTTATATTAGCTAAAAATAAAAAAACTTTTATAAATTTAAATATAGTATTATTAGCTTTAAACTATACTAAAAATAGCTAGTTTACTTAGTTATTTTACTAGTAGTTTAGATATACACGTAAAACTTATTTTATTATACTATTAGCTTTTTTTATTTAGCTATTAGTTTCTAGATAATAAGTAGAAAATAATTAGATCTTAATTTATAGTTATTTATAAAGTTTATTATAAAAGGTAAACATAAATTATATATTTTAGTTTAATATAATTATTTTTAAAAGACTATAGTCTATATATATATAATAGTAAAAAAAGCAAGCTATAATTAAAGTAGTTATTTTACTATAAAAAAATTAGATATTAGTATTTTATAAAGTAGTCTACTATTACTATAATATTAGTATAGCTTTTAGAGTTTAAAAAATTAGTAACAAAATTTATAAAAATATTTTTCTATTTTTTTTAAAAACAAAAAAAGTATTAAAAAGTCTTAAATTTTTAGTAAGTATAGTAATAAAATATATATTAATATATTATTTTAAATATTTAAAGCTAGTAGTATTTATGTTATAAAATTTTAAAAGTTTTTTTATAACTAAAATAGCTATTAGTAGAAAAATTACGTACTATTTAAAAAAATTTAATTTAAAGTTTATTATTATTATATATTACTAGTTAGTTATAATAGTATAGCTAACTTTTTTAGTTTTTATATTTACTTAAAAAAAATTTTAAAGTAATAAGTTTTATTTTATATTAGTAATAGAGTTTTCTAAATAAACTTATTATTTAAGTACTTATTTTTAATAATTTATTAAATAAGCTTATTTATTTAAATTACGTTAAATTCTAATATATTATTAAATAGTTTTAAATAAAAAAGTATTTATTATTAAGCTCTATAAACTTCTTTTTAGGCTAAAGTATACTATATATAGTAAATAAAAGTATTTAGTTTTTTTATTTATTTAGTTAGTATATAATTATAAAGTTAAACTAAAATAAGTATTTAGTTTTATAAGCTTATTAGTAGCTTAATTACTTTATAGTAGTAAAGTATTATAAATTTTTATAATTACTTAATACTTAAATTAAAAAAATTGTACTTTTTAGTTTAAGTTTTTATTATTTAATATATCATATAATAGCTAGTAATTTCTTATTATAAATTTTATAATTATATTTAGTAGAATTTAGCTTTTTTTAAAAAATAGGTAATAGATTTTAGTTTACTTTATTTTTTAGAAAAGTATACTAGTAATTCCATAGTTTAAGAAATTAGCTTTTATAATAATTAGTAGTTTTAGGTTAAAATATTAAAAAATTAAGGTAGTTATAAATATAGGTTTTAGAATTTTAAATACCTTTTAATAAGTGTTATTAAATTTAAATTAAGTATTTTTTTATCAAAGCTATAAATAGAGCTATAATAATGAAAAAGTTATTAATAAATTATTAATAGAAATTAGTAGATTCTAAAAATACTGTTATATTTTTTATAGTAAAAAAAAAAAATTTAATTAAAATTTTTTTTACTTTATTTAAATCCATAATAATTTCTTTAGTAAAAGTAATGTACTTAAAAAATATAACCTATTTCTAGTAAAATTTATATTTATTAATATTAAGTTATAAACTAGCTTTTTTTAAAGCTTTTAAAACTTATTTTATATATTACTAGTGTTTCTATAAAATATTGCTATAAATTAAAATATTATTAATATAAGTTATATAAAATACACTAAAGTATAACTAAAAAATATTATTTATATAATATTAGCAAGTACTTAGTGTGTTAGCTAGTTTAAAAGTATTATAAAATACTTAAATAAACTATATTTAGTTTAGAAAGTAGTTAAAAGCTAAAATAATATTAAGCTTTATAAAGTACTTTACTTTACTAAGGTGTAATAAAGTTTTTTAAATTAATAAAATTATATAATAGTTTTTAATAGTAATAGTATTTAAAGTTTAATAGTTAATATAAAATTAGAAATTTTTATTAAGTTTTTTTACAAAAAGAATAAAAAAGAATATAAAAATATAAACTTATTTTAATATATTTTTTTTAGTAATGTACTTATTAAAATACTTTTTAAAAACTTTAAGTTTATTTTAAAATATTTAATAAAAAGAGCTAAATTAATTTTTTTTTTAAAAAATCATCTTATAGTTATATAATTAGTGTTTGAGTAGTTTATTAACTTTTTTACGTAAAACATTTTAAGAATATTATAATATTTTTTAAAAACTTTTATAAATAAGTTAATATAGATTTTTAAAGTTAAAGCTTTATTAATATTAGTTATTAAAATAGTAAAGATTTTGTATTTATATTTTTTTAGTAAACTAAGTAAAAAACACTACTTTTATTAAGTAAATATTTATATTTAAGTTACATTTAAGTCCTTAGTAAAGCTTTTTTAATAAAGCTTTTATTAAAAAAATTTTAAAACTTTAAAAAAAAGACTTTTTTATAAAGTTCTTATTTAATTTAGTATTAAATT
The DNA here is from genome assembly GCA_010093925.1 of Zopfia rhizophila CBS 207.26. NCBI lineage: Eukaryota > Fungi > Ascomycota > Dothideomycetes > Zopfiaceae > Zopfia > Zopfia rhizophila. Next base: position 1,286,355 of record ML994634.1, read on the forward strand.
TAGGTACGTAATTAAATATAAATTTAGCTTTTAAGTAAAGGCTTTTTAGAAAATAGTTTACTAAAAAGTTCTTTAAGTAGGTATTAAGTTCTTATAATTAATAGTTTATTTTAGCTAACTAGTTATTATACTATACTTAAGTAGTTAGTAGTAACGTTAGAAAGTAAATTTAAGAATAAAGTAAGTAAGTAGTGTTAAAATAACAACTTTTAGTAATTAGTAAATTTCTTTAAAGGTATTAGTAATTAAAACAAGCATAAGTAATAAGCCTAATAATAAAAAGTATTAAAAAGTAGTTTTTATATATTATAGTTAAAGTTAACCTTATACTTTTTTATTTAAAATTAGCTAAAAATTAATTTATAGTTTTTTATAGCTATTATATAAAATAAATTTTTATAATATAATTTACATAGTAAAAGGTTATACTAATAGTATATAAAATATAACTTTCTTTAAGTTATTTTCTATTAAAACTAGTAAAATATAAAATGTATAAAATATATAAAATATATAAAATATATAAAATGTATAAAATGTATAAAATACATAAAATGTATAAAATGTATAAAAGTAGTAAAAAATAGAGTTTTTAAATACTAACTAAAAGTCCACTAATATAATTTATGCTAGTTACTTTAGTATTAATTAGAATATTAATAAAGTAAAACACACTATTTTATTAAATAATATATAAAATATTTACTTTATAGTTTTAAAAGTTAGTTATTAAGTGAAAAGTTTATATGTTAATAAAAATCTAGTATTAAGAGTATTTTAGAAAACAACTTATTTTTAAAATAAAGCTTTTAATAAGTTAAGTCTAAATTACTAATTAAGTTTCTAACTATAGAATCTATTAAAACTAAGTAAAAATAAGTAGAATAATTATTAAAAAAAGTTTTTTTAAAATAAACTATTAAATTAAAGTTTAAGTAAAAAAAAAAAAAATTTTAAGTAAAGTAATTATACTTACTATATTTAAAATAAAGATTTTTTTAAATACGTTTCTTTTTTTTTTTTTTAGCTAAATAGAGAGAAGTATAACTTATAGTATTAATTTCTATAGTATTAAAGTTTTTTTATAGTATAGTTTCTAACTCCGTAGTTAAATAACATAAGTTATATTAGTTTTCTTTTAAAGCTAATATAACTATATTATTATAATATTTACTAATTATGTTTATATATTTAACAAGATTATTAAAAGAAGTTAACTCTAATCAGAATATAATAAAAGTTAGAGTAAAAAGCTTTTATTAAGCAAGTAATTAGAATAGAATTATTTTATTTAAATTTTTAAGCATATTTATAAACTTTTATAAAAAAGAAAAAAAGCTTTAATTTCTTTAATTTATATAGACTAACTTTTTTTATATAGTAGCCTTTTAGTTTAAATTTCTATAAGTACTTTTAAGTAAATTTACTAAGCTCTATATAGTATTTAGTTAAAAGAATTTTACTAAATTAAAAGTTTTTTTTATAAGTAACTAATAGTATAATAAGAATAAATTTATTTAGTTAAGTACTAATTTTTATTTTTTATAAGCGTATTATATAATTATTTAATAAATATTTATAATTTAGAACGTTAGCTAAAAAAAAATAAAAGAGTTAAGTAATTATTTTAATAAAGTCAGTAAAGAAAATATAGTTAAAGTTACTATAACTATTAAGTTTATAAAACTTAAGTTATTTCTAAATATGCTAGTAGTAAGAGCTAGACTTTTATTAATAAAAAAAATAGTAATAATAAAAACTAAGTAAGTAAATACTTACTTTAATTTATAAAGTTTTTTATAAAAAGCTTTTATACTTTTTAAATAACAAGCTTTTTATTTAGCTAAAGTATTTAGAAGTATTTTATTACTTACTTTTAGAGTTAAGAGTTAAAAAGTAAAGTTTCTAAAATTTTTAATAAATTCTAAGTTTTTTATTTTATAAGAAGTTAGTAACACAATATAGTATTATAAAAGTACTATATATAAAAACTAAAAAACTTAAAAAAAAGTGTTTATTAATTACTATATATAATACTAGGTAATAGTTTAAAACATTACATAAAAAATATAAAATAAGTTATAAGTAAAACTATTTAGGAATAAAGTTTATGCACTAGTATTTAGCTAATATATAAACACGTAATCAAAAAAAGAACTTATAAAAAAGGATTTTTTAAAAAGTTTTTATAAAGTATTATGAATAGTTAATATAATACTAAAAGTCTATATTTTACTTTAATTTATTTATTTATTTTATTATAAAATTAAAACAATTACACTTTTTTTAAAAAAAAGTAATATTATATAATACTTTTTTACTAGTACTTTAAAGTTACTTTATAACTACTAATAGCCTTTCTTTTTTTACCTTTTTTAATACTAAAATAGCTTTAATATAGTATTTTATTACTTATAATTATTTATAATTACTTATAAGTTTATACTAACTATAATATTTATAATATTAAAATGTAATTATTACTATTAATTACTTTATAATAAAATAGCATTTAAATAAGTTAATTAAAACGTTTTTAAAAATAGTAAAATATATTTTTAAATAATTTTTTTTATATTCTACTAATTTTTTATATAGCTAAATTTATGTTATTATATTTTACTAACAGTTTATACTTAATTAGAAATATTAATATTATACTAAAAAATTAAATTATAAATAAAATATTTTTAACTACTTTTATATAAGATTAATAGAAATAAAAATTAGCATACTAGTTGTAATAGTTAGTAATTATAGTATTTTACTAACAATTTTCCAAAACACGCTATTATAAAGCTAAAAAATAAATTTAAAAATATTTTACTTTTAAAAAAATATATAATTAGCTAAAATTACTATTTAGTTAATAATTAAGTATTAGTATATATTTTGTATTTACTATACTTAAATAAGTTTTACTTTTTTTATTTTATATAACTAACTATACTAATGGAGGTTATATTTGGCAGTTGAAAGTACTCATAAAAATTATTATAAAGATTAGATTAATTGAAAACTAAGGATGACTATTCTACTTAAATAATAAGTTAAATAAGCTAAAATAAGGATTTCTAATCTTTTAATATTAACAAGAGAGGATTTGCAATCTCCTAGTAAAATAAAAATAATAATAAAATAAAAATTAATTATAAAATAAGAACCTTTATTTGGTTATATAATAATATAAAATAGTAAAATTATTAATTATAGATTATACTAACACTCCCTCTTAAGCTTGCGTATAATATTTTTAGGGAGCTTTAATTATGCCTTTTCTTTACTTTATCTAGACTAAGCTAGTAATAATTAATAAATTAAAAATATAGTTTTAGACTAACAGCTTTAGTTAAGCTGTCTATAATTATTTAACTAGTTAGTAAATAAGGCGTGGTAATTCATCTACTCTATACCTACTTTTATATATAATAGTATTAAACGTTAATATGATTACTATACTTATAGAATTTAGAATTCTTTTCTAGAGCTATAGTATTTTTATTATCTATATAAATCTTAATAGATTTTTAATAAAGTCTTAATTTAGTAAGCAGTTGCCTGAGCTAGGTAGTTTTCTTAATAGCTTAATATATAGTTATATATTCTATTTTTATAGTTAATAAAGTAACTATTAGCTAATACTTTAAAGTCTAGCTAATAGGTCCTCCGTTTAGGATAAAAATATAAACTCTTATTAAATATCTAGTTACAGAATCTTCAGTAAAGCTGGTATTTATATACCTAGTAATTTTATTATTACTTTTTTTTTCTAAATGTAATATAGTAATTAATTATACTATGAAGGTAAAAGAAGATTCTTTAAGTACGTTCTAATACTGAAGTCTATAGTTATTTATATACTATATAAGAGATAAGACTATAAATACTATATTTAGCTAAGTAATAATTATAGTATATATAATTAAATTTAGTTAAGCAGCAAATTCTTGTCTTTAAGCTTTAATAGTAATATTATTAAATAGTTTAAGATATTAATCTATTATTATTAGCGTTTTTACCCTACGTCCATACTTACTATATCTATATTTATTAAGAATTTTTTTAATATATACTTATTAACAGAGCGTAATTGTTCTTATACTATAGTTATATTTAATTTCTATTTTAAGATAGAACTTAATATCTCTTAGGTTAATAATCTTAAATTTCTTACTTAACTAATTAATTACCTACTTTATAGCTAGCTTATTACTACTAATAAGCTTAATATTATTTATATAAACTATAATTATAAGTCCCGTGTAAATAGTGCCTTTAATAAAGACATTATTATCTACTATAAATAGCTTAAATCTAATTTTAATAAGAAAACTTATAAGCTATTTTATTTATTTACGTGTTAATTACTTCAGCTTATATAAGTCTTTTTTAATTCTATAAATAAAATATTCTCTACCCTTTTAAACATAACTAGGTGCTTACTTAATATAAATTTTTTTATTAAAATCTAAATTAAAGTATACTGTTATAAAGTTAAGCTGTATAATATTATGGTTAAATAATGCTATAAGTATAAATATTATTTATACTAAAGATACTCATACAACTCTAGTATATATCTAGTTATAATTAATACTAAATTACTATATAAATTCTTTCTTTATGAATCTAGCCTTGTACTTAGTAATTTAATTATTAGTTTTTTTTTTAATTTTAAATATCTACTTTCCATCTAGCGCTGTACGCCCTATAGGTAATTTAATAAATTTAAATATTTTATTCTCTTAATACTACTTTATTTTAATATCTGTATTATCTTTCTATTTCTTTCTATTTAGTTATTTTATTACCTCTATAAATAATTTTAGCTTTAGGTTATTCAGACTTAGCTTCTTATAAATATTTATATTAGTTATAATTAAAGCGTACTCTAGGGCGTCATTAAGGTAAAAATAAAAACTTTAATAAATATAGTTAATTTCATTAAATATTACTATATATAGCATATAGAAATATTTATTACGGGCTTTAGTAAGTATAATTATTTTCTATATACTTACTAAAACTTCTATTATTACTACTTTTATTAAGATTATATATTTATACTTATTATAGAATTTATGAGGTGGCTGACCTCTATTATTATATATTAATTACTATAATAGTTCTATTAAAAATTACTATACTTCTTTTCTAAAGTTAAGTTCTTTTTTATCTTCTATAGATTAATATCTATTATACGGTTTATAGTTATTATTAGATTTGAAATTTTATTCCTCTGTAATCTGCCATGTCCCTTTTTTTTAGACTTTAATAATAGATTTATTTAATTTATTTATAAATCTAATAAATTTCTTTTTAATTTTATATAATATAATTTTTTTAAATTAAGCTCTTTAGCTATCCTAATAGTATATAATAGTTCTAAATATTAGATTTTTAAAAAGATCTAGTTTTGATCTGTTAATGACTTTATATAGTATTTTACTATTAAGTTTTTTTATTAGACTTCTATTTTTCAGCTTGGTAGTATATTTAATTACTAGTAGCTAGAGAAATCTTAAAAGATTTTAATTTACTAGAATTAACGTTACTTTTTTATAGAGATGGAATTAGGTAATTTTAGTAAGTTTATTCTCTTATAAAGTGTTATACACCATTAGTTAGTAAGTAATCTCTTTTTCTTTTATCTATTCTTTAAAGTCTTAACTTATAAATATAGAATCTCGGTCTGAGAAAATGTACGTAATAGGAAGTTTTTTTTATACTTTTTAGTAAGCTTATAACTCTTTCACGTAATTTAAAGCTTTATTTTTAAAACAAATAAGTCCTATTTCCGTGCCGGTAGTGTAGTTATTAGTTATAGAAATATATCCACACTTTTAATTATATCCCTTTAGTTTAATTAGTAGTATGAGATTTAGATAGAGAATTTCTTCTTTTTATTTTACATACTATTATTTACTAAATAGTTATTTCTAAAGCTTAGATTCTAGGTAGCATGTGTATATAGTATAGTAATTACTTTCTAGCTTTAATCTAATAATATTCTTTATAAGCTTTTTAAGATTACTATATTTTAGATATTTTATTATTTAATAGAGCTACTCTACTAATATCTTTTTAATTAATAATAGCTTTATAACTAGTACTATGTATAAGTCTATTACTATTTTTACTATACATATAAAAATAATTCCATTTTTTTTATATACTATAGCTACTTTATTATCTTTTTAATTTTTAATTTTTTTGGTTTTTTTAATTAAGAGTATAGTTTCTGTGTTTTATTCTTATAGCTAATAAAATATTAATAGAGCTGTCTAAGTAATACTAAATATTTTTAATAATATAAAAAAAAGTTTTATTATTCTAAAGTTAACATAAAAGCTATATTATTTCTTTACTTAAAATTTATATAGTTTTTTTAGTTCCGCTTAGGGCTCTACTAGTAGCATGTATCTTAATAAACTAAGTATAATTATTATAGATATTAACTTTTAATAAAGTATTATACGTTGTCTTGCATTTGTTACTATAAATAAAAGAGTTTAAAAAAATATTAGTTAGGGTAAGCTATATTACTTTACTGTTTTTATTTTTTTAAAAATTTTTTTACTTCTTACGCTAGCTATCTATAGCCTTTTTTAGGTACTTAAATTAATAGTTTTCTTCTTTCTTATCTTTTTTTTTACATTATAAATAAGTCTTTGATTTGTGTTCTTTACTTATATTAGGTAATCTACTTTAACTTTAATTCTTACTTTTTATTACTTATAAAGTAGTTTTAGATTGAGATTTATTTATAAGCTTTTTATTATAAAGTTAACTTATAAAAATATTATATAAAAGTAATTTAATGCCTGTGTTACGTTTTTATTCTTAAAAGAATATAAAGTATATTCTAAGATTATAAATTATTACATGCTTGAGTATAAAGTTAATTATAATCTTTTACCATATAATATCTTAAATAAGAATTCTGAATTTATTAGTGTAGTCTTTTATGTCTTTGCATGAAATATATATTATAATTTAAATCTATTTAGTAACTAAATACTTTTATAGTTCTATATTAATCTTATAGTGCTTAATAAGGATATTAATAATTTATTAAGCTATTAAAATTCTATTAACCTTTCATACTAGCATATTCTTATAATAGATAATAATATTATTAATTACTTTATTATTATTAGGATATAGTACCCAGTTGTCTTAGTTCTTTATAAATTCTAGAATAAAGTTAAAGTCTTAATAGTCACTTATATTACTAAATTTTAGCTTTCTTTCTAAATTAGTTTTTATTTATTTAGATAAGGGTATTTTTGTCTTAATTATCTCTTTAATTAATTCTTATAATATATTATTAGGAGCAACGGACGTTCTACTATTACTTTAATATAAAATTACTAAAGAAGTTATTTACTAAGTACTTTATTTATATAGAATAAATCTAACTACGTCTTATGTACTTTTTGCTATTATATACTTTTTAAATTTAAATAACTATATAATAAGATTTATAGCTTTTTTAAGCTTTAGTATTATAGTATCTTTTATCATTTTTAATAGCCATAAGGATTTAATTAATAGACAATTTGAATTAGGTTATAAAAATAAGTGATATATAAAATTTACTAGCTAGACTTATAACCTAATAGAGGTCATATTTAGCAGTTAAAAGAACTTATAAAAATTATTATAAAGATTAGATTAATTAAAAACTAAGGATGACTATTCTACTTAAATAATAAATAAAATAAGCTAGAATAAGGATTCCTAATCTTTTAATATTAACAAGAGAGGATTTATAATCTCCTAGTAGAATAAAAATAATAATAAAATAAAAACTAATTATTGTATTCCATAAGTGAGCTGCGCACCCAAGCGAGCTGCGCATCTTGGAATTCACCAAAATATCGAAATTTTCCACCTTAATATCTCAACAACCACTTAATGATAAATTCTAAAAATTGAAATTTGAGCTTTCATATACACATTACAGCTTTCATGAGAGTTGCATAAACATTGGTTGAGTAGTTTCTGAGATATAGCGATTTAGGAGCTAAAACGAAGCCAAATCGCTATATCTCAGAAACTACTCAACCAATGTTTATGCAACTCTCATGAAAGCTGTAATGTGTATATGAAAGCTCAAATTTCAATTTTTAGAATTTATCATTAAGTGGTTGTTGAGATATTAAGGTGGAAAATTTCGATATTTTGGTGAATTCCAAGATGCGCAGCTCGCTTGGGTGCGCAGCTCACTTATAGAATATAATATAAAATAAGAACCCTTACTTAGTTATATAATAATATAAGATAGTAAGATTACTAATTACGGATTATACTAATATATACTTTATAGTTTCTTTTTACTAAAACATATTAATAAAGTTAGTATATTTTAAAATATAACTTTTAAAATAATTTATTACTTTAAGTACTTTTAAAAGTATTAGTAAAGTTTTTACTTTTTAGAGAACTTAACTTTATTATATTTTTAGGTTCTAGTAAACTAAAATAAAAAATTATAAAGTATTTATAAAAGACTACTATAATATTTAAAAAAAAAAAAATGTTTACATAAATTTGTAATTTAATTCTAATAAAATGTATAATAAAATAATAAAACAAGCTTATAAAACTATTAAGCTTATAGTATAAATTTTTCCTAAAATTTACTATTTTAGTATTAACTTTAAAACCACTAAACTAAGACTTAATAATGCGAGAAGTATATCCGAGCTAATACTAAAGTAGAAACGGATTAATTATTATCCGTAAGTATTAATAAAGTAGCATACTGTTTGATTGCCTCCCTATTCTACTTTAAATTAGACTCAAGCCCGGAGAGGTATGACGGGAAATATGTAATTACAGGGCATATTTTATACTCAATACGGCGCAATGATCCAGCATTCGAGGCCCTGTTCAACAAATTATCAAGAGACTCTGTTAGGTTTTGGGTAAACGATTGGCCAATGCCTGAGTCAATTAATGAACCCTCCTGTTTTTGGAAAGACCGAAACTTCCGGATGCGAGTCCGTATAGAAACGTTCGACAGGTTTACAGTGTCTTTAAAACAGGGCGATGCTTGTAACATTAGCAGATCGCCTTTCTCCGTGAAAGGGCTAGTAGCTGCGCAAGGATTAGATGCTCCTTTTGGCAGGACAGACTACGGTAAGCGGAAGAGGTCGTGGTCATCCGAGAGCCAGCTGCCCCCAAGAAAGCGGCAGCGAATTGAGGTAAAATGGGGAGACTTTCGGCCCCCACATTCGCTGGATGACGAGGCAACAGCACGTCTAAGATCAGCGCTCTCTATCGGTCCAACAACCTATAGGTGGCCGCAGATGAGAATGAGCTGCAAGAAGGTAAAAAGTGAGGCAACAGGTGTGGCAATAATTCGTGTCCGATTAGCTCAGCAAAAACGAAGTTGGGTTCTAGCTCTACAGCTACGATTTTCTTATCATAATGCTATAATTGTTTTTGAAAACTATAACTATGAAAATAATAACTTGAAGACTTTCTAGCATAACTATTTTACACTTTCTCATTATGTTGCACGGCTGTTGTAGGTAGAAAACCCCTGCTGCGCTAATCGGACACGAATTATTGCCACACCTGTTGGAGGCCTGGCATCTATGGGTATGACGCATGCCTAGTTGTGGCGATCTTCCCCCCTAAATCTATCGTATGCAAAAGTTGGTAGAATTTCTTGGCGACATCTCAGGATTCGCGCTGTGCGACGTTGCGCAATTACATAAATTAACATGTTGACAACGCTTCTCGATAGCCTTATAATTCTACAGATTGCTCTTTTCCTTACGTATCTTCTAGATTTTTAGAATATTTTAGCTATCTTGTAGCGTTGTTGAGATAGAAGGGGTGTTCTGAATTACAGCTTAAAACACTGGCGACACCTTAGAACCTTAACAGCACCTATAAAAATTAACATCTTAACTACGCCTTTATAAAGTCTAAAAAGTCTGTTAGTGGGCCTTATTTATATGCAGATTTTAGATCTTTCGGAATTTTTTTAGCTATCTTAAAGCGTTGCTGAGATATGGGTGGTCAAAAGTGCTGTTGCGCAGCGCGAATCGTGAGGTGTCGCCAAGAAATTCTACCAACTTTTGCATACGATAGATGGCCGGGGCTTCCGTCTGACACACGCCCCGCGATCGTCTTTTCCCAGCCCCTTCACAGATGAGCAGGCAGCTATATATTCAATCTCGAGGTGCCCAAATCACCTCACCAGCACAATTCCTACCAGAATATTTGCATACCACCATGTGGCATCCGAGGTACCATACGCTCTGCCCGAACCAGCGCGAAAGGGTAAAATATACTTTGGCGCTTCCGGCTCTTGGGCTAATCATTACGTCAGCGATAGTGATTGTGCTCACGGTGCTGAATGCGCAAGAATGGAGAAGCTCGGAGAAGATGGCGAGTTCGGTGTTAGCGAGACGGTCTACGATTGCTATCGGGGTACAGATTATTTCTCATATCCTCGGATGGATACATGTCCAAGTTCTATGTACGGATTAGGCAGCTTAGATATGGCTCGCTGCGGATGCTTATTTGTGTCAGGCAATGTAATAGCTTCCTCTTTTCGAGTCGCATTACCACTTCGTCCATTTTCTTTGGACACCATACGCTTTTTCGGCGCCATATCTAGGCCAGGTGTTGCGTGGGAAGCGCGCTGGCTTTTCAATATTGCGTCCGTCCTTTTCGTGGTAGCGTCGCTCATCCCCGGTGCCATGTGGTCCGGTGCGATTACCCCAACAGTCGCAGAGAAGATAGTAAAACGGAAAATACAAATCCCGACATTCCAGTCCCAAAATCTATCAACTATATGGGATCCGGGGATACAACGGCTACCAAAGCGAAGGGATTCGGCCCGGATAGCGTATGGATTACCAATACTGGCTTATTCACTTTCAATCCATCGATATCAAGTATTCGCGGAACCTTCTTGGGCCTCGCAAGTACTGCTTCGAACACCACAGGACCGGAATCGCTCCGTCCTAAATTTGATCAAACGGGATATCATCACTTCAATCGGAGTTTCGGTGTTGGTGCAGCTGCCGGTCCCATTAGCATACCCGACACAATCAACCCCTCCTGGTATTCTTTCCCCGAAGTTGGTTTCCTTTCCAAGGCATCTTGCATGTACAACGACTCGTCTGCGTTCGGTATTCGGTACTTGGCCCAGAACGACATAACTTATAATCTACGGTTCCAAGCAAACGGCACTCTTGCAAACGGAATGAACGTGATCCGCGAATTCAACCAAATCACGCCACAACGACACGACATTTTCATCTGGTCCGTCGCATACGCGGAAAGAAAGACATACATCTCACTAGCGGTCGATCCGACTCTTCCCACCGACCCCTACGACTTCAAACGGTTTGACAAAGTGCAATGCGAAATAAACTATGAACCGAGAAACTTCTCAGTTAAAGTCAACGCTACCGCGAAGACCATGCTTGCTAGTACGAGCAATGACGCGGCGGTTCCCTGGCCAGATTACGGCGATGCGGTGTTGTCGGGCTTGGATAACCCTTTTCGGCACTACCCGGCTGATGAATCCATGTATTTCGGGTCGCAACTCGGTCACTCAATCGTGGTGAACATCAATCAACTGCGCTTGATAAGGAATGAGAGTGATAGCACCGAGGACAAAAACAATGCCACAATGTTCCAAGGCCTAGAAGAATATTTCGAATCACTCTACGATAATGGTATCGGCATGCTATCAGCAACCAGACTTATCGGCGCCAACAAAACCACCCCTGTTGTTGCAGCTGTCGGTTTACCCGCCATCAAGTACGGTGAACCAATCTACATATGCACGGTCCTAGCCATCAACATTATTGTCCTAATAGCCTTCGTCGTTGAGGCAGTGAGGACGCGCGGATGGGCTCATATGGCGAGTTTAGAGCTTTCGGACGTGGCTAGTGTTGTGCTTACCGCATCAAATGGTGGTACTGCATTAGCGGAGAAGGTGTACCAGACAACTCCTGAAGAGATTGGGCATATTAGGTTGCGTTTGCGGAAGACGGTAGGTGACTGGGAAGCTCTCACGATACAGGAGAGTGGAAGCGATGGAAGTCTTGACGTGAAAGGTTGAGAGGATTAAGAGAGTGGTTAATAGGAGAGGTGGGGTGGCAGAGGAGGCGTAGATGAAAGGGTAATTAAAACTAAGAGAATTCTTGGGAGGATATTTCTAGTTGTTTGATTTACTCTTTTCTTGTCGCTTTTGCGTAAGTTAAATTGTCACTAATTACATCGGGAAAAGTTTTTGCTCACCTGCTGTGCGCCAGTTCGCTTCAATCTTGGTATCTAGATTATTAGAACCGTTTGGGTTTTGGAAGGTCTACAAATGATGCACGTTATGGGCAAACGTGTAGGCAGACCAAGGTTCGGATTTGCCCTAAAATCAAAAGAATAGTATAAGTGTGTGATCCAATCAAACAAACTTTGCGATCAAGCCTCTTTGTGTCACTAGGATGGAATACTTATACAGCAGAGTGCTATTTCCGCTAATCCTAAGTTCACTTCTCGGTTTATTCTCTGTTCACGCCACCTCTCTTAATACTTCGATCTGCTTCTCCAACTGTCGATGCCTTCCGCAAGTCGTTCGCTCCCTCCCCTCAAACTTCGGGGACACTTTCCGATAGGCTGCCGTTGACGATCTTAGAATGTTGGCTTGTTGGCGGTTTAGTGATAGGCTCAGAAGGGCTGGGGATACCAGGAGAGGTAAACGCTCCAGTGTGTAAATCGTTAGCAAACGTCTGGACATCAAGACCGTGGAGATGCCGCTTTTGACGTCTATAAAATGCTCGCCCTCCCCTCGCCAGCCTTCCTCCTCATCTCTTTCCCTTAATTCTCTAACCTACCCCGGCGCCTCTGCTGCCAAGCGGTCCACGCCCTTTCTATGCCTCGCCTGCCTGCTCCCCCATCTCATCTCCGGCCACCAATCAAAAATTCGCTCTCCAACCGGCCAACATGCTGCGCAGCTTTCCCAGTTTCCGCCTTATCGTTCTCTTTTTACCGCGGCAGGTTGTGATGCTGCTAATAGGACTTCCGTGCGGACCTGACGATCCGACAGCTTCAGTTAGTTTCGACGAAATTCAGACGGCTTTTGACTCTCATTTTTAGAATATCTTCCCTCTACTTCGTTTTGGTTCTTTTCCAGTGCGCTTTTTCGGGGCCTTTCGCAATTGATTTCTCTATTTACGATCCTGCCTTTACGCCTCTCTAGCTTCCTTGCTACGATCTTCCGGCGAGGTAACCCAATCCGGTCAAGATGCTGATTCGCTATCTTTCTTCCTGTTTCAACAGCCATCGCCGCAACCAGGCCAGAGCTGAGCCTGCTCTGCCCCTGGACCTATCCGCCAGTGCCAATCACGAAATGCCTCATCTGCTGACGAGGGGAGAATCATGGCTCCAGGCGGAGCAGCATGTGGACCGTGGAGAGAAACGAGAGAAGATGGATTCATTCCTTACCGCTGTGCCCAGGTCCGAAATCCGGCTGTTGTCCTACCAGCTACGCCTCATAGTTCGGTCTAACACGTCACATTCTGTGGCCTGCATCTTCCCCTTAAACTAGATTGAGTTCGAGCAAAGGCCTAATCTAGTGTGCATGAAAAAGGAGGACAGAAACCGGAGCAGCGCATTGGATTGCCCCCAGCTAGTGGAGGCACAACCCTTTAGCTGAACGTCGAGGACTGCTGTAGTGGGAGTGCGTGGTATCAACCTGCAGCAGGATGGAGCAAAATTCATGCGATATGAGGAAGGCTATACCCTCCGACGTGCGACGTATCCAATCAAAGAAATGCCTCGCCGTTGTCTCCACCTCCTCCGCCTTGCTGCGCCCTGGTGGATACCATACTAGCAATTGCTCTGCTGACTTCCTCCATAAGATGGGCAAGCATCTTCAGCGCCGTTTGCTCCGGATGAGCATCTTCCGTCCTAGGGTACGAATCCACAGTGTAAGAGCAATGGGCCTAGGGCGGTGAGTAATCTGTTGGTTTCCAAGCTCCAATAGGATTGTAGGGCTGGAACGCCATTACATTGAAGTTCCAGGCATACAAAGGGTTGAGGTTGCCATCAATGCGCTGCTGGTCTACAAACGGGATTTTCGACCGGTACCCATAGAACGGACGGACTTTTGCACCCTCGTTCCACGACTTTACCCAAGGCCGAGATGCATTGCAACAAATTTAAATTTTTTTTTTAAAATATGTAGCTCTCCATCTCAGCTGCAGGGACGCATTGAAGCTAGATGTATCAGGGGTTGACGGCGGAGTTGACGAGCCAGCCCCACGTATATTGCATGTCGGAGAGTTGAGAGTTAGTAACCTTGAGTTTGCACAAGTCCTCTTTGTCTTCGAAGCCTGCATTAATCCTGCGATCAGATATGACCTGTTGCTAATCAGCAATGCGTTTGGCAAGCATTTGGCAGCAGCCTCACCATGATGCGTCTCAAAGCTCTAGATGCCTCAATTCCAACGATAACGCTGACTCTCTGACTACTGGCTAATTCAATACCCTTAGTTAGATGGTGTGTCTCTCCCAGCTGTGCTGGTTTGAGAGTAACTCCGTCGATCTCAATCACTTCCATGTCATAGTTTCCTTCCATCCAAATGTAGTAACGAGAGAAGGCACTCATATTAATGAAGCGGACGCGATATCTGGTCTCAGGCTGGATGTTGACCATCTGATGGTCATAAGCACTTGTGCTAAGTGCAGACTCATCGTTGAAGAGAGTTGGTCTGCCAATGATTTAGCGAGATATTGCGTCCCAACAATAGGTAGAGCCCAGACTCACTAACAATCAGTCGAACTGCCAAGAATTGATTGCTTGATTGCTTATGTTAGCAATCAATCAATTAAGGAGAGTCTCGATTGATTGATTGATTGTATTAATTGATAGATTGTAGGGTGAGGCTATTCAGAGGTATGTAGGAGCAAGCTAGTGATGTTTTTCTTGGGGCAAGTTGATGGGTAACATCTAATTACCTAACTAGGCTAGCTCGCTCTCTCGCTTCCCTGCTCTTGTATCTACACCTGGCCAACTTCATGGTTAGCCGATTACTTCAAAATTAATATCCCATCAACCACCTACCTAATTTATCTCGGAGATACTCCAAAATATGTCGGGTGAGTGTACTAAAGCCTTTGAATTAGGTCTTTAATAGCTATTGAGGTCTCCTACAGCCTTTATAGCTTCTTCTGTATAAGCTATTGCACCCACCAAGCCCAACACTAATAACACCTCAGCACAAGATAAAAATGAGCTAAATAGCCTTAATTACAATAGAATCAACTAAAAATAGCTGCCAGACCTATAAAAATGTACGTGCTTACTACTAAGGACCCTAAGTTAAATATACTACTATAGATATTACTATAAGAGTTAAAAAAAAACTCTAATTAATTTTTTTTATTTATAGGTTTTATTATTGGAAGAAGCTAATTAATTAAAGGTGCTTAAGTAGGTATAATACTGTATTATTAACTTCTTTAGCTATTATACATTTTATGTAAATAAAAGCTAGCTATAGCTTTAATAAGTAGAGTAAAATAGCTTTTTAGTAGTATAATAATTAATAATTATTAGTTTAACATTTATAGTATAAGGAAATTAATGTACTTTAAGAAGCTACTAATAAAATAAAAGAGTTTAATATATAGGCTTTTTATATACATACTATATACTAGCTACTTATAAATAATTACTTACTTACTAAATTTAAGTCTTTTGTTTTTTATAAGTTAATAGCTTTTATTAACTTTTTTACTAAACTTTTTCTTTAAATAAATTACTAATTAGTAACATAATTTATTCTTTTTGAAAATAAAGCTTTAGTATTTATTATTTACTAAATTTTTACTAATTTACTATTACTTATATACATAACTTTTAATAATTAAATAATATAAGAGGATAAAAAAATGTCTATAAAAATATTTATATATTACTTTTTATAAAGTAACTATATTAATAAGTATGTAGTTATACTTTTTTAACTTTCTAGTACTTACTTAAGTAAGAAAATTACTAAAATTATATAGTAAATATTTAAGGCCTTTAGGCTTTATATAAAATAAATTAGTTACTTTATATTTAATAATATTTCTAATAATATATAACTTTTTTACTAAACTTTATTAACCTTACTATATACTATATTTAATTAATTTTATAAACTAAGTAATAATATTTAGTATTAATAGAAACTTTTTTTAAAAAAAAGTAATATAAATACCTAAAAAAAAGCTTTTAAAAAACTAATATAAAATAAGCTTTTTATATACTTTTTTTAATATTATTAACTATATTAAAACTTTATAGTAGTATACAAAAATTAAAGAATTTTAAAAGAGTTTATACTTTAATACTAAGCTAAAATTAATTAAAAAACTTATTAAAACTTATTAGAACTTTTATGTTAAGTCTTTTTATTATAAAGTTAAAATATAAAAATACTTTTAATACCTATTTTAACTATTATATTAATTAATATTATATAAAAGTAGTAGCTTAACATACTAAGTAAAAGAATATTAAAAAGTTAAATGTATTTTACTAAGTAAAGAATAGTAAGCTTATATTTTATAATTAGTAAATTATTAATTAATATATTAAATTTCTTAAGCTTTTTAAAAATGTAATAAGTTAGCTTTAAGAAAAAAGTAAATTTAGCTAATTTAGTATAATCTAAAAAGTTATAATATATTTTTATAAGTAAGCGCTTTATATAAGCAAGCACTCTACTTTAAAACTTACTAAAAAATTAAGAATTTACATTCGAATTTCTTAACAACTATATAATGATAAATTCTAAAAATTTAATAGGTAACTGGGAGTGCTTTGAAATAGATTCCATTAAATTTTTAGCAGCTATAAATTAATAGTTATTAAGATGGTAGAATTTCGGCCTCTAAATTTACTTTTTCTTAAATATCTTAATGGCCATTAATTACTAGCTTTTAAAAATTCAATGGTATCTATTTCAAAGCACTCTGAGTTACCTGTTAAATTTTTAGAATTTATTATTATATAGTTATTAAGATATTTGAATGTGAATTCTTGATTTTTTAATGAGTTTTAAAGTGGAGCGCTCGCTTATGTGGAGCACTCACTTATAAAATACATTACCTACTTTTAACTTTTTTTATAACTATATAAAGTTACGAAAAATTAACTTAATAAAGTAAATTATAATAAGCCTTACTTACTAAAAAACTACTATAAGATTAATATTAATTTAAAGTAGAGTAAGTTATATAAGTATTATAAAAAGCTTAATAATTTACTAGCTTACTATATAGCTATTTTTTTCTATTTTTTATACAAACTACACTATAAGAATACGTAAGAAAATAGGCCTAAGTAGCTATAAAAACTTAATAGGGTATTTAAAGCCTTATAAGCTCTTTATTATAATAATAGAGTTAATTAATATTCTTTACTTTAAAGAAGTGTACACAAGTTAACAATAAGATTTTAGAAATTATTACCAAATATACTACTCTAAAGATAAGGTAGAGTAGGGCAATAATAAAGATAATACGTATAAGAAGTAGGCAAAATTAAAGCCTGTTAATACACAATACCTATACACTAGGAATTTAATTTAGTACTAGTTAAGTTAGGCTTTAGAGTTTCCACGCCTATTAAAGATGGTCCTTAATATTCTTATAATCCTTGTATTAAGCGCTGATTGCGAGCGTATGTTTAGTAAGCTTAGTAATCTTTTGGAGGTAAGAAGAATGTAGATAAAGCCCTAGTTAATAGCTGCTATTATATGTAGTAAGGAGTGGATGAAGAACCTCTGGGGGCAGCAGGCAGGTATGTGATTATATGCGTACGTGGTCTATTTACTAACAAATTCGCAGCCAAGTTGATCACTACGCTAGAAGGAGCCATCACTGAAGACCCTGTGGCAGCTGCACACGTCAACAACTACATATGGGATGAAGATTCAGGCGATGAAGGCTACTCTGCTGCGTAGGGCAGCAAAATATATGTATTAGTAAGCTCCAGCAATCAAGCAATCAATTATCAATCAATATTCGTGGGATCTGACTAAACAATCAATCAATCAATTGACGAGGGCGACAACGAGCAATCAATCAAGTGGGAGGCGATTTGGATTGATTGATTGCTTGTTAGCGAGTCTGGTAGAGCCTACATTGATGAGGAGGCTCAAGTCCGTCTCCACACGTGCCGGCATCATACGCTTTCTAGAATGCCCAGAAGTCTTGATAACTAGACTCATGGTCAGAAATAGTCATACTGGGCGTATTGAGCAAAACTACCAACTGGTTACTAAGCGCTACTACTTTATCATAGGCGCCAGGTCCGTCCGAGGAGGGTCAAAGCCCAGATTGACTGGGTCTTGGGGGTCGGTGATGATCAGTGGCGAGCGTAATCTATTCGGATACTGGCCCGGCGCATGGCTATGTATCTAATACGTGCCCGCTTTCTCGGCCGGAAAGTCGTAGACGAAAACTTCATTTTTGATTACGCCCCTGGTTGACTTTAGCATGCACAAGGACTGCATCCTTTATGCACTAGATTGACTTACGCTTGCGTCAAGTGCTGTGGACCGTCCATGGGCGTATATCCCTCCTCCATCAGCAGCTCATGAAAGTGAAGGGTTACGGTCTCTTTCAGCTTGTTGAGTAAAGCAATCCGAATGCGTTCACCTTTTGTGACATGTATCGCTGGAGGAGGCCAGGCTCCATTCACGTCGATGCGACGCTATCCAGGTGAAGTACCAGCCGAGCGTTCCGTGATGGTCCATTTGCAGTCCTAAACGTACTTTGTACACGCCTTTCCAGTGATAGGATCATTTCCTCCTGTGCAACGAGGAGGAAAGTATTAGTCTTGGGTGCATTCTGGATTGAATTCGGCAAATGACGTATGGAGAAAGACTTGGATGAAGAGGAAGAGACAGCATGCTCGAACGCTCTGCATTAAGCCCGGCATGTTTAGCATCATCGATGTGGTAAAGAGACCAGCGGAAGATCTGTGTGTTCATGAAAGTTTGCTTGGCAGATGCGCAAATTTTATAGTGGGTGCTGAGGCTTGCTTCTCCAGAGATTCACATGCACCGTGCAATAGTTCTTACAAGCGGATTGTGCGGCCTCGCATCTTGTGGCTACCTGATGAGTGTCTTGAAAACATTGACGCCCCTCTCGAAGCTCTTTTAAACCATGTTCGAGCTTGGACAAGCTGCTCTACAATGTCCAAAGTAGAAGACACAACCCTTATACGCCCATGTAAGGTTATTGTGATCCTAGCTTTCCGCACGAGCAGCTCTACAGTAAACTTCGAAAACGAGCTCGAGACTGACATCTTCTAAGAGGCTAGCTGAGAACATTAACCCAGCATATGGAAAGAAGAGGCTGTATAGGCCAGCCTCGTACATTAGTAGTTGTTCGAGACTAGCTGCCTCATTTTTCCCAGGATCGCATCACGATGGCCGGGCTGAGATACGAGGCTGTGTCAGCTTGGCAGCTGAACGCACACCGCTGATGCCATGACCGTGTTTTGTAAGCAAGGGGATAAGGTTAAATAAGCTATTAGGTGGCGCGTGAGCTAATGGACATTGATGCAAGTTAATGGGGCGAGGAGCGATGCCCGATATGGATAAGCGAGGGACTGCGCTAAACCCAAAGGGGAAGTCTCCGGACGGAGATTACGTTAAGCAAAATTAATCAAGGAACAATAAAAAGGGTGGGGAAGTGACCGCTTCGTCTTCACCAACCGGAGCCTGTCCTCTGCGTGAAGACGCTGGTCCGCAAGATCATGATTGTCGAACTTGGCCTTCAGCCCAAATATATGCGTACCGGCAAGTTTGCAACCTCCATGTGCGCTTCCTCGAGGGTCGTATCAACAGGAGGCACATCCTCAGCGTAATTAGGCTCAGCGCAATGGATCGTTGCGACTTCATTGATGGGACAGTGTCTAGGAGTCGTTCTGCATTCACCTCAACTGGCTTTTAAAGCTTGTATTAAATCTGCACCAATCTTAAATCGGAAGCTTCAAGTCAAACAAATATGGAACACCGGATTCTCCCCTGGAACATATCACACTATCGAAAACGACAACTCCTGCTCTATCCTGACTGCATTCATTTCTTTTCAATACTTACATTACCTCGATATTCTCACTGCCTGCTCTCTATCACAACTCTGGCTGAGTCAAATCATGTTGCACCATCCGCGCTCTTCATGTCAACCAACGATTTCCATCCAATGAAAACACAATACTGTAAAACCCCCTCTATTTACACTTTTACCACAACACTACTTCCTCTTTATCTCTCTCTGAAAAGCTCTGTAGAAATTTTTTGTTAGAGTAAATACATTCTTGGCCCCATATAAGGCCCACTCGCACGTATCCTTCTCCGTTCTCAGTCCTGGTCACTAACAATCCTTCCCAACGAGTTATGACCAGCCACCAAAGCTCTGTTGTATCCCAGTCCCTCTCTATTGGCATATCTAGGCAACACCGCCCAATCCCCTCAGCTTCGAGACTCGACGCGTCGAGATATCGACCCATCTCCATACCGTCTACTCCCGGTAGGACGTGTGCTGCCTTTCCCAAGTCTTCCCATGGGTGCTGACTGATTGTAACTTTGACTAGTTTTACCAATAATTTGAGGTACCCTCCAGAGACTTGGCCAAAGGGATCATTGCCAGCGACGTTCACCCTTGCCTCCAGGAGCTCAAATTCTCCAGCCGGTCGCGGAGGTCCACCAAACTTATCGTGAAAAGCTGTTCGCTGGGGTCTTAGTGGCAGGCGGACAGGGCCCTCGATCGCGGCCCAAGACCAGGATGGCGCGCGATATTGAGCCGGTCGCCTCCACTCGCTCGCCTCGTGGGCAAGCAATACGTCTACTTTCCATAACAGATCTTCCCCAAGATCTCTTTTCCATAGCCCTGCCAGGTATTCGTCCCCCGTCTCCTCCTGAATCGTTCTGGCAAGACCGGAGAGGGCAGGAAGCCTGTCCTTCTCGAATGTCAGTCTCCGCGTTGTGTACTGGTTGACTATGGCGGCCCAACGCCGCGTTGCCGTCTCTTTCTCATCTAGGAGATGATAAAACTCCAAAGCTTTACTTTTGGGGCTCGACCGAGGAAGCTGTCGTAGCCGCGGAGCTAAGAGCGGCGGCGCCACACCTCCGGCGTGGTCCACGGAGTAGCCATGCTCTAGCTTAGTACCGCTGTCGCATAGCCAGCCTAGCATCTCAGCGCCGTAGACAAGCACACGCGGGGCCAAAGTTGTCTCTTGCAAACACCAAGCCCTAGTGTCCACAGGCTGCGGGGTCTCGAACAATGTGTTCCGCGGCATCATATCCACGAAGAGTGTATTGTAGTCGCCGTGTCGTGGTTGAAGCTCAACGGGCGGGTATAGTCGCGCCGGCCGCGGCTGGAAGATGCCCTGCTTACCGTCTTCAGCGGCTGCGGCGCTAATGGTTAGAAATGAGTTACTATATATGTCACCCATCTTAGCAGATTCCTTCTCCCAGTCTTCCTGAGAGTCCTGTACAATGCAGAGGGAGTCGATCCACAGATATTCCAACCCAAGCTCGCGGGTAATGAGAACGGCATCCCGGAATGTCTGTGGCATGTCGGCCGTTGGAATGCTAATCAATCGGTCTGCTATAGTTGCGCTCGTGGTACTCAGCGGCTGGGTCTTACCCCAGCAGTGACTGAGGGCCACGTAGAATCCACGAGCGCCATTCTCCGCAACGCATAGTCGAGGCGGATTACTGTCCACGTTGAGATAGCGAGTAGGAAGGAGTGGCGGGGGAGTCGCGCGCTCACAATCGACTTTGGATTGGAACAGACCCCGTTCCTGGTTTAGCTCTTCTAGATCCCGACTACGGAAATACAACTTTAAATAGCAATCATCAAAGCCATACCGTGAACCGCTATTGCGCAAGACAACAGGCGTCTTTCTTGTGAGAAGCCCCCGGCCCAAGGGGCATCGTTTCTCAAGGAACTCGGAATTGGTTTGTCGCTTTTGATCCTCAAGAGAATCCTCCTGCATCATCTCTCGGAGACATTGTGTGAAGGGCAAAAAGCTAGGGCCATACTGGTCGACATTTTCCGTATTGATGCCGGATATGAGGTGCATCTCATCTAATGATGCCGGCGGCTTAGTAACCATTTCTAGGAGTTGTTCTTCAGTAAATAGCAGGGATTCTAGGTTGTACTTTTTACGAATGGCCTCCCCCACCCCTTAAACACCTCGACATATCGGCGGACGCGATCATCGTGATCGTGATGATCTGAAAGAGAATCGACATCCATATCATCTGCGGGAGCATCCGACCGCGTGGTTTTGGATAAATGGGATTTGTCGGCGCCCAAGTCTTCGGAATCGGAATACATCTCGATATCTGAATCGTCCGACTCAGTGTCCCGATAGTCGTCCGACTCAGTGTCCCGATAGTCGTCCGACTCAGTGTCCCAATAGTCGTCCGGCTCATCGTCATATTCATAGGGGCAGATGACCCGTCGACATTGCTCGTGGTCTGTCAAACAACTCTGGATCCAATAGGCAACAAGCCGAAAGCATTCGGCAGAGTTTGCGTGAGACGACAGCTGTCGACCAGCAAGCGGATTCTCCACCCATAAATCCATACCTGCATAAGAGTTAAATATAACTTCATAATATTCCAAGCCTGGTCCGGCATCGCGAGACGGATATATGCTTACTTGGCTCTTGGTATATCAGTACACGACCCTCATTCCATAAAGTTGATTCGTTCTCCCTTAAAGTATCGGGCCGCAGAGAACAAATGTGAATCGCAGATGGTCTCTTGGAGGAAACTATGTTATATATTGCTCCACCACTGGCGTTATTTGGCCTTCGGGCGCATTTCCCTAATTTCTTAGAGGCGAACGAAGGCATATTACCATTTAATCTCAATCGGACAGGGTATTGCATACGTTCGCGCTGACTTTTAGAGTCTGCTGACGCTTCCGTGTCTACAGATACCACTGCACGCCAGAGAAGGTTGCAAAGAGAGCAAACTCCTGCTTCCGCCGATGACTTGAGAGCCTCGAATGATGATAGGTGCTCGTAGCCCTTTGGCAAATGAAGGGCCTTCAGAGTGATTCTGTCGCATACCACACACAACATACTTCTTCAAAAAATTGATTTGATATGCAGTAGCAGTATTTGTGAATTGAATGAGCCAGCAGATTAAATAGATGGCAAAATGCTGTGTCGCATGCCGTGCCGCATGCTGTGCCGCATTCACTGCCTCATTTCGAGTCGCATCTTTGTTTCACCACCCGCCGTGCCTGGGGGGCCAAACTATGCAGCTACAATACACTTTACGCGTCATTATCTTAGCTTGTATAATGTCCACGCTATAGATTCTTTCCGCAGAGTTGTTAATGAACAAGCAACTGAAAAGCAAATCGTTATTTTAGATGCTGCTAGAAGATCTTTTTACTTCAAAAAATAATTGATTAATTTCCATCTCGCTCCTCTAAGGCAGGACCATGCGTTCCAGATGAGGTAGCGTGTTACAACCTGGGTTGTGACAGGAAGCCTGCGCGAATCTGTTGTGAGGGACAGGGCCGGCGGCCCTTGGCCACATCATCCCGAGGACCCTGGGTCACGTGACCAAGAATAGGTAGTGAGGATGATACGGAACGGGTTGATCCCACCAAGAGGGCTTGATCCGGCCAAGGATATAAGATCCCTGGGATCGTAGTGATCCAATGGGATCAGTGGCGACAGTTGGGATCATGGGCTTGGCGCGGGATCACAGCACTTTACTACAAAGGGTGCGGCTCGTTGCATAACGTTTTTACGAGCGCACGGGCCCTTAGACTTCCCCTCCTTAATAAGCGAGGTTTCAACCAATAAGAGAGCCTCGCTCACGGCTCTTGGCACCCCATCAAATGAAGTTGATCTCGAGTGTCTGTAACCTTCCCAATAACATGTCAACACAACGCTCCCAGGGCAGGGCTGTAGGCGCTGCAGATGTCTCCTAACAGGAGCAGGCCTCTATAATTACCCTCAGGAAAATCAGCGGACGAAAATTCGGCGAAATAGCAGATGATCTAGGCATCCCTGAGTCGACTGCAAGCACTGTTTACTATCAAGCTTAAAACCGAGCTGGCGACGACGATATTCACACGATGTTAGCCTCAATACCTCCTTAATCTAATCGTCCTAGCAAGAAACTAAAGGTGGAGGATGGTAGCAAGCTATCCAGTTGAATACGCAAGGCAATAATTGACAAAGAAGACCAGAAAATAGTAGCTATAGTTCACTCAGTACTCTAAGAAGTCGGCATTAATAAACTTGGCTGGAGGCAGGTTGAAAACGTTGTAAAGAAGCACCAAGATCCTGAACACGACTATACAATTATTCAAAAAGTACAGCCTAAAAAGAGTAAGCTAGATAAAAAGAATAAGAAGCAGTAAGTTAACTACTTATAGTAGTTAATAAATAAGTACAACTTGTATTTCCTTAAGCTTATATTCGTCTGTTATGACGAGACTTTAAAGCCTTTTAAAAACACTAATAACTATAGAGGCAAGCAGAAGGTCTTTGCACTTTAAGGTTATAACATTAATTTAAATAACTTTACTATACATATTAATTCTTCTTGGTTCTTTCTTATAATTTATACTACTACATCTTTCTATGTTACCTCCTTATACAAGAGGCCCTGCATTACCTAGGTAGCTACCTTTAAGGTTAAAAAAGATTACTTAAAAACTAGAGTTATAGCTGCTAACAAAAAAAATTCGATTATATTATAAGTAATAGTAGAAACAGGCTCTCATTTCTAGCACGCCTGAGTACAAACAATTAGAGGAAATTAACAACAAAATTGAAGCTAAGAACACTGAATATTATTGTCAACACCTAGGCTGCAGCAGGAAGGGCCTACACTATAGAAAATTACCAAAACAGGTCTTTAAGCACGAGATTTTTACATACACTGAAGGTAAAGGTATGAACGTGATCTGGTATGCTAAAAATATATTAAAGAAACACGTATTTCTGTACTATAAGGCGATTAGAAAGGAGAATCAAGAATCATAAATCTACTTTACAGAGGATAACGTTTATCTCTATTAGACTACTTGCTGTTACCTCCGCCATATAATTTATGAGAAGGAAATTGAGTTTGCTTTTTACCCACTCTAGTTACCAGATTTACACCCAATTAAGCGCTGTTTTAGCAGGTTAGAAGGTTTTATTAATAGTTACACTATAACATCTTCTTCACAAATAGCAAAGAAAAAGGTAGAGAGATGGGTGGAGTCAGTTTGGCAGAAAGATTCTATAATAGAGTTGTATATGGCTAAACATCTCCACCCTGACTACTTTGTACGCGTGGCAAAGCTCTGCATTGAACATCAGGGCAATAACAACTTCCGTGCATAGGATAAGCGAAAAAATCCTGATTATTTTAGCCTATTTTCAATGATTTTTGGTTGTTTTGTTGTGACAGCAGATTTTGATGAGGTTGCCAAGAACGAGCTTATATAACTTATAAAAACGTTATGCAACGAGCCGCACCCTCTGTATGAAAGACCCAATTGTATAAAGCAATGGAAACCGTTGGCTTTGAGGTCCTTTTGTTCTTTGTAGTGAACATACTGTAAGCCCAGGACACCTACATGTCACGTGCAATACACTGAAGCACCACTGACTAATTAAGCACGCTACTATGTAACGAGCTCTGGAGGTCTCCGTACAGACAGACACCTTAAAAATACACTTCAACACCCACTACACCCAACCTGCTTACAGGAGACGTCCGGGGGGAGATCTGCGCTATGACCAGGCAATCCGGTCTCAATCCTGATTTAAACCTTGCGTCTGCACGTCTTTCAATAACGAAAATATTAAGCGATTTCCACGAGCCTGACTTGAATCGGTATGCTCGCTGGTTAACTACATTTCTTCGAAGAGCAGCGCAATTATCCGATCAAACCCTCAGGGGATACGTTCAGGCCCTCGATCATTCAATGAACCGCCATTGGGGGAAGGCTAAGACAAACAATCCAATGATCACATTGGATGACAGCACACACTGGTCCGCATATAAAGATTCGCTCTCACCGCAGTGTTCCTCCAACCAAAACCAGCTTCGCCAATTTTCAAGTATCTTTAGTTTTGCTACCAGAGCAGGGCTTGTCCAATATCTAGGATGCTTTTATAATCCTGAATATGAGAGCTTCGAGTCAAGGTACACTTTAACTGTCCTTGCGTTGGATAGTTGGAATACAGATGGACGTAACGTGTCCTTCACACTCGGCTGGATACCTTGCAATTTCTTCTAGACCATGCGGTCCGGCCTGAGGATATGGGGTTCAATGGCAGCTTGTGGCAAGATGCTATTGCAATAGCTTCTACACTCTTGAGGAGTAAGGGTGAAGACAAGCTCGGAGAAATCAACTGTGTCGCGTGTGCGGAGCTCCTAAAATCTTTTTTCGTCAGGGCACCATCTCCAGCCGCTCTTATGTGCTCAGAATTTCGAGACAGACTCTGCTATGAAGACTACGATGATAGGACAGACCCTATATTACTAATACAGTCTCTTCAGGAAAGTAGTAGTCTGAAGGAGAGGGCGATAGCTGCTGAGATCGGAAACCTTTTCGACTTGGAAGAATCGTTTTCCTATATTTCGAGTCGTTTGCGTCTGGTTCCTTTGGGAGACTCAAGGCTTTTCCTCCTTCGAGTATTCGGACTATGTCCGGAGGTAACTACGGCGGATCAACCTATTCACTCTTCCGAATCGCAAACTGCTCCCCTGGCCGCAACACTTATCCAGGATAAATCCTCACCAGCCCCTGTCACTTCCCTCAGGCCTCCCGTTGTTAGCCTGTATAGTAATGTCTCTCTGATATCCTTCTCAGCACCAAAGAGTTTCGCTGGCGGGAACAATCCTGTTCAAGGACAACCTTGGATGACACCAACTCATCAACTTTACACACCTTCCAACCCAAGCCCACAGTTCTCGCTCTGGAATTCCTTGTCCCAGCCTCCTGTTTTTCCCTGGCTTCCACGGATCTAATAACTAGTATGAGTGGTATAATACGGCTTTTAGTCGGAATTCATCATTTCAGGCACAAGGTCAACAGGTGGAAGCGCCAATGGACCAAAGAAAACGAGTAAGGCGAAACTGGGAAGCTTCCATGCAAGGGACCATGTGACCACGTTTCGCAAAGATGATTGCTGTATAAGAGATGCGCAAAATGTTCCCCAAGACATCGTGTTGTTACACTGGCGCTACCGAGGGTTCCAAAACTGAGAAATTCGGACCGTGCGCTAGGACCGTGAAAACCGTAAGACTTCATCTTTAAGTAAGGTGGTCTATAACATATAGTCCTATAAGAAAAGGTAATAATGCTAACGTATTCCATAAGCAAGTCGCTACTATAAGTAAGTTGCTATTCTCCCTAACCTCTTTAGCGCACGTCACCTTCTACTTAACTACTTTAGTAAAACATTATAATATTATAATATATAAAGTAGCTAGAGTAGCTACACTATTTTTTTATATGTATAAAAGTTATGCCTTTACTTTTTACAGCACGTGTAGTATGCTTTTGCCTATTAGCTTTTACTAAATTAAGCTTTACTTTTACGCGTCTTTTTATTTAATTACTTACTAACATTCTTTTAAGTAATAATTACTATATTTTTTGTTTTTATAAAAGTCTCTTACTTTTAAATATACTTTTTTTTATACTATTTATACTAAGTTACTATATTATTAGTACTTTTAAAGCTTATAACTTAGCTTTAAAGTAATGTAGTTAAGTAAAGTATTACTTTAGTACTCTTTTTAAGTTAATTAATAGCTATAATAATAAAGACTAGTAATAAGCTTTTATGTCTTTAAATTTTATTATAAATTAATATTAATTAAACTTTTAACTTATATATATTACTTAGTATTTTAGCTTTTTACTAGGTAGTTTTAAAAAAAGCTGGTATAAATATATAAAGCTTTATATTAACCTTTAAAAATACTATTTTCAAGTTATATAAAATTATGCTAACTTTTTAAAACTTTTATATATAATACTTTTTATAAAAATTTATTTATAAGCTACTTTAAAAGCTAGTAAAAAAAATTGTTTTATTAATATAATTAATATAATTACATGCTAAACTAAAAATTTTGTTACTATATATATACTTTAATAATAAAAAGCACTTTATATTAAGTAGTTAAAAAAAATAAAATAAGTAAGCTAGTATATAAAAAGTAATAATTTCACTTTTTTATAAAAGTTTTAAAAAGTAAAAAAGTTATAGCTATTATAGCTATTAATAATAAATAGTTAATAAGTAATTATAATATAGCTTTAACTATATATATTAAGATACTTTAACTAATATATACTAAGTTTATTTATTATTTAGCTAGTTTAACTAAGTATAATAACTTAGTTTTAAAAAACATTATTACTTTTATACTATATAAAAAAGTAGTATATACTTATAAAAAAAGAAATTACTTAGTTATTTATATTAATTACTTATATTATAATAACTTACTTATAATTACTTAGCTAACTACTTTTTATTTAATTATATTTTTTTAAAGTTATAATAACTAATTAAAATAATAATATATTTATTATAAAGCCTATTTTATTAACGTTATATATATTTTTATTAAAAATACTATACTTTTTTTTATATGTAATAGTAACTTAAATTAAAAGCTAATAACTTTAAAATTTTTATATAAAAGTTTTTATTAATTTTACTAGTAAGTTAATTAAAATTAAAACTTTAGCTTATACTTAATAAAGTTATTAAACTAGTTAATACTAATATAGCTAGTAGTATATATAGTATTTAATATTTATAAAAAATTTTAAGTATTTAGTTTAAGTAAATTTATAATAAGTACTTTTTATTACAACTTAGTAAGCTTTTTTAAGTTAAGTTTATAATTTTATTATATAAGTTATTTAGTATATTAATTATAAAGTATAATATATAAAACTTTATAAATAGTTATAATACTTTATATACTATTAATTTTTTTTTTAAATAATTAAAAAAGTAAAAACTATTAAAACTTTATTATAAGCTAATTAGGCTTTCTTTTATAAAAATATTATAAGTATAAATAACGTATACTAAAAATGTTAAAAAAAGTAGTAACTTACTTATAATAGTAACTTATTTATAAAATACGTTAATTATTTTTTACTATATTTATAATATATAAAATAAGTAAGTAAAATATATAAGTAAATAAGACACTTTTTATTATAATATAGTCTTATAAAAACTATTACTTTTAAGCTTATTTAGATTAAATACTATATAGAGTCTCTGCATAGGCTGTGCAGGTCCTTTTATTTCTAAAACTTTATATATATTCTATTTATAGTCTCTATACGTAGCTCCGTAAACTACGTCTTATAATCTACTTTATACTATATACTATTATTATAGTTACTAACTTTATTTATATTCTATTATTTTCTAATATTATGTAGCTTTATTTCTATATATTAGCTTTATAACTTTTACTAGTTTTATAAAATAAAAATAAATTCCTATAATTTATACAAGAATAACCGTAAAAATAGCTAGACTATATTATAGTCTTTTATAGTATTTATAAAGGCTAATTATAGTAACTTACTATTACTATAACAGAGATAGTAGACCTTTATAAGCAAGTTATAATACTTAAAAGAGTCTATAGCTATTAGAAAAAAAAGCTATAAAAAGCTTAAGAGTAGATTATAGATTTATATATATAGCTATAGTCTAAAAGCCTAATACCTATTATCTCTATTATTTTTACTACTTTTATTATTTTTATTATTTCTACTATTTCCACTCCTGTCTCTATCCCTATCTCTATTGCTATTTTAATTAAAACTAAACTATTTATAACTATCCTATCTCTATTTACTTTTATTCTGTTTCTAATTTATACTTTTTTTGAATATCTACCTAACTCTAATAGGTTTAGCAGTAACTAAAATAACCTTAAATACTTTATAATATAGATCTATATAAAGATAACTATAAATTAAGACTGTTTTCTTACTGCTGAATTCTATATAGCTTATATAAATAAACGACTTAAAAATACGCTATATAAGTAAGTCTTTTTATATATTACTAATAGTATCTACTATTTACTAGACTATTTTATAATACTAGAAATCTTAGAGTAAGCCTATAGAGACCTAAATTAAGCCTATAATACCTAATAAAATCTGTTTAAACTCTGCTAGAAGAACTAAGAATTTAGTGTTTTTTTAATAGAATTTTAATAGTTAGCTTTTAAATCTAGCCTATCTAAAGACTCCTTACTGACTCTTTTAGAGAATGCTATTTCTAAGGAATTATAGGACATACTACTTTATAATCTACTATTAAACTACTAGTATTATTTACTAGTTTATTATTTATAAAATCTTAAGAACTGTTACTGTTACTATGACTTAGCTGTTTTTATAAATAGCTATAAGACTTATAATCTTTAGCCTATAATTTAGAAGTATATTACTTTTTTACTAATAGCTATTTCTACTACCCTTATTACTAAACTTATAGATCTAAGCTACTATTATTAACTAAACTCTTTAAGCTAGAGCTATAAGAAATACTATAAATATTACTACTATAGCTTAAAAAGTTATTTTATTACCTACTATCTCTACTCTAATACCTGCTAGTTCTAAAGTATTTTTACTTATATACTATTTAGTTTACTATTTTTATTTCCTATTTACCCCTCTGTCTACTTCTGTATTCTATTATATTCTTTATTATATAGTCTAGTAAAAGCTTTAAGCTGTAGTTAAGTTATGCTCTAGTTTTAAAACTATACTCCCATAAAATCTCCGCTATTACTGTTTATAAAATATTAATTAAAAAAGAGCTTAATTTATAGTCTTATGTTCTTATACTATCTATTAAACTAATTTCTATTACTACTAAATATTTAATATAATCTACTAGCTATACTGCTACTATCTATAGCCTTATTAATAATAAAGCTAAAAGAGATTTTATTAACTAAGATTAGGCTATTTCTATAAGCTTCTAGCTAAAATAACTAAAGAAACTATTCTATCTTTATATTATAGATAGAACTAAGTTCTGTAGTAGACCTATTACCTTATATATTACTATAAAACTCTATATTAATAACTATACTAAAATAATTTATTTATTTACGACTATCTTAAGGTCGTACT
Source organism: Zopfia rhizophila CBS 207.26 (assembly GCA_010093925.1). Taxonomy (NCBI): domain Eukaryota; kingdom Fungi; phylum Ascomycota; class Dothideomycetes; family Zopfiaceae; genus Zopfia; species Zopfia rhizophila. The sequence continues at coordinate 1,317,579 of ML994634.1, forward strand.
CTATTATATTAAGAGTATACTAACTATAGTACTATAACCCTTAAATTAACTAGATTATAAATATTCTTATATTTAATAGCTTATTCTGCTGTAATTATTATAAAATCCTATTTATTTTAATACAGACCTATAGGGTTACCTCTATCCTATAGAAATTAATCTCTAAATCCTGCTATAACTAGAAGGACTATAGGAAGCTAAATATTTATTTTATATTCCTAAAAGTCTATACTATATACGCTTGTTATAGTAGCTACTATTTATTTACTATTTCTATAAAAAATATTAAGTAAGCTCTTACTGTAATTAAGAGTATAAACTTATAGAAAAAGCTCCCACCCAATACCCGGAAATTTCTATCCTAGTTTTATTAGTTTTTTTTATTAGAAAAAGCTGAAAACTTGCTGCTGTATTGCCTATATAACTATAATATTTAGCTAATAAAAGAAAAAACCCTGCTTTTTAGCTGTTTATACTTAATATCTTATATAAAGCTATAAGTATTCTAAAAATAGCTTAATAAGAATCTCTAGAAAGGATTTATTTATTCTAGTAGCTTTCTAATTATATTTCTAGTTCTATTTATAAAAAAGGCAGACGGAGGACTCTAATTCTGTATTAACTATTATATACTAAATAAAATTATAGTAAAGAACTATTACTCACTACCGCTAACTAAGAAACTACTAAATAATTTAAAGGGGATATAATACTTTTTTAAGATTAATATCTTATAAGTCTTTAATAACCTTTGTATTAAAATTAGCTAAAAGTAGCTTACAGTATTTCAAACCTATTTTAGCTTATATAAAATACTAGTAATACTATTTAGGTTAATAGGTGCTCTTATAATCTTTTAATAGTATATAAATAATATTTTACAGAAATACCTAAACTGCTTTTATATTATCTATATAAATAATATTCTAGTTTATAGCTGTACCTATACTAAATATAAAGAATATCTTTATTTAATATTAAAAAGCCTATAAGAGGCAGGCCTACACGTAAAAGCGGAAAAGTATAAATTCTTTATAACTAAAACCTAATTTCTAGACCTAATTATAGGCTGTAATGGTATCTGTATAGACCTAAAAAAAATTAAGATAATAGCTAGCTAGGTAACACTAACCTATATTATAAATATATAAGTATTTATTAGCTTTATAAACTTCTACTATTATTTTATATAAGGATTTTTTTATATTCCTACTCTACTAATCTACCTAGTATAGAAGAATATACTATTTAACTAGAATAATAACTATAAGGAAGTTTTTTAGAAACTAAAAATAGTATTTACTATAGCACTTATTCTAGCGCTATTTAACTAAGAAAAAGAAGTTATTATTAAAATAAACATCTCTAACTACATCTCTACAGGAATACTATTATAATATAGAAATAATAATATTCTATAACCCGTTATATTATTCTTAAAAAAACACTTAATAATAGAGTGTAATTATAAGATCTATAATAAGAAACTACTAATAATTATTTACTACTTTAAAAAATAGCGACTGGAACTTAAGAGATATGCCTTACTAATTATAGTAATTACAGACTACTATAATTTAAAGTACTTTATAATAATAAAGTTACTAAACTGTTACTAAACCTGCTGGTTTAAATTTCTATTCTACTTTAACTTTAAGATTATATACTATTCTAGAAAGTAAGGCGTAAAGCTAGACTCTTTAATTAGAAAATTAACTAACTTATTATAAAAAAAGAATAAAAGGCTCCGCTATTAAAGCTAGATTATTTTAAAATAAGAAAATCTAGAATTGCTTCTAGCTACCGCCTTACCTGCTATAACTAACTATAAGAAAAAATTAGTTTATTTTTTTAATTTATTAGAGACTTTTATTTATAGAATTATTATAATAATTTATAACTAGCTTTACTAACACGCCGCTAAACTATTATTATCTACTAAATTTATTTCTACTTTTATTTTTACTATTACTACTACTAAACCTACTACTGCTTTAGAATTTAAATAAACTAAAAACCTACTACTACTAAGGATCTAGATTTTATTCTAAAAAGGCTACTATACTAACTCTATAATCGATTCTATATTAACTAACTTATAAAATAGAAACTATAAGAATGAATACCTAACACTAGCTAAGTATACTAAGATAAATAGATATTTATAGTATAGAGAAAAACTCTATATACCTAATATAAATAAGCTAAAAGCTAAACTACTCTATTTCTACTACAAGAGCCCTATTACTAGCTATATAGGCTATAATAAAATATATAAACTACTATTTTATAAATACTACTAGCTCTATATATATGACTTTGTTGTCTACTAGCTTTATAACTACTATATTTACTACTATATTATCTTGTTAAAAGAAGCCTGTTAAAGAGTTCTAAAACTACTACCTATTCTAAACTATGTTTATAGACTTTATTATCTACCTACTACTAAGTAGCTATTATGATACTGTAATAACTATAACTTACTATTTAATAAAAATAAAGTACTTAATTTTCTATTAAATATATTATAATACTAAAGACGCCGTCTACTTATTTCTAATATATATATAAAAGCTTTATAGCTTACTAAGTACTGTTCTTTCTAACTATAGACTTTAGTTTATTTCTAAATTCTAGAAGTATTTAAACTACTAGCTGAAGATTATAACTTTATTGTTAACTATATACTATTTTAAGATTAATAGCTAGTTAGAATAGACTAACGCGGTTCTTAAATAATACCTATAGTTATATATTAGCTATTTATAAAACGACTAGTTTAAATAGCTACTACTAGCTAAGTTTACTTTAAACTCTATCTACTTAGAAAATACTACTATTTTTTTATTCTTTATAAATTATGGTTTCTACTTAAGAGTTGGGTTTAAACTATTAGCTACTATTTACTCTGTATAAGGCTAAGACTCTAAGAAGCTTATAACTAAGATATAAAAGATTATAAACTATTTATATACTAAACTATTAACTATATAAGCTTATTATAAAGACTAGATAAATATACACTACTGTTCTGCTTACTTATTCTATATAGAAAATTCTATATAGCTAGATGCCCAGAATATTAAGACTCTACGCCTTATAAAGAAACTAGATTAGAAAAATCTAGGCCTATTTTAAGTTATAAAGGCCGTATTATTATATGCTTATTGTCTTAAATTATTAAATAAATTCTATTATTATAATATATTTTATATTAGCCTGCTCTGCTTTATAGTAATTAATTTATTATTCTACCAGTAAATACTACCCCCTCTACTAATAAAGATTAATAGTAAATAGAAGTAGTTTATTAAAGAAATTATTAACTCTTATTAGGACCACCATAGCCGTAATAACACCTTATAACTAAAGTATATAGTTAGATGGACTGGATATAATGAGTTAACTAAAATTCCTACTTACTAAATAAAAAATACTGTAAACGTAATTTAAGTGTTCTATTAGTAGTATCCTAAAAAGCCTAGTTTCTAAAGCGACTATAAAGACTACAGCTGTAAGAAAAAAAGTACTATTATAATATAATTCTATAAAAACTATTACTTTTAAGTTTATTTGGATTAAGTACTGTATAGAGTCTCTACATAGGCCGTATAAGCTCTCTTATTTTTAAAACCTTATATATATTCTATTTATAGTCTCTATATATAGCTTTATAAGCTATGTCTTATAATTTACTTTATACTATATACTATTATTATAGTTACTAATCTTATCTATACTCTACTGCCCCCTAATACTTTCTAATTTTCTTAGTATACATTACTTTTTACTTAACTACTTTAGTAAAATATTATAAGATTTTAATATAAATAATACTTATAGTAGTTATACTACTTTTACTTTTTATAGTATATATAGTATACTATTACTTACTAGCTTTTATTAAGTTAAGTTTTACTTTTATATATCTTTTTATTTAATTACTTATTAACATTTTTTTAAATAATAATCTTTGTATTCTCTACTTTTATAAAGGCTTTTACTTTTAAATCTACTTTTTTTATATTACATATATTAAGTTACTATATTATTAGTTTTTTTAAAACTTATAACTTAGCTTTAAAGTAATACAACTAAGTAAAGTATTATTTTAGTACTTTTTTAAGTTAATTAGTAGCTTTAAAAATAGAAGTTAGTAATAATTTTTTATAGTTTTAAATTTTATTATAAATTAATATTAATTAAGTATTTAGCTTATATATATTACTTAGTATTCTAGCTTTTTACTAAGTAGTTTTAAAAAAAGCTAGTATAAGTATACATAGCTTTTATATTAAGCTTTAAAAGTATTACTTTTAAGTTATATAAAACTATACTAACTTTTTAAAAACTTATGTGTATATTTCTTTTATAAAAAATTATTTATAAACTACTTTAAAGCTAGTAAAAAAGTAGTTTTATTAATATAATTAATATAATTATGTATTAAACTAAAAATATTATTACTATATATATATTTTAATAGTAAAATGTACCTTATATTACATAGTTAAAAAAAGTATAATAAATAAACTAGTATATAAAAAGTAATAATTTTATAGCTATTTATAAAAGTTTTAAAGAGTAAGAAAGTTATAGCTCTTATAAATATTAATAATAAGTAGTTAATAAGTACTCATAGTATAGTATTTTATATATATATTAAAGTACTTTAACTTATATATACTAAGTTTATTTATTATTTAGTTAGTTTTACTAAGTATAATAACTTAGTTTTAAAAAATATTATTACCTTTATATTATATAAACAGGTAGTATGTATTTATAAAAATAAAAATAATAAATTTACTTAATTACTTATATTAATTTCCTAAATTACTATAGTTTACTTATAATTATTTAGCTAAACTTCTTTTAGTTAATTACACTTTTTAAAAGTTATAATAACTAAATAAGTTAATATTATACTTATTATAAAGCCTATTTTATTAAAGTTGCATATATATTTATTAAAAATATTATAATTTTTTTTCTATACTATAGTAGTTTAAATTAAAAGCTAATAACTTTAGAAATTTTTATATAAAAATTTTTATTAATTTTATTAATAAGTTAATTAAACTCTAAGCTTTAGCTAATACTTAATAAAGTTATTAAACTACTTAATATTAATATAGCTAATATTACATATAGTAAGTAGCTAATTAGCTATATTATATATAGTACTTAGTATTAGTATAAATTCTTATAAATTTAGCTTAAAAATATATATAATAATTACTTCTTTTTTAAGCTTAGTTAGTTTCTTCAAGTTAGGCTTATAATTATGTTATATAAATTATTTAGTATATTAATAGTAAAGTATAGCATATAAAATATTATAAATAATAACAATATATTACGTACTTTAAGCTATATTATTTTTAATAGCTAATAAAGTAAAAATTACTAAAACCTTATTATAAACTAGTTAGGTATTTTTTAGTAGAAGTATTATAAGTATAAATAACATATACTAGAAAAGTTAAAAAGTGTCTTATTTACTTATTTATTTTACTTACTTATTTTATATGTTATATTTAATTACTTTATATTTTATTTTTATAAATTTATTATAAATAATTTATGAAGTAATTTTATAAACTAGTTATAATAAATTTACTAATTTATTTTTCTTAGTAGTTTTTATATACTTATTTTAACTAGACTTAGTAGATTTTACTTAATTTATACTAGTAGTTACAATTTTTTAGTTAATAGTTTTTATTTTTTAGTAGTAAGCTATAACTACTTTCTATTATATAATAGTTTACTTTATTTTATAATTTAATAGAATTAAAGTATATAAAATATTCTTTATATTTAGTACTAAAAAGAACTAATAAAATTTATATATAAGAGTTATATAATAGCTAAGTAATAGCTAAAAAGTACTACTATAGTACTATTATTATACTAATTATTCTAGAAAGCTAATTTTTCTAGAATAATTATTTTAGTATACTAATTTCTCTAGAATAACTTTTCTAGAACCCTAATTGTTCTAGAATACTAATTTTTCTAAGATAATTTTTCTAGAACGCTAATTTTCCTAGAAGGATTATTCTAAAATACTGGTTTTCTTAAGACGCTAGTTCTTCTAGGACGATTGTCTTAGGACGCTTACATGCCTAGAAAGATGTTCCCGGAATTCTAAAGTTTCTAGGACCTAGTTTAGGTACTAGTATATACCTCTCTAATAGTCTAATAATTGGAACTATGTTATAAATAGCACTAGCACCAAAATAACCCCCTTTTATAGTAATTCTTCTAAAAGCGCTTTTTGAAGGTCCCTGAATTGGACCCTCCTAATGATAGGTAGCTTAGTTATACCTCTAGTAACTTGCCTAAATTCACATTCTCCAAACCCGAGCTTGCGCGAGGAAACTCTAAACTGCAGGCCTTTGCGCTGACGCCAAGCCATCGTTGGCCTCGCAGTTCTTCCATGCCCACGCCTTGAAATCTAACAGTTCTGTACAGTAAATATACTTATGTCATATTCCTAATCTCCCTTCGCTAGCCCCGTTCCGGCAGCAGCAGCTTCTTCTCGTCTCCCTGTATCCCTGTCACTTTGACATTCTCCAAAATATACCGCCATCGAAATCCTCACTCTCCTCTCTCTCAGTCTAGACATTCGAACGAATCCTCGCTCGTTTTCAACGACAGAGCAAAACTGACGGGCCAATCGTCGCCGACACCTGCCCAGCTCCGAACGCGAGAACATCGAAGACATTCTCCGCAACTTGCCGCAATACCACCAGATCCTCCACCGCTGCTGCCTCGCTCCTCTTCGCCTTTGCCGAACAACGTGCAACGTCATCATTAGACGCACACCTGAATATGATGGTCGTTCAGAACGCTAGTATAGCGGCTGATGCTGTTCACGATTGTCAAGATTATGGCATCGTCTGTCTATGCAACGGCCAACCCTAACCTTCTGCATCAACCGCGATCGGCTATGGCACATGCGAATCATTACATTGTCCCAAAGTGCTTAGAAATGAGTAATGGAGCTAAACCGACATGTGTCAAAGCATTGTTTGCCACAGAATGCACCTCGCATATTAGGCTGCTGCACAAGCCCGAATCCGACGAGGAGTCCGAGAATCCCCTCAACGGTGGCGACAATAGTTGTGCACTACCGTAGAAGGAAGGACGCAAGAATGGAGGATAAAGCTCGGTTAGTCCATGTAGAAGTCGCCCTTCAGGATACGCTCCTGGAAAGCATTGCTTATTGTGGCCTTCAACTTTGAAGGCTTTACCACACTAGCTTGCTTGAACCGAGAGCGGATCGCGTTGTCGACGAGAACAACCACTCCAGTAGCAACGATGACACTATTCCCGTTAATAGATAGTTCTGTATATCGAGTTATCGTAAGGCAGAACTCACTCGCAAATATCACTCAGAGTATTGAAGCTCTTCTCGTCTAGGATTCGCATCGCGCACGGCGGAACCCATCCACCAGACTCCGCTTCTTTCTTCGTAATGCCGTCATTGACCTCAGGCTCAATATAAGCAATGGGTTCCTTTTGCTCTCGACGATGAAGCTGAAATGAGTGCCACCGACAGTCCGCAACGTCTTTTCCGCGTTTGTCCATCTTCCGCTTCCACGTGAAACTATCATCCCAGTACTCGATCATATGCCTCTTCTTACTACGGTATCCACGCCTCGTTACTTCGACATGTGCGTAGTTGGAGAATTCGAGGATTTTCTTGTTCTCAGCAACTTGGTCTCCCGCTACGTCAACCGTCTCATCCTCTGGATCCCAATTATTGTCGCTTTCGGAGGCATTCGATGTGCGTGAAGACCTCGAGTTTCTTCGCCCAATCCATGATTTTATTGAACTCATCGAACCGCGAGACTGGTTTATCTGCAGGCTTTCCGAATCGTTATACCGACTACTCGTATATCTAGATTTGAATGGGTTACTGCTAGACCTCCTGATAATAGTCCTGGACCTGGACTTCCTCTGCGCCACTTTAATAAACCGAAAGCTAGTATGGCAGACTTCGCGTCCGGAATCGCGACAATATCTCCTAAAGGAGATATCACGCTTGCGAAGATCGTGCATCCGTAAATGGAATAGCGACATGTACATCGGTCGGCTTCGCTCAAGCTTCGTAGGAAGTAAGATCCGCAAATTCATATTCCCGACGGTAGTCGTGTCATCGTGGGTAATGAAAAGCTTTTCGCGAGTAGGAAATAGTTCGTCGAAATCCCGCGGAGTGGTGGGGTGGATTTCCTGGGCATACCAAGGAGACACAAGCCCAATACGGGGAGCGGCATGGGCGCCTTGAGCGAGAATAGTAGATTCTGGCAGTGATTATTCTGATGAAGAAGTCGAGACATACGTGCAGATAGACTCCCGGGACTGATTTGCTGTTATTAGTTTCGAGGGCATAATGTTAGCGAAATCTGATGCGGCTTCCGATCTAGCTCTTTGTATTATGTCAACGTTAGGTTGGGGAATGGACTCCGCGTTGGCAAATGGTTGTACTGATCCATACGACTCCAAAGCGGTGAAAAAGGTCTCGAGAGACCCTTTTATACCGAGAGCAGTATGGAAGGTATCAGCAGAGCTTCTGAGATCCAGAGCCTCGATCTGCCGAGAAGCGATAGACAATGTGCTGAGTCTCTCTGCATTCTGAGCACCGACACAGCCAGTGGCATGGATCTACGATGCCATAGATTTATGCGCGAGGAGACGAGACACTCCTGTACCACTGTCCAATTCGTTCATTCTCCTGAGCTCGCTCGTAATATCCACCAAACCATCAGTCAACGACTTCAGCCTCTCGTTCGACTCTTTCATCTTCTCCGCATCAAACATGGCCCATTTCGTAACAGTCCTGACGCTTTTCTGCTTCTGATTCTTCCTCGCCAAGGTTCCAAATCTCTCCTCTGGCGCTATTGGACCGCTCACGTTGACTAAGCTGGCAAGGGCCGCATTCTTAGGTCCATACCTGCTCTCATAGACCTTGAACTGCTGGAGTAGGTATTGGATGGACTGCAATGATCGTAGAATGGTAGTCTTGACATGTTCCTCGTCCAGCTCCTGATAGTACGATCGCCGACTTATCCCCGCGCGGGAGATCAGTCCGACGCTCTCCCCCCAAAGGAACAATCTCAGGCGCTGCTGCTGGAAGCTCGCATTCAGCAACTCAAAATCTTTCGCGAAGTCTTGGGCTGCGAAGACAATTTTGAAGCTTTCGACGCACGTTTCGAACAAGGCAGCAACGCCGATCGCGAGGCCGGCTGCCTCGGCCATGGTGTCGGATCAAGCGCGTCTGCTACGTCGCGAGTAGATGATCGAGATGAGGCGCAGGACTGCACTGGAGTGAAAACATTCAGGAGCAACTAGTATGATCGGTTTCGGTAATGAAAAGGTTGTGGAAGCTCATGAGATGAGAGATGATAACTGGGAGGTGGGGCGCGAGGCTGAATCGGAAAGTTGCGCCTCAATGAGGCTGTGCTGGTCTTCACTTCGTACTGACGAATGAGCACAGACTCTCCATATTTCATCAGGCATTCTGGATTTTGAAGAATTCCTTCATGAACAAGAGCGCTCGGTCCACCACAGACCACGTTTCTAAAATCCTACACTAAACGAGTAAATCCCCCAGCTCTTTAATCCAACCCGTCACTTTATGTTGTCGCCACCACACTAAGGGAAAGAGATAAGGAGGAAGCCTGGCAAGGGAAGGGTGAGCATCTTATAGACATCAAAAGTACTTAGGTTAGTGGGGCGAGGAGCGATGCCCGGTGTGGAGAAGCGAGGGACTGCGCTAAACCCGAAGGGGGAGTCCCCGGACAGAGATTACCGGGGCTTAGCTTTGCGATTTTTCGTCCGGCGAAGATGGTGTATCGTTTGTAAGACTTGATCATCTCAAAAAATCCCTAGATCGTTGAAACATGCAACAATCCTCGAAACACGTATCCTAAACTAATTCAACCTCTTAATCCCACCATCACTTTCTTGCAATCTCTTCTGCGGCGGCCACAATCAAGTTCATCCTCATCGAATTACTAGAATGAAGGTCATCATCGTCGGCGCAACCGGCGCTATCGGTGGCGTAATCCTGCAACACGTCCTGCGCCGTAACGACATCACCCAAGTCATCGCATTGACAAGAAGACCACTCCCCAACAACAACATCCCTAACAAGAAAGTTGAAAACGTTATCATTCAAGACTTCGGCGATTTGGAAAACGTGCAGGATGAAACTTGGGAGAAGATCCAGGGCGCCGACGCAATGGTCTGGTCAATGGGCACATATGACTTAAACGAGGACGTCAACTTGAAATATCCTCTGACTTTCCAAGAAGATTTTGCGAAGAGACTACTTGCATCCTCGCGAAAACGGGAAGGGAGGAGAGACAAGTTCAGATTCATTCTCCTCTCAGGCGCGTTTGTGGAGCCTGATCAGTCCCGCAGGCTGTACTTTTTGTGGGATCAACGGAGGATGAAAGGCGTGCTTCAAACGAAGACGATCGAGTTTGCGGAAGCGCATCGTGATGTTTGGGAGGCTCTTATCATCAGACCTGGGGGAATACTCTTCGGTGGTGGCACATTCCTGAACAAGGCGACGGAATGTGTGTTCGGGAGAAGCCTTGCGATTAGAGGCGAAGAGTTGGGGGCGTTTGTGGCGGATTTAGTAGTGAGCGGGTCGCAACAACCCATCATTGAGAACTCTGAAATGGTGGAAAGAGGAAGAAAGTTACTTCATGAGGCTGTGTGAACGGCGGTTTTGGATGTAGAAAAACTCGGGTCTTGTATTTTAAACGTATTGAGCACCTCTGGTCTGGCGTTCGCGAGGTAATTCACTCTTCACTTTGTCCAACTTGTGTGCATAAAAGCCCGAGAAGATTTTCGGTAACTCTGTTCATTTAGGTGAAGCTCACGAATTGTCACGACCACGCTCCTGCCTTCGTCAACGAACGAAATGCCTAATAATACGCTGCATTCACTGCATGTATCATGTTCTCAACCAACATACCTGTCACGATCCGCTCTACTGCTATACTCAGTCGTTTGGAAACGGACTGATCCTAGGATACTTGAGCGACATCCCAAGTGATTTGTCCCAGCTTCAGAAGGACTGTCCGAGTCTAGCCGATACGTACGACACCCTTCGTTTTTAAGTATCTCGACCCATTGAGGTCTAAGAACCCGCCGTTCGACAGCAGATGATGCTGGAGCGCCGAGCGGCGACCCGCCAGTTAGACCACTGCATTTGTTAGATCTGTCAGTGTAACCGAGCAACGCCACTGATTCCCCTTTTTGTCGACCCCACTGTCGATCGTTACAATGCTTACAAATCCTCCTTCTAGTACATTCCACTCGTTATTTATATATAGGATAGCTTTATTCGGTTGTCAATCAAGCGAGTTCTCTCCATCTCCTTGTGTCCCTCGAAGGTTGCTCGGTGACAGTCAGTAGCAAGGCTATGAACGGTTCCTCATTGAGCCTACAGTAGAGGAACTAAAGGGCGCTGCCACCGATGGACTGATTGTTGTTGTGAACGCAACGGACATTGGCGCCCATGCTATCATCGTTTCGAAATCTGACATCAGTACCATTAAACTACCAGATTTGATCACATCCAAGGCGCCGCTACGAATCCAGCAGGACCTTAGAAGGTACAAAGCAATCGACGAGCATCGCAACCGTCATGACAGAGACATAGAAAGCGACATACAAACGTCAAAAGAATACAACGTCGAGTCTATGTCTTGATTGTGGTTGAGTTGCGTAAGTCTAGTGTTTGCGGAACTCAAGGAGACCCAACTATAGGCGACCGACAATCTTCCCTGGATCTGGTGGATTGGCACGGGGATTACAAGCTCACTGCCGTTCCACGCTGCAGGGCGCGACTGCATGGATTCTCTACAGACTACTTTAGGCTAATGCGTTCTCTCATACACTCTCGCAATAAAGGCGCTAGCCTGTTCTAGGTCATGGGCATTGAGAGGCGCTGGACTTAGTAGTAAGACTTTAGTCCTTTTAGTTACTATAGTGGAGACTCGTGGTTAAAAGCCGCTATACGGAGTTCAACGCAAGAAGTCAGCTATTTAGGAGGCTGTTAGAGACGTTTACGACACCTATAACCTGGAACAGCTGACCACGGAACAGATGCGGCATGAGGAGTGTTGACATTGTTCACTTTGCATGCCATGGGTCGTTGGACGGTGTGGACCCTTTGAGAAGCCATCTGCTGCAAAAAAAAAGGGATAGGACGATACTATCTGTGCACGAGTTGACAGTGTTGAGAATCTCAAGCAAACAGGGCCTTAGGCAAACACGGATTGCCTATCTCCCTGCAAGCTGGACCGCAGAAGTCAAAGCTGCACCGCTTTTCTGACGAAGCCCTCTATCTAGCGAGCGCGTTCCAGGTGGCCGGATCTGGGCACGTAATAGGGTCTTTATCGTCAGCAGACGATAGAGTGTGCCTCAGAGTGGCGAGCTTCTTCTATCAGCGCCTTGTAATATGACCGAGCGCACTGGAGTGAAAGTCATGGCCAACCTGCATTGAAAAACTATGGAGGACTATCTACTTAAATAAAGAGCATTGCAAGATCGACAGGAGATGATCGACAGGAGAGGATCGTCAGGAGAGGATCTTCAGGAGAGATCAACAGGAGAGATCAGTTATACAAGCAATGATGGTACCTGAGTGGCCAGCACTCGGTGATATGTAAGACACGGCAATACCGGGGACCAAAATCGGGTCGTTGCAGAGGCGTTGCGCGATGCTGTTTTGCAGGTCCAGTCAGGCTTCACTAGTGATCCCGCCAGGTGGGCACCACTCATTCACTTAGGCGCATAGCTTGTCGTAAAAGGGCTGAGAAATGGCGTTGGGAATGTTATACTTTTAATATCAGGGGACAAAGGATCCACAGCTTTTGCTACAGTCATTTATAGTTGCTCTATTTAAAACAATACTCTCCTACTGTAAAAGCTGTTGACTGCGTGAAAGAAATATGTACATGGAGGGTACTTAGGGGAGTTGTAGCCTAGGTTTGCCGTGTTAGCATAAAGGCGTCAGAGGCAGCGGCATTTCGCCACCACTAGCAGGGAGGGCGGCCGACCCGCACCGATCATAGGGTTGTTGAGATATACTGAATTCGATGGGAGTGTAGGAGAAAATGGTTGATGGAAAGACTGAACCAGCTGCAATAATTCATTGCCAATGCCAAGACCCCAACATGCATCAACAATCTTCAACAAATCCATCAACAATCCATCAACAATCCATCAACAATCCATCAACAAATAGGATGGTGCTTGGAAGGTCTTTCTGGAGTTCTTGGAAACTCGATTGATATCTTATTTGTATAAATTGAGCTTAATTTGGTGGAGCTACCCCGTGTTGAAGTTGTGGTGTTGATGAATTGTTGATGCGTGTTGGGGTCTTGGCATTGGCAATGAACTATTGCATCCCACGCCGTCTGCCCATCGCAAAGGGAGTATGAAGGTCTTGGATGTAAAGAGTGTTCGAGCAAGGAGCACAGGGAACAGAAAGGACACCTCTGAAATTAATGAGAAGGGGCGGAATTGTATGTAATTTGCTAGCAGACCGGACCTTAGAAGAGAAGCCTGAGGTCGGGAGACTGCCAAAGCTATCCCCTCCACCGCTGATACCTTGCACATACGGTCGCTAGCGAAATAGGCTTCTACCTCAGCGCGCTCCAAAACTTTTCCCCTCTTCGCCAAGATGCGCAGGCCTAGCCTATATACGGTTAGATATACTGTAACCGAGTGCAGGGAATCAATGTAGCAACCCATGATCAATTGAATGAGTGGAAGACTCGATCTATATACATAATCGAGATGGATTATTCGTACGAGAAAACAATCAGCAGACGCAGTGAGGGCCTAATGTGTTGGAGGCCTGATGTGATAAGGGCCTCATGTGATGAGGGCCTAAATGTGACAGAGAGGCCTAAATGTGATGACGGCCTAATTGTAGAGACATGCCGAGGTGCTACTTGGTGACATGCTTCACCGTCTTATAACGACTGGATCGGAGACATTATTATTCGATTAAGCTATGTCCGCCATTCTTGTCAACTCAGATACCATGAGCTTGTTCCAGGCCAGAGTTGCTAACAATCAATCTGATTTGACGATTTGTTTGATTTGTTTGACAAATGTCAAACAAATCAAATCAAATCGACCTCACTTTTTTTGGCAAACAAATCAAATCAAGAGCCTCGATTTGATTGATTTGTTTGGCTTATTTGATAGCCATAAGAGGGCCATGAAGTGAGGTGCATTTTTGCCGGGTAATCGCCAAATTTAAACTTTTTGGCAGGTTTGACAGGTCGAATCTCGGCAACTCGTTCGGACAGGGTTCCTCCGGGCTCTGAACCCTGGAACCTCGCGTCAAGTCCACATCCACATTAAGATCAACTTACGTACGCCTCTAATATCATTTCTTTTATTCTTTTTATAATGAATTTGAACCTCCTAAAGGCTTTTAATAAGCGTGTTGCCGTCCATAATCACAAGAACCCTCCAAAGCAGACTTAATCCACTGCCGCGACTGCCACTACCGATTCTTCGCCTAATTCTAACTTAGAGGATGATAATATTAACAGGACACCTAACAATAAATAATATGAAGGGCCAGATTGGCAGTGAGTTCCGCACTTCTAAAAGCCTTTTATGGATGCAAAGGGAAAGCTAAGCTGGATTTATCAATATGGGTGGTGTGTTTAGTATAGGGATAAAAAGAAGCTCTATTTTTTGTATAGATACTATCATTAACACAAAAAGCAGGGTGGTGAGTACGAGGCTGGTGCAGCAACCTTATTAGCTCAAGCATATCTAAAGGCTCAGACTCCTGGCCACGGTGTTAATAAGAACGGTAAGGTTCAATTTCAGCTTCCTCAGGGGCAGAAATCGATTTTAGCTAATATGCAAGCCAGAGGCGTTGAGGTTCCCTAGGAGGTGGCAAATGAGATTATTAACAGCTTTTCTCGCACTACATTTCTTAATGCCGTATAAAACTAGGTAATTAATAATAACTAAGCTCTTTAAGTTATTAAAATATCTTCCTTCCGCGCAATAATTAAAGCTGCTAATCTACTAGCTGAAGAGATTTTTTAGCGTAACCACTAAACTCTCCGCGACTATATTATGGCCGAGTACTACGATTATATCCCTTCTGTAATTAAGAACCTTCGGAATTCGAAATTGCTTATTTATATAACCTTTGATAACTAGACTATAATTAGCGGTAAGATAGCTCTTACAGGGATATGTATACACTACGTAAATAAGAAAGAAAAGCTTCAGGATTACCTTCTTAAGCTTCCACAACTACATAGGCAACACTTAGGTAAGAATATAGTGGAAATAGTTAGTATAACGTTTAACACCTTCAAACTTCAGGAAAATTAGATAGGCTATTTTGTACTTGATAACGCTATAAATAACGACACCGCAATGCAGCAGCTTAGTAAGCGATATCACTTTTGTGTTATATACTATCGATTATGCTGCTCTTGCTATATACTTAATCTTGACGCACAAACAGTTATTTAGGGGAGGGATAAAGAGAGTTTTGAAAACTCTAAGGCTAATTTAGCTATAAGTTTTTGCTTTAATGTCTATTTTAAGCTAACTAGTGCACAGGAGGAGGAGAAATATATGGCTGAGTGGCGTAAACATGGGCTAATTGGCATATTTTTTGACCTTCTTGCATTGATTGTTAACCCTCAGGCTCGAGAGCTACTAGAAAAGTTTCAGATTAAGAAAGCTCAACGCCTTGGCTTAAAGGATTTCAAGCCAAAGGAGTTAGTTAAGCCTGTTAAAACTCACTGGAACTCCTACCTTGCTACCTTTGAGCGCGCTGTCGAGCTACGAGGACCTCTTACAAATTACGCCAACTACAAAATCGACGAATACAACAGAGAACTAGCTCGGAGTACAGGCCGTGGCTAAAAGAAGCCTGAAGCGCGGTTGTACATACAAGAAGGAGGCCTTAATCAGCAGGATTGGGCGACAATTGCTGAATACATTCAGCTTCTTCTACCTTTTTGAGAAGCCACGCTTTAGCTTGAAGGGCGAGGTGTTTGCGGGCGCTACAGAGCTCTTTAAGAGGTTCTTCTTACATTTGAATGGCTGCTGGGTACGCTTGAAGAGTTAAAATTTCGCCTTGTTAACATCGATTATGAGGATCCAGACGCACCTAAAGACCACCTCAAAACAAACCTCAACGCCGCATGGGCTAAAATCCATGACTACTACAAAAAACTTGATGAATCGTTTGCCTATTACGCTGCTACTCGACTTCATCCACACCACAAAAATACACTTAATGCTCTTTGGAAAGTGGAGGACGACGACGACGATAGGACAAAGGAGAACTGGTTACCTGATAACAACCGGGCGTTCTAGTAACTCTGGAAGTCCTATAAGGATACAGCTGCTAAAGCAGCAGCGCCAGATGAGGTCATTCAACCTCCAGCTAAAAAGCCTCAATTTGCGTCAAGTCAGCGAGATTTCTTAAATGCGGTGATGAAGGCAGCTAAAGAAACCTCACAGCGAGCAATTGTCGATGAGTACGTAATTTGGAAGGAGGAACCACCTCTACCAGAGGACGACCCGCTCGCTCTCGATTCAATTTGTTACTAGCTTCTTCAGGAGCCTCGATTACCTCTCCTTGCATGATTTGCAATCGATATATTTGCTATTCCCGCATCTAGTGCGGATTGCGAGAGAATTTTCAGCGAACTAGGGGACTTGCTTGGCGTAAGGAGACTTAGGATAAGAGTGGATTTACTCTCCGCACTTTAATCCTTAAGGTCATTTAAAAGAATAGGGCTTAAACGCGCGCCAACGAGGGCAGGTAAGTATATTTGATCTATATTTAGGCCTTACTAACGGCAAAGGGCTCTCAACTTCACGCCAGGACCTCTCGATAGACGCTATTGACGAACTTATTGAGGAATTGAGCGACCTCGATTAGCTTATGTAAGTCCATGTCAAATATCCCAAATCAATCAAATCAAATTAGGGGCTGACGGTAGTCAAACAAGTCAAATCAAATCGAGGGCTTCAAAAGAGCAAACAAATCAAATCGACGCAGTCGATTTGTTTGATTTGTTTGTTAGCAACTCTGTTCCAGGCGTCCAGGTTCAAGTCGAAGTGCTTTAGTAACGTTTGTGGCCCAAACGATCCGCCAATACAAAGGTAGCGCTTGCAGGGAACTTGAGGTTCCTAGATCTTTACATATAGAATTGAATGAGTCGCGAACCCCATTCAAATCTTCTCCAGCAATTGTCTCAAGCTGTTCATCGCCAAGACCCATGACCAGTTCGGGACGGAAGATCCTCAGCGGACTTTCATCTCCCTCCAGAAGGAAGCAACTAATGACCTGCTTACATATAACATCCACGAAGAATTTCTTAGATACCTTGTAGCAGCTCGCGAGAATATCAAGTATATCCTCTCGCGCCTGTTGCGCGTTCTCCTTGTTGACCACAAAAGTTTGCAGGCGAGTAACAGGAACCACGTCGATGGGCTTGTCGTCAGGAGTGTAGTATCAGTCCTATGTGCGATAGCCGCAGTCATACGATCTTGACTCTTTTTTTGGACTTCTGAATTAAAGTAATGATTGTAGGTAGATGCTCTCCCCTCTCGCTCGATGCGTAACAGGAAGCAGGCTTGCTCCATCGCCCGAACATATGCCCTGTGGAGCTCGTCGACAAGGAGCGTCTCCCATAGCTAATCGCGCACTTGCTTGTCCGGGCAGATGTGAACAAGAAGCTTGAATACGTAATCATGCACTAGCGCAATGGATTTGCTAACATGCGTGAGAACAAGTGGCTCCCATTTTTCGGATTGTTCTCTAAACGTGGCGGCGAGAATTGACCCTGAGAGCTATAGTGACATCATCAGCATGCGCCCGTTCTTGTTAGGATAGAATATTCTTACCGTTCCTAATTCCGGCCCACGATTCGACTGATACACCCTTTTGTAACCGAGTGCTGGCCTCTCAGGTAACTCCATTGCTTGTATACTGAGCTCTCCTGATGATCCTCCTGTTGATCCTCTCCTGACGATCTTCTCCTGTCGATCCTCCCTATTCCCATCTACAAAGCACATATTTAAGTAGGATAGCCATCCATAGTTTTCAATTTATGAGGTTGCTTTACATCTTTACACTGCGTCCGGTCAGACCTTTCAATATGATCCATGATGGAATCATCATTCAAGGCCTTCGGGTTTGGGCACTGGTACTTGTCTGTATCAATAATATCGTGAAGCTCGGGATAATTCTGGAGTAGGTCTTCAAATGGCATGCTGTTGTCGTTGTTTTCGGTCAGCTTGTACATCTTCTCTCCGTCGTCGTCCCAGTTGGGTGAAAAGTGTCGACTGTAGCTGTCACCAAGTAACGCCTTGTCTTGTCTCATCACATTTAGGCCTCTCTGTCACATTTAGGCCCTCATCACATGAAGCCTTTATCACATCAGGCATTTAACACATCAGGCCCTCAACACATCAGGCCCTCACTGCGTCAGCAGGTTGTACTCTCTTATGTATAATCAACCTCGATTGTGTATATAAGATCGAGTCTTCCACTCATTTAATGGATGATGGGTTGCTACATTGATTCCCTGCACTCGGTTACAAAGCATCTTGGCGGCTTATAACCTTACGGAGTTCCATCTCCTCGATAATGATTTGCTCTGGTGTTAACAGCTACGTTGAGTCATTTAAGATTTGAAACAGGATGCATGAACATGTTGACACCAGTTGTTGCCTAAGAGGTATATTCCGTCCCAAGGAGAAAATATTTAAGAGAATCCTTCTACTATAACTCTAGTGTGACCACCACTTACTTCCACTGCATCCAAAGTAACGGTTGATTTGCAGGAGCCAACCACGATGCATCAGCAATGCAGGCTTGCATCCTACAGGCATGTTCTACGTTACGTCGTCAGGAGGGGTAGAACCCCCACGGCACGAACATCCGGCATAGGCCAACAACGATTCCTCTACCAAACCTCGCTCCATTTTTACCCTAGCGGAGAACCAAAAACGGAATTCCGAAGAAGCGGTTTTCATGTGAGATCTGATACAGTCATATTGAACGGGTATTAATGGGGTGCAGGAAGTATACCATCTCTCAATTCCATTGGGCGAGTTGGTTGGGGCGACTCAGGTGAGTTATTCACGCAATTATTCAATTCATTCTGATTAGTGGCAGCTTTCACCCCCCAAGCGGTCAAGGGAATATGGGAATACATAAAAGCCCACGATCTCCAAGACCCAACCGACAAACGATACATAAGTGTGATAAAGCTATGCAGGCAGTGTTTGAGACGGACAGGGTTCACATGTTCACCATGAACAATATGCTTAGCGGACATGTACAGCCAAGAGATGAATTTTAGTTCTGGTCAGGACAAATCTTAGTGGTCAGAATACCTTCTTAGGGCTAAATCCGTCGCTCTCGCAGAACCTGTTTCATTTCCTCACCATCCCTCCGGTAGGTCGCAAGTCTTTTGCGCAGTATAAAACTTACGCTCGGCACTAATTTTGCAGTTGCGGCATGTCATTGGATTAAGCCCACCTATCCATTTTTTTGTCAGTGAACCATCTTCTCCACAACATCCCACAAGGCGTTCAAACTCACCACCGCACTGCCATGCATCACACTCAATATCCTCCATGGTAATACCCAGCTCCGGCCACCCATCAGGTATATATCTCGTATACGGCAGACCCTGAAGATCGTACGACCACGGGCCCTCCATAGGCCCGTCAGGGAGGAAGAAACTCCATCCTTTGTTGCAGGTGTATTTAAAATTGCAATTGGAGCCGCATTCATGGCGTTCTTCGGGACAGACGTCGACGCCGTCGTACGTGACTTTCAGTGTCTTCGACGCTGTTCGTTGGTAGTTGGCGATGCCGCTAATGCTGAGGGTATGCTGCGTGTATTTCGTGCACATGAATTCGCAGCTCGGGTTGCAGGCATTTGGATCTGGGGGTCCATCGGGAACTGGCATGGGGACGGGATTCGCCTGGGTAGCGGGTCCGAAGAGGACGATAAGAGTGGCGAGGACGGTAAGTGGAGAGAACATTGTGATGGGAATGTACTTGATGAGAGAAGGAGATTTGAAGGAATGATGAGGGAAGTTTCTGCTTGCTAGGAAGTGAGGTCGCTGCTGTGATGGTGTTCTTCTGGTGGGTCAAAGGTAGACTTATATATCTATCCCGCCTGAAGCCAGGTCTTGCTTTGACCTAGGAATGCTATTTTTTGGAGGTTCGGACAAGATTTGGTGATGGAAGGTTGAATGTTGTTTCAAGCTAGTTGCCCCGTGGTGGTGCCTGATGGCAGTGTCCAATGGCAGTGTCCGATGTCATATTCTCCTAGCCCTTGAACAAAACGTCAGCCCATGTGAAGGGACAGCTCGTTGTTTGGCCCAACTTTAGCTGATCGGGCGTACATAACTCCTGATTGTGTACTCTTCACAAGTATTCTCGCAAGAAACACCCGTTATAAGAAGACTAAGCCACCCCCAAGAGTCGATCAACCGAAAAAAAGTCGAGGACATAGGTTGACGTAAGGGCCAGAGAACATGTGGATAACTTACATAGCCGCCCTGATGTCACTTGGCATTCCTGCAGGAACCCGGACAGTCGGCCTAATCAAATACGAAAGGAAAAAAACAGATTCAACTAACTTCTACGCCCACCTAAGTGCGTCTACTACCGCAAACCTCTCTCTCTCGTCACTGACAAAACCCCAATTTGATCGTGGACTCGTACCGGATATTGCGACTTGGATTCAGCTTAGGCCAGCGCCCATACAGAAAGTCGCAGGCAGATGAACCCTATCTGCCTATGGCATAGATCCAATAGAGTGGTAGATTGACCGAGTGAAAGCCAATCGAGGGAACAGATCAAAGCTTGTGTTGGCGCACATTGGCGCATTGCAAGGCTTCCACTGCTCGGACGTCTTGGCATGACTCTGCTAGGGTCTTGGATGACTCATTGGTATTGCTGCCTGCTTGGGAGATGTGTATATATTTCAGTCCTTGCCACCCTTCTGAGCATCTTCTTGCTCATGCAATCCATTATGTTACTTGCCCTCTTGCCTGTCTTCCATCAGCTTGTCAAGGTTCTAAATCTCCGATGCGCCTGCGTTCGCAATGTGTAAAGCCTAGTATCGCTCCAAGCCCCGAACCGCCCGAAGTGGTGCTCTGCGTAAGGCCTTGCTGACCTGGAGGTGGCGCAGGTGGCATGAGGCTGGGCGCCAAGGAGAAGATGCCAAATATAACATGCGCACGGACTCTTGGTGCAGCAGATGAAATCGAACCTTGCTCCTTCTCGCGCAGGTTAGCATTGAAAAACCAACAACTTGCAGTGTCATGACTGCATACCCCCTGAGCAATTCCACCTCATGGACCTCCCTCTCGAGTTGCAGAACATGATGTTGAATCCGCTCGACTCTACTTCGTACTCAAGACCTTGCGTCCCGCGTGAAAGCCTTCCACCCTTTCCTAGCATACCATATCGACACCAGGGATCGCGACCGAGTAACGACGGCGGTCAAAATAGAAGAGGAAACGCACCCCGACGTAGAAAATTTTCTTGAGCAATTTCGGAGTATACTAGTGTATTGAAATACCAAATTTGAATGGGTATCATCAGAGTACATGCAAGCCGCACATCACGCCTTACACCGGTCTCATTCTTTCCTCGCTCTCATTCTCCGCCTTCCACTTGTCGTCCTCCATCTCCAAACTTCCTCCCTTCCACCCTTGCCCCAGCCTCATCATCGCATCTCGATCCGTCCAACATTCCAAACAGATAACCGACCTTGATCTGACCGCAAAGTCTACTCTTAAGGCAGAATCTTAGAGTACGGCTCCGCCCTATTCCGATACCACTGCAGCTTCACCGGAATGTTGCCGGAGTACCCAACATCTCCCTGCGCCTTCTCCAATTTCTTCGTAACTTTTCCGACCAACTTTGCAATCCAGCGATCATTCGCCATAGCATTCACCGTATTCACACCAGCCTTCCGCATCCCATCTTTCATATTGACGCCTGCTTCTTTCATACCTTGATCCATCTTGCGCATGAATGATTTAAAACCCTTACGCTCAGGATCCGCACCCATTTCAGTGGCGGAGCTGTCCATGGTGCCGGTGGTTGCAGTGCTGCCAGGAGACATGACGGAAGAGGCGTCGCTTTCGGAGAGATTGGTGCCAGCGCGTTTGAGTTCGCGGAGGGATTTGATTTCTTCCCAATCGCGATCCATTTCGATGACTTTGGTAGCCTTGACGGTAGCTGCAACGAAATTGAGTAAGTCTTGGTGGAAGGATGCAGGGAGATGGGCGTGTGCGGAAATCTTGATATTGGTCTCGTCTTTCCTGAGCTGTTTCAATGCCGCCGTAGCTTTCACTGTTGCCGGGGCGCCTTCCGCATCCTCTATCGCCTGCTCCATCTGCATTCCCTGGAACTCTGTGGGCTTTGGGGGGAGAATATGTTCGTGGTGTGGAAGTAGATAAGATGGGATGACGACAGCTGCGTCTAGTCCTCCCAGCCGTATGACTTGGGTGAGATTGACGGCACCAGGAAGGGTCCGATAAGCCATGAAATCTGCGACTTTGAGATGGTTCTCAATATCGAAGGTAGTGTTGATTGGGACGTGTGCCGTCCAGTGGACGTCGCCAAGCTCGATGGCGAAGTTGGCATCCGCGAGCCAGGTAGTAATACGGTTTTCGAGTCGACGGATTTCGGCGTCGGAAGTGGAGTAATGGCGGAAGAAATGAGTTTGCATGAGATTGACCATCCATTTTCCGGAACCGGCGGTCGTGATAGATTTTATGCTGACCGGGTGGAAGTAGGTGATAGGGTTGAGGAGTACTCGAAGCAGAAGTGGAAGTCGGTGGAGGGATTTCTTGACCCATGGTGAGGATTTCGCTAGTGTTGACACCCGAACTGATCTGGTAGGCGGATGTGGAATTGAGGGTTGGTCGTGAATCTGAGCGCAGATGGCCGCACGTAAGTCGTTTCCATTCTCGTGGTCCAAACCGCCTTCACTCTCATCGGCAATGGAAATGCCCTTAAGAGCAACCCTCGCAATTTCAACGGTGCTGGTTTTGAAGATGTGGCGGACGATTTCGTTGTACTTGGCGCTAGCGTTCTCTTCATCCGGAGAGATGGTCTTGACAGAATCGAATGCCGAGCGAACGTTATGCGACTCTTTTGGAGGTTGCTTTCCGGAGGCCATGGCGTTCTTCATTTTTACTGCACTTGACGTGGTACCGTCCAGGGCGGCTGTGGCTGCTCGCAGGATGGGCGTATCGCTCATCATGAGCGGATCATCAGTCTTATCGTGACTATCCGGTGCAAGGGTCCCGAAGGTCATCTCGTACTCCCCTCCCTTGACGTTGCAGTACACGTGATCAAGCTCAATCTTCCGAAGAAGTGAGACAGTGACCTTTTCGACTTGTATGGCGAGCTCCATATCATCGGATAGCTTGATGCCCGCTTCACAGCCGTGTGCGACCAACGTCAGGGTGGAGAAGGAAAAGGTGGCTCCCCGAATGACCAAGAGACCATCTACCTCGGTGTCAATCTCGAGAGCCGGAAGATCGAAGAAAGCAATCTTGTCGTTGATGAAATGCAAGTCGATCAGAAAGGTCCTGAACAAGCGTCGTGCAAGATTGGCAGAGGCGTCGAACTGGAAGAGACATGAGAGCAGGATGGCAGGGTAGCAGCAGAAGGCGAAGACCCAGTAGAGCAGCCACGATGTTGCAGCTACCGCATAGACGAAGTTCAAGGTCGAGAAGATGGTCCACATGGGAATGTAGGGCAGGATGCGGTACCCATTCGATTCACCAAGGAGGACTGAGTAAACAAGTAACGGAGCCCCAGAGATGATCCATCGGACGCCCCAGTGGGACACAACAGCTGCAAGGACAACAATGGCGATGAAAACATTGGGGGTTGCAGCCCACATAGCCAACTTGTCGACGGGTTGTGCCTTTGCAACGGGCTTGCGCTTGTGCACAGGTGGGGCCGCGTCCACGTTTTTGGCGTCCATGATAAGCAGAGACGAGAAGGACACAAAGGCCCGAAAGAAGTTGAGGGAGTCGTTGGAGAGAAGGCTCAGGTGGTCATGGCTCGGTGCGATGATGGATTTGTTTGCAAAATGCCATGTTGGCGGTTGGAATATAAGGTACAAATGAGCCTCACTAAGCGGGGGTCGTGCACGCGGTCAGCACCTTCGACCCAGATATTGCTAGTGCTTCTTGGCCGCCTCGCCTCCTGAGCGCCCAGGTATCAGTAGTAAATCTGGATTTCACAGCCACATGTGTTATGACGTAGGGAGCCGTTAGTGTCTGCCACATGTGGCTGTTTCGTTGAACATGACTCATCTTGTATCTGCGCGTGTACATTGCCGTCATGTCTGAATAAAGTGTGTGAGGATCCGCCGACCTTCTGAGGAAATAAGAAATCCACAAAGAAATGCGCATCGCACCATTAACAGTCCACTTGTTGGACAAATGCCAAGAATTGGGTAGATTCGAATTAGTCAAGATTGGATAAGTATCAGCCAGTTGTTGGATATCAGTATCTTCGTCTGAGACGAAGATACCAGCTCTACTTGCTGAGCGGCTTCTGCGCCCACAGAGCGAAGGCCTTAAACTCCCAGCCGTCCTTGTTCGCCTCCTCAATCACCTTCTGCGGCATGACGTCGAGCTACTCGCGTGAAACGTTGATAGGAGGCACCATCTTAGTCGTCATGCTGACGCCCATGGCCGTCGCGAACAAGCTGGCCTCGCTGGTCTTGCGAATCTTCTCGCTCGCACGTGCGCAGAAGGGCGTCGTGAGAATCTTATAGCCGATGTTCTCGAGACCAGCTTCCTTGAACATGGGAATCAGCTTCTCGCGCAGGTCGACGCCCTGGCCGCCGCTGACTATGGCGAACAGGTCCTTAATGGCGTTGTGGAAGATGGTGCCCTCGGGCCCGTTGTTCTAGTCACCCCACTCCATCTCGACTAGCTGGATCTAGCCGCCAGGCTTCACGAGCGCAATCAGGTTCTTGACAGCTTCCGACAGCGGGTTTGTGCCAACGCCGGGGAGCGCCATGCGCGAGTGCACCAGGTCAAAGGAGTTTTCCCCAGTCCTTTGGTCATGGCTCGGTCATGGACTGGTGATGGTATGAGGTGCCTGCTGGCGGATCCTAGGGGAAGTAGCTGTCCTCGATGTCGGTGCTGACCCAGGTGTTTTGAGCCCTGACAGCCTCGCGTAGGTCGCGAATCCAGATACCGGAGGAGGTCAGCAAGCAGGTCCGTGAAAAGGAACAGGTGAGGTATGTATGCGTGCTCACCACTTCCAGTTGCCTGGTCCAAGAGCTTATAGCCACCCTTGGACAGATCAGTGGGCGCATGAACGAGCTGCAGCGTGGTATCGTACATGACCTTGTGCTGAATGTCCAGGCGCTCTCGGTCTGGTTGGCGCCGAAGATGACATTGTCATCGTTGGTGCCGGTTTTGGAGGCTGAAGTGACGGTAGGAGCTTCGGCGGCCATGGTGAAGGATGTGATAGATTGCCCGGGATCTGGAGAAGTTGGCGAGTGTAGGAAAGTAGCGAGATATGTAGGAAGGGGCGAGGCTTTGTAGAATGACACGAGGTTGACGAGCGGCGTAATTAAGGTTGTTGTTGGTGTTAGTGAGTGATAGAGGGGTAATTTATGGGGAGGAGGGGCTATAGCACAGCGCCACTCAGCCTCCAGGCGAACAAAGAGCTTAAGCCCGTGCCGCAATTTGCTGTCGTACAGTCTGCTTCATCTGCGGCGCGCTATTCTCCATGCTGGCCGTTCCACAGGGCGTTTCCAGCATAGCAGGGGCATCACTGTGGTGCGCCGGTCGCCGAGAGCGCCCATACTCCAGTCCGCCAGTCCAACCCGACGCCATGCATGGCGCCTGCAGCCAGTCCCAAATGCAACCGAGAGCACCGAATCAATGTAGCAACCCATGATCAATTGCATGAGTGGGAGACTCGATCTATATACACAATCGAGGAGTATCGTACAAAACAGAGTAGGTAAAAGAATCCAGTCAGATGACCCAGCGAGGGGCATGTGCGCGGGAGGACTAAATGTGGCGAAAGACCAAAGTGTGATCAGATGACTTTGTAGAGACATGCCGATGCGCCACTCAGTAACACTAAAGCAGAAGGAACGCCCTGTTGCAGCTTGTAGGTGAGAAGTAAGACTCCAGGCGCGTGCCAAGCTTTCGGATAATCTTCGGGCCGCGCGCCAAAAATTATGGATTAAGCTCTCAAGCTCACTTGGAAGCTCAACCTCTCACGACCACCACCACCACCACCATGGCGAGTATAGCTCTATAGCTTCAATTCCGTCCTTTTTAAACTTCTTGCTCGTTTTCCACGTTCTTTTCCCGCTATTCTTAAGAGATTTGCTGACTTTGAACCTGCAGGACATAGCTCCCGACATACCCACGCCATCAAGCCCGCCGAAGACACCCAAAAAGAAGAGCCCTAGCCATGATAAAGGGCTGAATGACACCTAAGAAGAGTACGTAATACCTTACTGCTACACGCATTGTCCACACTACAAGCTCAGAGAATACGGGAGTTTGGATCTGGGGCTTGGGGAAGCCAGCTTTCACCCTTTACCTCAAGTGCTGGCGAAGGCTTTGGAATGGCAATTCCCTGCCTCTTCCGAGCTTCTAAGCCTTGCTTCTCGGAGATTCCGAGGGTTGTGCATGGCTATTCTCTTGCTGACATTCTCATCTCTGTCTGAGCTTTATCTGAGCTTTGTATTCAGCTTTTCCTTCATAAAATCTCATTAGACACGAGCTTGTCGCCTTCCTTTCACGGTGGAACATATGCTAACTTACTTTCTATATAGAATAGAAATACCGCAGGAGTCGCCCGCCGTAATGATTCTATAAATATTAAATACTCCCTAGAAACCCTGTAAGAAACCTTCTAATGTCCTGATTTTCCTACGCTGCTAGCCTCTATAGATTAACAAGTTACTATCCATAAAACGTAAAAAAGAGTATACGTAGAAGTAAACGTCCAAGCCTGATATTATTAAGGTAAAAGGATTTATACGTTTTTATAAACTTTTACTAATATATTCTTTATTTATTTTAAGCTTTT
Organism: Zopfia rhizophila CBS 207.26; assembly: GCA_010093925.1. NCBI lineage: Eukaryota > Fungi > Ascomycota > Dothideomycetes > Zopfiaceae > Zopfia > Zopfia rhizophila. The sequence goes on from ML994634.1 coordinate 1,344,750, forward strand.
ATTAACTTTTCTTATAGCAAGCTTCTTTTAAAGATTAAGTTATATATATATTTTTCTCTAATTTTTCTAAGATAATGCTGCCCTAGATGACCTGGCTTTATATATAATATTTTTTTTTTTTTATTACTATCTCTTTTACAAACACGTATTCTCTAAGCTTTTTGGGATATATTACTAACTTTAATATCTTTTAGGTCCTAGTTTTTTAGTAATAGAGTAAATAAAAAGTAAATTATAAAAAAGAAAATATAGCTAGTTTTATAATACTATTTCTGCTATATAAATAGCACAGTAAGTTTCTTCTTTTCTCTTTTATTTTATTATATTCTATAAGCTTTTACTAACTTAGAATAGAAAATACTAAAAGGGAGTAATGTTTCTGATAGTATAAAAGTCCATAAACTAGTACCCTATAGATATAACTTTATTATATATTAATTTCTAGAAATTTATAAGCTTTTTTTTATTAAATACTAACTTATATAAGCTATATATCTTAAATACTACTATTTCTACTTAGGCTTATAAAAGGTAAGTAGCTATTTTTAATATAATTTCTAAGCTTTAGCTAATATCTTATTATAGTAAATAAATACTCTTATTTTTTAGCTAAATCCTAATCCCAACTTCCTTATTCTAAAAGAATTTAGGGTGAATGTATTTTAAATATTATTAATATAGAAACTAGAGTATAGCTCTTAGACTATAGATAAAATAAATCTTTATATTTTCTCCTAATCTTTATAGTATTTTTTAAGAGTCTTAGCTAATATATTTATACTTTCTAGATACTAAACCTTAAGGGTTTTAAAGTTACTATAGTTATATAGATTTTGTAACGATGTGGGACGCCTGGGTGAATGTCACCGCACGTGATGTCCCTTAAGACACAAGTGTAGCACTACTGTCACACTAGCGCAGCGCTGTTGTTACATAAGTGCGATGTTGTCGACACACTTGTGCTACACCCGTGCCTTGACGATATTCGAGATTGTAGGATAAAAGGCTCACTACCTACATTCTAGCTTAACAGAATTCAGCTTTGATTCATCCCATAAGTGTTTGCTCGCTGCTATATCAACCCCCTGTTACAATCCTGAATTCTCTCCCCTATTCCTAGGGATAGCGGCTCAGCATACACTGCTTGTCTGAATCTTGACTATGCCCCCTTACCGTCTTCGCAGCGCAGGCGCGGCGATGGATCCCAGCCAGTCCACCTCAATAAGCGGGACTGCGACGGCGCCTGAAACGGCACAACCTGAACAATCAACTTCTGCTCCCTCTATTCGCGAAAGGATCGCCAACTTGAAAAGACAACGCGATGAACTCACCTTGCAAGAAGAAGAACAGCGTCTACGCCACGAGGTAGAAGAGCGAACCTGACGCCTCGCAGGTGACAACGTACGGACACCATCCTCTCGCGCTGAATCGATCCCATCAATCGCCTCCCCGATAGAGCAAAGACAACATACCCCTTTGGAGGAAGAGGACGACATTAAAGAACCGCCGCGTAAACGTCGTATCAACAACGGTTATGCGTCGATTCCCCAGCGCGGCCCCAAGATCGAAAAAATCCCAATATTCGAAGGAAAAGGAATACGGGAATATCAAGATTTCCGAACCCGTTTGGAGATTGCCTTCCGGCTAGACCCACAGGCGTTCTAGTTAGAAGACCAAAGGATTGCATTTACCTTGCAATATTTAAAGACGACACACCGACAGCTATGGCTACAGCACGAGCGGGAAAACAAAGGAGTAGCACATATATAGAGCCGTATGATGGAGTTCCTCCTAGATCAGATTAAAAGCCCTATTAATCGAGAGTTACAAGTAACTCTACTGTACTCTAGGGCTATCTAGAAGGAAGATGAATTAGTAAATGAATTTGCAGCGCGTCTGGCTACTCTGGAGAATCAAATCAACCCACCTTACAAGCAGAAGCATCTAGTAATGCACTTATATAGCAAGCTTCAGCCAGAAATTCGTGTAGCTCTTTTAAACTATTCTGAGTTTCTAAAGACTTGATAGGAGCTCGTCGAACGTGCCGCTATGCTGGAGGATAACCTGTGAAGAGCCACTATTAAGCTTCCACCTCGCGCACGAAATACACCTTGAAATTAGACGACCTAGGTAATGACTGCCTTATATCCTGCAACCGCTACTATGTTACTCTACTCAGTTAATATCGCCCACTGTTCTGGAAAATGCCGTTACTGCTATAAGCAAGGACACTAGGAAGTAGACTATAGAAAGAAATAATATAACAAGGCTAAGAAGAATACTCCCGCTATAGGGGTTAATGTCATCTAAATACTGGAAAACTAGTAGCACCTAGGCTCACCTCTGGTCCTAGGTGTAAGAGGCCAATTATTAAGAAGAAACTAATCCAGGTAAAAGGAGAAGTGCGGACTAATTAACCTGCCTAAATAGTAACTACTATACTCCTTAACAGCAGCGTGTAAGTGAACATCATTAATAAGAAGTTTACTCTAAAGTAAGGCTTTAGGGAGATTTCTAAATCTAAACTACTAATACTATGCATACTAAATATTACACAGGAGTACAGCCAACATACATATGAAATTCTAATTTAAATAAAGGATAATTGAGGGCAAACTCGGGAAGTTACTACTACCTTTTATAGAATAATTAATATAGCTTTATAGATTCTCCTTGGGCTTCTGGGGCTTTAAGAGGCACGTATTATTATTAATTTCAAAATAAAGGCATGGTGCTGGAAAATTGGTACATAAATAATTTAACTTAAGGAGTCTAAACAGTTCGTTAATTTTTTTAAGCATAAAAAACATGTGTACGCCGTGCTTATAGAAGCTATAACTATTATAAAAAGTAAAGAGTCTATAATTCTTACTCTCTTTCTAGAGCTTTAAAGGTTTAAAGACTTAACTTTTACTAATGCTATAAAGGCGCTGCCTAAATACTATAGAGGTAATTATATAATTAAATTAGAGAAAAGCACTACTATGCTTTTTAAACTGCTATATAATTTCTTCTCTAAAAAGCTTAAGGTTCTTTATGACTATATAGCGGAAGTAAAGTAAAAGAGTTAGATATAAAATAACACTAGCCCAGTAAGTACGCTAATTCTTTTTGTTTCTAAGAAAAATAATAGCCTATAGCTTTATATTAATTATAGAGGCCTTAATAAGGTTACTAAAAAGAACTATTTTACTTTACCGTTAATTAGTAAAACGCTAGATTATTTAACGGGCTTAATTAGGTTTACTAAACTAGACCTTAAAGATACCTACTACTATATTAGAATCTAATATGGTAATAAGTAAAAGACGGCGTTTCATACACGCTATAATTACTTTAAGTATCTAGTAATACTATTTAAACTTATTAATACTCCTGTTATCTTTTAAAGCTATATTAACTATATCCTATTAAGGCTAGTTAATATCTTCTATATAGTCTATCTTAATAATATTCTTATCTTTTTAAGAGATAGAGAGAATTATTAGGATTATATTTAATAAATACTAGAACACTTATAATAGTATAAACTTTTTATTAATCTCAAGAAATATGTGTTTGCTGCTGATGAAGTTAAATTCCTAGAGTTTATTATTTATCCTAACAGCGTAAAGATAGATTCTTAGTAAATTAAAATAGTTATTAACTAAGCTACTCTAGTCTCCTTTTAAGACGTATAGGTTTTTCTAAGGTTTGCTAATTTCTATAGATATTTTATTAAACACTTTTTTATAATTACTTACTTTATTACAGACCTCTTAAAAGACTCCTAAAATAAGAGAAAGACAGAACGTTTTAAGTGAACTCTAGAAATAAAGATAGTAAAATATAGACTCTGCACTGTATTCTTAATAGCTTTTTTTCTTTAATATTATAAGCCTAATTTTCTCTTATGCTTAGAGATAGATGCTTTTAACTAAGGCTATACTAGGATTTACTCTTAAAAGTTTAATAATAGTAATTAGTATTTTATTACCTTCTAGTCCTAGAAGCTACATGCTGTGGAATAGTATTATAAGACTTATAATCTTAAGCTAGGCGTAATTATAAATGCTGTAAAATACTAGCGCTACTATATTAAAGGCCTATTATCTTATCTTAAGATCCTTATAAATTATAATAATCTAAAAAACTTTATAAATATTAAGGCCTTTAATAGTAGATAAATATATTAAGTGATATTACTTATCTTATATAATTTTAAGATTAAGCACTGTCTAGAAAAGACTAATTTTATTAATAGACTATTATAAAGACCGTTAGGGTCTAGCGAAGTAATATATAAAAGCTCTAACCTTATATTACCTAGTTTATAAAAGAAATTATAACTAGAGAACTAAAGCTAGTTCTTGCCTCTACTAGCTACAGAAGAGAAGCTAGAAGATAGCTAGAAAATAGCTTAATAAGAAACAGGCACGCCTTATCCTATAAAGGATATCTCTTTTAATTAACTTCTTTATAAAGTTAACTTAATAGATGTATATCTTTATCCTATTAGAATTAAGCTTAATCTATAGAGAAAAGTAGTAATTCCTTACTATATTACTTAAATATAGGCTAAAAAGGTTGCTACTTCTAAGAATATATATAAGCAGCCTTTTAAGTTAATTATTACTATAATCTAAGAGCTCTAAAAGATAGACTTTTAGGTAATTTAAAAGTATAATAAAAACGTTTAAGTAGTGTTCTAATAGTAAGATAAATATATAAAAAGCACTTTATAAAAGTTTAATTAGTTTAGTTTATTCTACTATAAGAGATAACTATATGTCCTTAGAGATCCTACTCTAAAAGTAGAATTTCTTTAAATTTATTATAATAACTCTCTAGTGGGGTACTTTGGGTGTTGTAAAATACTTAAATTATTAACACATAAGTACTTCTAGCTTAAAATTAAGAAGAATATTAAAAAGTATATTAATATTTATAATATATGTAAATGTATAAAGGCGTTTAGATATTATTTATATAAAAAGCTATAACCGCTCCCCCAGCCAGAGAAACCTTAGAAGTAGTTAATAATAGATTTTATTATAAGGTTACTACTAAGCTATTACGGAGCCTACATTTATAATATAATTTTAGTAGTTATAAATTATTATACTAAGATAGTAAGATATATCCCTATAACTAAGAATCTTACCGCTATAGATTTAGCTAACCTTTTTATATATATAATTATCTAATTCTTTAAACTACTATATAGAGTTGTCTCTGACAGAGGTAGTATTTTTACTAGTTATTTCTAAGCTAATTTTTATTATATAGTAAAGATTTAGCACCGTCTAAGCACTACCTTCTACTTTTAAACTAATAATTAAATAAAATAGCAGAATTAAACTCTAGAATAATATCTATATTTTTATATAAAAGAGAGATAAAGTAATTAGGCTAAGCTCCTTTCTTTTATAGAGTTTATATATAATAACTTCTATTAATTTATGATTAGGATAAGTTTATTCTTTACATGCTATAGATTTTACCTAAGCCTTAATTATAAGCTAGAATTTAGTATCTAAGTACTTAAAGCAGCTAACAAAATCACACGTTTATATTATAATAGATAATTAATAGTATAACACTAGCAGAACGCTACTGAATAATAGGCATGAAACTATAATAAGAAGTATAAGCCTTATTCCTTTAAGATAGGTAACTTAGTGCTGTTTTTTACTAAGAATTTAAGACTTTACTACCTAAGTAAAAAGCTCTTCCCTTTTTTTATAGAATTATATTAAATTATTAAATCTATTAGAATCTAAGCGTATCGCCTGCTTCTACTCTCTAGTTTTTAAATTTATTCTATTTCTAATATTTCTTTACTTAGATCTTATACTCCTTATTTAGGAGAAGAAGAGCTTATATCAGGGCCTTTAGAACTAGAAAATAAAAAAGAAAAAGATTGATATATTATTAAAGTACTGCTAGTAAAGAAAAAAGATAAGAATACTCTAAAATATCTTATCAAATAGAAAGGCTGGCCTATATAGTATAATAAGTAAGTATTAAAATAAGATATTAATTAAGATCTTATTTAAGACTTTAAAAGTAAGTAAGAAGTTACTTTACCAAAAAAGAAGCAAAGGATCGAAGTATAAACCTTTATTTTTCTATTAAAATTAGATAGAAGAGACAGCGCTTAACTATTACGGTATTATTATAAATATAAAGTTATCTTATTATTTTACTATTATTACTCTAGCTTCTTTTTTATAACTCTGGACTCTTATTACGAGTAGTCTTTTACTTACTAGTAGTCTTAGATATTTTACTAGTAGAGTCTTTTAGTACACTACTAGTACTCTACTTATATTTAGCTATTATTTTATAAATAATACAAGTGCTGGGCCCTAGACTCTTATTATTATTATTATTTTTTTTTTTTTTTTTTTTTTTTTTTTCTTTCTCTACCTTCTTATTTACTGTATTGCTATTACTAAGGGGGGGAAAACTAGCCTAAATACTATTAAAATAATATCTAAACACTACTTAAAGAGAAAGTCTTATTTAATATTACTTAATATTAAAAAAGCTTTTAATAAAAGAGGTAATCCTCTCTAACATATTTAACTACACTAACTAGATATTATTATCTTTAGATTTCTTTTAAAATTTCTACTTAGTTTTTTAGTTAATTACTATCTCCACGCGCTTAACGTAGGAGCAATATACTATTATTAAGATATTATTTAATTAAGTAGAGAGATTCTTATTCTGCTTAGTTCTTAGCCTCTTACGCTAAGTAAGAAGACAGTTAATTTCTAAGCGGAATTTAATAGAAACCTATTAATATTACTATTAACAAACACCTAGAGGAATAATACTAAAGTAATGAGAAAACGTAATAGAAACTATACCTTATTATAAAGCTTATACTACTTTACGTAGTATTTATACTTTACTTTATCCTTCTTAAAGACACATAAAAAGGCAGTTTAATTAATTTTCTTTAAGTATTAAAGATAGATTTTTTGTTTAAATTTAACAGCTAGGCCAGCGCGTTAAGCGAGTAAAGATTAAAACTAAATAAATTAATAATACCAAAACAGAATAGTAGCGCTAGTATATACTGGGTTTTTAATTATATTTTATATATTAGAAGTTATATTAGTGCCAGGTGAACGCTGGCTAAATGCTAATAAAAAAATTAAGTTTTAAAGAATATTATATTTAAGGTCTTAAAATTAGAGAACGGGCAAGCTTTTATTATAAGATATATTCTCTTAATAATAATAATATTCACTATCACTATTCTACTTACCTTTACTATTAATAATGTTGTTTTGTTTACCTATATTATTTATTTTCTTTTTTTTATATATGGAAATTTCTTTCATGCTGATAGCTAGAGGACAGCTATTTAAAAAAGAAAAAAGCAATTATAATAATATAAAACGCCTAAGTAAATATTACTATATATAATATTCTTTAAGATATAAGTATAGTACTACTATTATACTAGTGTAGTATTATTGTTATATAAGTGTAATATTATTAACACACTTATACTACACCCGCGCCTTAATAATATTTAAGATTATAGAATAAAAAGCTCACTATCTATATTCTAGCTTAATAGAATTTAGCTTTAATTTATTTTATAAGTGTTTACTTGCTGCTATATTAACTCTTTATTATAGATTTATAATAAACATCTTATAAATAACATACTTTTAGATATATATTCTTAATATTTTTAAGTTTTAGATATAGATTTTACTAACTTTTCCTAGTCTCTAATTTCTAATTCTTAAAAGACTTAATGAAATAGCTAAAGGAGCATTATAAGAAAAAAAAGTACTTAAAAATTAATAACAACAATAATAACACTAAAGCAAATAATTAAATTTATTAGTGTTAGACTAGAATTCTAGGGTTTTTTACTATAGAGTTATAGTCTTTTTTCTAGTTTTTCTAGACTTCTTATATTAAGCTTAGCTTAAATAAAAATGATTTACTTTTTAAAGCCTATTAGGCAAAGTACTTAAGTTTTTAAGCTATATAAAGTAAATATTTTTAGGTTTCTAGATAACATAAAGTTAGCACTTTATTGTTATAGATGGTAATAGCAAGATAGCTATACTTAAAGAGCTAAAGGAATTAACTATAATAGCTAATAAAGCTTTAGAATAGAAATGTATATTTAAGCTAGAAAAGAAGAACTATAAGCGGACACAAGATATACTAGTATAAGCTAAGATATAAGCTAAAAAGTAAGAATAGAAATATAGAACTATACTATAGAATTAGAAATAGTTATACACGTGACTAAGGGAGACTTAGCAGATAAAATAGATAAAAAAGATAATAAACTTATTTTTATTATTTTCTCTAGCAGTACTTAATATACTGTTGGTAGGTATATAATATACGTATAAAGAGTTTCCTATAAATATAAGACATAAAATAGCTTAGGGATATTTATAATTCTTTATAGTTACTCTAAAATCAAAATCTTCTCTTTAAGTTGAGACTTGAACTTAAGTGAATTAGTTTAATAACTATTTTATTAAATTTATTATATACTCTCTCTCTACCTTGCGATAAAGCATAAACTCTATTTTATTAAACTTAAGGCTATCTATTTCAGATACGGAAAAAGCTAAAAACTTATTAAGTAATTAGTTAGGGCAGGATTACTAACGCAAAATATACTATTAAGTTAAAGCAACTTATAATATTATAATTACCCTTTTAAAGTATAGGAGAGGACGTTGGATTGATTTTAATAATAAATTTCTAATTATAGTCTATAATAACTTACTATAAGGATAAATAGGAACTTCATTTATTAGAAGAAAGTAGTAGTAAAGAAGAAATTATAGTAGGATTTTTATCTACTACTAAAAGTACATCAGAAGAAAGTAAGAGTACATAATAAATTATTTAAAAATAAAAAGTAGCTATTATAAAGTTACGTAATATTTTAGTTAATCTATAATAATAAGTAGCAGTAGGTAAGACTAGTAGAAAAAAAATAACTAAAATATAACCTTTTATAAAATTTAATAGTAATAGAGATAAACTTAAAATCTTTATAACTACAATAAACCTTTACTATTAGTTTAATTAATCTTTATTTATAACTAACTAAGATTAGATTTTAGTAGCTAGTATGAATATAATAAGAAGAGCTATAAAATAGTTTAAACTACTTATAAAAAACTATCTAGCTAAAGGAGATTCTAATCTAGGATTAGCAGAACTCATAAACTATAATAATAATATTAAAAAAACCTTTAAAAACTATAAGAGCTTTAAGAAGGAAATAATTGTAGTCTTTAAAGAAATTAATAAAGAAATAAAGATAATTTAGAAGCTCTAATGGCTTAAATAATACACGTTAGCAGCTAACTATATAGTAGAATTTAAATAAATCTAATTTTAACTAGACTGGGCAGATTAATCTCTGGTTATAATATACTATATAGGGCTAAAAGATAGAATTAAAGATAAGATTTCCTAAGGAAAATAACCTAGTATACTTCTAGAAATTATTAAATAAGTAATAACTATTAATAACTATTAGTATTAAAGAAAACAGGAAAAGAAAAATAACGCTAGGCTAGTAATCTATATACTATAAAGAAATAGAAAAGATAACTAAACCTATAATATAATAGAAATTAACTAAGTATTAGTTAAGAACGTATGGATTAACAAGCAAAAACAAGATAAGTAAACTAAAGAATAGATAGATCAATATACATAAAGAGTATATCTTAGTTATAGAAAAGAAAAACACTTTATTAAAGACTATAAATAATAGAAAGTAGATATTAAACAGGCTTATGTTTAGACTAAGGCACTAGTTAAAATTACTATAGTCTAAGTAGAACTAGCTAAGAACTAGATAACTAAAAAGGCTATTATATAATAAATCTAGAAAAAATAATACTAGATTTATAGAAAACATATACACCTTAGATAAGAATGCGAAATACTATATTAGTAGGTCAAAAATTATTTAATAGGACAGGCTAATAATATAATTACTATATAAGAAATTACTATTAAATAATATTAGGCTAGCTCTATAAAAGAAGTTAACTAATTCTATAAGATAATCTAACAAGAAAGAGGACCCTTTAAGGCAGGGAATTAGAAATTTAGATAATAATAAAATTACGAGATAATAAAGGGCAAAGAGCTAATATCTATAATAATTAAATAATAAGTAAGCTAGAAATACTACTAAATTTATGAATCAGAATACTATATAAGGAAATATTATATTACTAAGCACTAGAAGGTTATCCTAGGAGATAGGATATATAAGTGCTAATAAGTACTATAGATAGCTAGTAATAAGTAGCATAAAAAACTCAGTAAACAAAAACTAGTTATATAAATAAATAAAATTCATAAATAAGAACTAATACTACTTATGAGTTATGTAACCTATTACTACCCTATTAGACATCTAGAATTAGGATAGGACTAAAATAGAAGACTAGAAAAAGAACTTATCTTATTTATTTTATAAGTATAAGACGAAGAAGCCGCCGAAAGAACTATATAAAAAAAGTACTAGATATGTGGAGAAAAAATGTATACTAAATAAGAATATAAATAAACAGCTCATACTGTATAAGTTAAAGGACTAATAATAAAATAAGTACTAAAATAGATAGTATAGAAATAAGAACTTAACACATAGTAAGAATTAATCTATATGGATTCTAAAGAAGAACTTCAGAACCTAAAGACCAAGAAACACAAACAGTTAGACTAAAATAAGTGTTAACTAGGATACTAATATTACTAAGCTAAATACCACTAAGATAGATAGTTAGCTATAGAATTACATACTAAACTAATAACTAAGAAATGTTTCTTAGGATGGAAGTGCTAAGATTATGGAAAAGAAATAAAAAGTAAGTATAAAATACTACTATAAAACTAATACTAACTCTAGTAATACTTTATTCATGAATTAAAAAAGAAAACGCTAAAGAAATAACTGCCACTTAGAAGTTAATAACTAATAAAAAACTAGAAGGCTAGTAAGCAACAACTATGCTGCCAGAAAGCTAACTTAAAGTTAAAATATAAAAGTTATTACTTAACTATACATGACTTAAATGAAAACACGAAAATAAGCTATATATAAATGTATATATTAACAGCTTTTAAACGTAAGCACTTATAGACAGTAGGGCTAGTAAAATACTTATATTAAATAAGTAAATATAAAGACACTATATCTTAACTAGAGTTTTAGAGAAACCTATAAGAGTAGTATATATAAATAATAATCCAGCAACATTCAGAAAAGAGCTAATTAATTTTAAAATAGAGAATATAACTATTAAGATAGTAAGTTACACAGATAACTATTATATTAAGATTATAGATTTAGATAATAAGGATTTTATACTAGGATAGAACTGGCTAGCATAATAGAACCTACTAATTAATTAGAAAACAAAGTTTATAGGAACTAGGAAGGACTACTATAGATAAATATAAGCTATAATATAAATAAAGAAAATAACTCTTTATAATACCACGTTTATTATGCCGGATGAATACTAGAGGGAATTTAGGAAATAGTTTTTTAAAAAAGCTAAAGACTAATTACTAGAATACTAAAACTAGGACTATAAGATCACACTTAAAGAGGGAATGGATTTAAAACTAGGATTATTATACCAACTATCTATTAATCAGCAAAAGAAGTTACGACGATATTTAAATAAAAACTTAAAAAAAGGATATATATAAGAAAGCGAAAGCATAATGGCATTACTAATACTTTTTATATTAAAAAAAAATTGTAAACTAAGACTATGTATTAACTATAGATACTTTAACGAAGCTATAGTAAAAAACCGTTACCCTATACTTTTAATATTAGAACTTATAAATAAACTTAGAGGAGCTAAATAGTTTAGTCTCTTTAATATTAAGAATAGATACTATAAAATATAAATAGTTAAAGAACATAAATAAATGACTACACTAAAGACAAGATATAAGTTATTTAAATATCTAGTTATACTATTTAGACTTATAAACGCACTAGCAACATTCTAGACAATTATTAACTATATGCTAAGAGAATACCTAGACGTATTTATAATAGCATATCTTAATAACGTGCTTGTATACACGAATGGAATGCTAGAAGAATATATTAAGTATACTAAGAAAGTACTACAAAAGCTTAAGGAACACGACCTATATATTTAAACAGAGAAATATATATTCTATAAGAAAGAAGTTAAATTCTTAGGGTATCTAATATCCTGAGACGGAATAGTAGTTAATTTAGATAAAACTAAAAACGTTTTATCATAGCCTATACTAATAAACACAAAAGAAGTTTATTCTTTTCTCGGATTTATAGGCTTCTGCTAATAATTTATTAAGAACTACTTAAAAATCATAACACCCTTAACGGAATTACTTAAAAAGGACTAATAATTTAAATAGGAAGCTAAGGAAAATAAAGCTTTTATAATTCTAAAAAAAATGTTCTAGGAACTACTGATATTAAAGATATTTAACTTATAACTTTAAATAGAGATATATATAGATGTATTAGACAGAGCTACAGAAGCTATCCTATTATAAGTATAGAATAATAAATATAAACATCTAGTAGACTTCCTATCTCATAAACTTATAACTACTAAGTTAAACTATAATATTTATAATAAAAAACTATTAGTAATAGTTTAAGCATTTGAAAAATAAAAACATTACTTAGAAGAAGCTAAGTACTAAATTATTGTATACTCAGATCACAAGAACCTAATAATATTTATAATAATGAAAAAGTTAAATTAATGATAAGTCAGATAGTAGAAATTAGTTTCTATATTTAATTTTTAAATATTTTATAAAGTAGGAAAAGAAAATATAGTAGCTAACACACTCAGCTAATAAGCAGACCATATAAGGGATATACCGGAAATCCATAATATAATACTTAAACAAAGATAGGATGGATTTCTGGGAAGCTTATAAATTAATATTAAACATGTAGTCATTATCAAAAACACGTGGAAAAAACGAATAAGAAAATTCAATAATAAACGACTACTATGGAATTTGGACTAAGGAACAATCTATATACCAGACGAATTATAGATTAAATTAATTAAAGACTAACATTCAGCGGAAATGCACGGACATTAAGGAATTAAGAAAACTATGGAATGAATTAACAGACACTTCTGGATTCCAGGAATTTGGAGTAAGGTCAGGAAAATTCTTTCGGAATGCATTAACTATAAAAAGAATAAAGCGTTAAGATATAAAGAGTACGGACTCATGCAACCTATATCTTCACTAAATCTACTATAGGAATCAGTTACAATGGACTTTATCACGGGAATACCGATAATTACTACCCAAAGAGGTCAATGGTACGACATGATACTGGTTATTATTAATAGACTAATAAAGTACGCTTATTTTGAACCAACCTATACGGAAATCAAAGCAGATGAGTTGGCAACACTGCTAATTAAGGTTTTAATTACACGACATAGAATACTATAAGAATTCATTACAGACAGAGACAAATTGTTCACATTAATATTCTGGAAGACGTTTATAGGGCAACTAGGGGCAGAACACCGCCTCTCGACAGCATTTCACCTACAAACGGATGGACAAACAGAATGGATAAACCAAACGTTAGAATAATATCTACGGATGTATGTTAACGAACTATAAGATAATTGGATTGACTTACTACTGATGGCTGAGTTTGTATACAATTCTGTAAAATCGTTAACAACGGGAAAATCACCATTCTATGCGAACTATGGATATGAGCCTACGGCTTACTGAGAACCACAGAAACTAGATAAAGTATTAGAACCTGTAAGAAAGAAAGTTGAGGACTTACAACTATTTTATAAGGATATCACACAGAAAATCACTTATAAAGGCAATCTTAGCAAATAAATTAAGGATAAATCTAAGGTTAAGGGACCAACCTTTAAGGAGGGGGATAAGGTTTTCTTAAAAAAGGAAAATTTAGAAACAAAACAACCATCACGAAAACTGGATCACGTTAAATTAGGACTATTTAAGGTTAAACGATAAACAGGACCTGTGAATTATGAACTACAATTATCTAAAGATACAAGGATTCACCTAGTTTTCCATGTCTCCAAACTAGAACCAGCACCACGGGATGCCAAACTATAGACAAAACTTAAACTCGAGGAAGACACTACCGAGTACGAAGTTCAACAGATTTTGGACTACCAACGGTTTGGACGTCAGTGGAAATATTTGGTCAGATAGAAAGATTACGGACTTGAGGATGACACCTGGGAGCCAATCAGGAACTTGAAGAGCAGTTTGGAGCTGATTGACTAGTATCACTAGAAGGAGCGGCGAAGGCTTGCTCCAGGACTGGGTCCAAGGTGTAAGGAGAATGCAGAACGTTCCATTCAAAACCAGAGAAGGAAGCAATATCAGACACTGCGGGTTGCGGTGTGCCAGATTGACTCTGACGGATTTGCTCCTCCTCCATCGCACGAACTTCATCAATCGAGGCAAGTTCGCGCTGGAACATCTCCTTCTCCTGAGAATATATTTGGGCTAACTGCCGGTGGAGACGTAACTCGCGGGAACGAGCGGCGACCGTCTCTTCCTGGGCCTGGTGAAGTTGGTCTTGAAGTTTTTTCTTGTCGCGATCCAACCGATTCCATTCGGGCTGTGTCACAACGAGATCACACTTTACACTGCGATCAATACATTCGGAACAGCGGCCTGAGGCAGGATGGACCAAACAGCGACGGCATGTGACGGGGTTCGTTACGGATCCGAGAAGCTAAACGGCGGGCACGTATTAGAGATGACTCAGGACGTGTCATCGTTGGGGAGCTGGGCAGGAAGGAAAGGGAGTTGAGGGTCTTACAGTTTGGAACACAGAGCAGAAGACCTGCTGCCTTTATACTGCTTATAGAAAGGAGAAACTATCTTCCGGGACGAAGACTTGGAAGAGGGGGATAGTGTTACGGACGGTAACAGCAAGGCAGCTGCACCCGAAGAGCTGAAGGAATTGGCCACGACAGCCAATGAAGCTCTAGAATGGAAACGTATGTTCGAGCTGGAAAAGAAGAACTGCAAGCGGGCACGGGACGCACTAGCACAAGCCAAGGTACGAGCCAAGAAGCGAGGACAGAAATACGGAACCATGCCACAGGATTGGGAGCAGTCACGCACGTGACCAAGGGAGGCTTGGCAGATGAGGCAGATGAGGAAGATGATGGACTCATCTTCATCATCTTCTCTAGCAGTACCTAATATACTGCCGGCAGGTATACAATGTACGCACGAAGGGTTTCCTATAAATATGAGACATGGAACAGCTCAGGGATATTTATGATTCTTTATAGTTACTCTAAAATCAAGATCTTCTCTCTAATTTAAGACTTGAACTTAAGTAAATTAGTTTGATAACTATTTTATTAAATCTATTGTATACCCTCTCTCTACTTTATAATAAAGCATAAACTTTATTCTATTAAACCTAGGGCTATCTGTTCTAGATACGGAAAGAACTAAAAACTTATTAAGTAATTAGTTAGGGTAGAATTACTAATATGAAATGTACTATTAAGTTAAAGCAACTCATAACATTTATACCCTATAGAATTCTAATACTTAATTTCTATTAGTTATTAATATAATCTTTTTATAAAAAAGACTTTATTAAGTAAGACCCACCTAAGTTAATAATAAACACTAAGTTAATAATAAATATTTCTAAATTATTAAATTAACAATATTTCATGTGCTTGCAGTAGGTAATAATTAATTTAATTTATTATTTATTTATCTACTAATAGCTTTATATTATTTTCTGTATTAAATTTGCTTTTTATTTTATTATTACTATCCTTAGAGCTTTTAGAGCTTAAGTTTTTATATATTTTATTACTAATATAAAGCTCTTTAATCTTTATTTTATTTTAATATCTCTTTATAAGTATAAGCTAGTTGTTTTGAAGCTAATAATTAATATTATATTTTCTTAGTTATTTTAATTTAACACACTTAAGATATATCCTAGTATAATTATAAATAATAGAATATAACTACTTTTACTAATTTAATATAATATTATGCTTTTTTAACTTTTTAGTCTTAAACTACTTTTTTAGAGCCTGGATTTTATTAATTTAATATTATTAAACTATCTTACAGCCTTAGCTTATATAGATTAGCTTTTTTTTTAAAGATAATTTAGTATTTTTATTTTCTTTACTTCTCTCTGGCAATCTCAGCCGCTTATATTTTAAAAAGTTTATATTAATAGTTTTATATATTACTAGCTATTATAAAAGCTCTTTTAAAAGTTAAGTAAATACTTTTCACAATTAATAACAGTAGCTACTCTATAATAGTATTCTTAATTATAGTATATTAATATTTAAGTGTTTAGATAGTAAGAAATATCTACTAGCCAAGCTTATTAGGCGCTAATATAATAAGAGAAGAAGTTTTAAAACACTTACTTTTATAATATACTTTAAAAAAATATTATTAGATTTAATTATATACTAAAAAAGCTCTAGCATACTCTTTATTTAAATACTCTTTAAAATCTAAAGATATAAAAGTAGAAGTAGGTGGGGCCTATATAGATAGTAGTTTATAATTTATTATTATTATATTTTTCTTTATCTCTTACTGCTCTAGCTTATTTAATACTAGCTAAGAATTAAAGAAATAAATACTAAATCTCCACTAGCTACTATAAATTATACCTAGATAAAACGTTTCTTAATAAACTTAGATTATAGTTATAAAAAAATTAGTTTTTATAATATCCTTAACGCTTATCTGTGAAGTAAAGTTAAAATACTTATTATAATATTACTTAAGCAGCTAAAAACACCCTATATTTAAAAGCTAAAGAAAATATATAGTATATAATAGTAAAATAAATAATTAGATTTTATAACTAATAGCGTATTTAATAAATTATTAAGTAAAATAAAATCTATAACTACCTATTAATAAAAGTCTTTATATTCTTTTAACTTAGTTTTTAGTTATTTTCTTAAAGTGTTTAATTTAATCTAGACTTATTTTATCATTATTATAGCCAGAATTACTTATATTAATAAGGTAGTTACTAAAAAGATCTATTATTCAGGCTTCTAGAATTATTAAGGCCTTAATAATAAGTATATAATTAATTATTTTTTTATAAGTAAAGATAGCCTTAACAAGAGAGACTTACTTATAATTATTTAATATAAAAATAAATACTTATTTCTTATGTCTAGTAAATACGTACTGGTTCTTTGCAACGTCTATTTAACAGCTATATTTATTTATATTCTAGATATTCTTAAAGGTAATCTCTAGGCACTTATATATAGTCTCTAGTTTATTAAATTATTTTTAAATTATCTCTAGTTATTACGTAAGCTTTCTCTGAATCTTAAGAGACTTTAATTATACTAGATAATATTTTAAATAAGTCTTAAGTTAGTGCTGACTTTAGTTTTTACTATATTATAAAAGTTTACCTAATCTCTTATATACTACCTCTAGAATCTTATTATAGTACTAGGTAACTAAATTCTTGTGTATACTAAAGCTAATATTATTAATTATATTAAGAAACTACTCAATAACTAGCTCCTAGTTGTTAGTTAATAAAGATTTTAGTTTAAAATATATTTTCTTATTATAGCCGCCTTTATAAGTATAGAGAAGCTACTAATAAGAAAAATTATTTACTTTTATATAACTTTTAATACTTGAATTTAGTAGTATTTTAAGATATTTAACTACCTTATTAATGTTAGTAACTGATTGATTATAGATAGATAATTTATAAGATTTTTTAACCATAGCTACAGTATAATAGTAATAATAATATAATATAGAATTAATTTTATTATTAATTTAGTGTTTATTATTAATTTAGTGTTTATTATTAATTTAGTGTTTATTATTATTAACTTAGGTAGGTCTTACTTAGTAAGGCTTCTTTCACAGGAAGATTATATCAGTAACTAATAAAAACTAAGTAAAAGAATTATTCTTAAGCTATAAACTTAAATTTGCTATTACTAATATCTAGGTTTTCATAATATTTAACTAAGTTATTTTAGTTTTTACTTACTATTTAGAAAAATATAATACCATGATACTATAGCATTATAATTATAGTTAGATATTATTATTATTATAATATAATATAAAAATATCTGACTATAATAATTATTTTAATCGAAATTATTTAGAAATTATTAAAATCTTAGTAAAATAATTTATATAAATTATTTAAATATATATGTATTTAGTAGTTCTATATTTTATATATAGTATTTAAATAATTTATTTATTAGTTAGGAAAATACCTGTATTTATTAAAATAATATTTTTAAAACTTTAGTATTTATATTAAGACTCTATAGTGTCTGGTTTTTTATTAGTTATAATTAGTAACTAGAGTATTACCCCACTAACCTATAAAAGTTCTTTAGTATATATAAAATATTATTAAAATTCTCTTAAATTACTTAAGAGCTAAAAGAGTAATACTCTAGTTAATACTATAGATTTTATAAGAAATTATTTAAAATTCCTTAAAGAAAATAGCGCCCCAGGCGAAAATTTCTTTTCTATAATATATATTAGTAGTTAAAAAGACGCTTAAAGTTAGTATATTTAATAAAATAGATATAAACGCTGTTTCTTACTATAAAATATTAGAGTTCTCTAGTTATGTCCTAAAAAAGAATAGGAACCTTAAAAATACTAAGATAATTTTATAAATATTACTACCACTACCTATTAGAGCACTATTAAATAAAAAATAGGAAAAAAAAATCATAGTATTATATTTCACACTACTAATACACTAATATCCTCGAGTTTTACGGCTTATTATTATCTTGTTGTGTTACTACAATTTTATTCATAAATTTAGTAAGAGAGTTAAATATAAAAGCTATCTTTATAATTTAACTATTAAGAAATAATTGAATATAACGTAAGTTAATACTATTATCCTTGATTTTAGCGAGAAAATAGGAAATATCCTTAATTTTTCCTAAGGTTAATTATTATCCTTAACTATATAAATGTTATTGCTTGTATAAGACTAAAGAGTACCCTCTCTTCACAGGCTTTGAAGCTAAATTTATTAGTAGTAACAGGGTTTATAGTATATATAGAAATTTTCACGAGTTACATTAGATAGAAGAGAGGCTTAACTAGTTATACAAAACAACACTATATTTATCAAGGAATTAACTAAAATTTTCATATTCTAACTATAACTTAAGCTTTCTCTCCTTCTACTTCTTTGTTATCCCACGGCATAGTAGAACCACAGAGACTACGGTACTTTGATGCGATTTTCCGGGGCGATAAGAACACTTTAGTCTTAGACCCTTCCCGGTACGTAAAGACCTCGTTAAAATCCATATAATACCTAGCCCTTGCCTCTGTAGCCGCCTCTTCGTCAATAACTCTCCGTTTTTCCCATGCCTTTTCAACAATACCCTTCCAGGGAAGGCGTTCCCATATATCGTCCCAGTTCTTACGGGATACTCGGCGGGAAAAGTCGGCCCAGAAAGCGTCTGGGGTGGAATACCACTTGTATATGCCAATAACTAGCTAAAAACGACGTTAGTGACTAACTCCATAGTATATACCAGGGAAAGCCTACCCTTTGCTTGCTATAGTTCTTGGTGTACGTCCACCAGAACGCTGAATGTGACCGACGAAAAATCTCTCGCCATAACCGGATAGGGATTGGTTTTCCCTGGTATTTTACGAGGTCATGGCTCCCGCATTCCCAGTCCTCTAACAACATCTCAATATTGTTCTTATACACCTTCTTTCGTGTAGGAGGCTGTATATCTCCGGCGTTGTATACAATAAGCTCGTGTCCTACAACAATTTGACAAGATACTTTATGTACGGATGGTGGGCGCGATGGCGTTGGGAGAGATAGAGTGGCATGAGGCTGCTGATATCCGTTAGGATTAAGGTAATTGATGTTACTTACCGTGCATCCCAGGAGATAATAGGTAGGCTGCTGTTCGAGCTGCGTTAGGTAGGATGACCATCAGGTGTGTATGCTGTTAGAGGCTAAATCCTCAGGAGGTACGGTAATGCGCGTACGTAGTGGCTGCGTGTGATGTTATGGGGTTTCCGGAGCTTACTGCGCTGAAACATCGTGCAATACAGTCTTTCGGTATTTTTTAAGAGTCTCAGCGTGTCGGAGATGCATCTGTAGTGGATTCATCTTCTCTATATCTTCTACTATAAAAGATTTAACCTAGATGCCCTTCTATAGCCTTCTTATAGTAGTTAGTAAAAGGAGAAGCTTTTATTATATATTCTAGTAATAGATATATAGTTTCTTATAGAGATTAATCTTATTAAGGGTTAGTTAACTTTATAAAATAAAGTTATTAGCTATAGTATAAAGCCCTTTGATATTAAACGCAACTTTATTATTTTTAGAAGTAGTTAGTAGATTCGACGTAGCCTTCTTATAATTTCTAGATAAAAGAGATTCTTTATAACGTTGCGGCCTATGTTTTTTATATAATATTACTACTAGAGATAGTTATTTATACATATTCCTAGATAATATAAGGGAAAAAACTAAAATTATAGGAAATACCACTAAGCTCTAGCTACTTCCACAAGTAAAGTGCTTTATCTAAATAGTAACTAGAAAATAAAGTTAAAGATCACGTTTCACGGTAAACATAGTAATTTAACTAGTAAATTTAAATTATCTTTTAATTACTATTATAAGTTATTTTATACTATAGCCCTTTTTTACTAAGGGATGATGTTCTCTTAAGTTTACTTATATTACCCATAGATTTTAAAAATACAAGTTATAAAAATTAAAGTATAATTAATTACTAATAGTTATTACTACCTACAGCACAAAAATGTGCCTGTTGTATATATTTAGAAAATACTAGAAATATTTAGAATAGTCTTATTTCTTATGAGATTATTTAGCCTAGAAAGGAGCTAAATATCTCATATTTACTAAAACCTATAAAATAAGTAATAAAAGATAGTAAAGTTTAGCTATATAGTATTACTACTAATTAAATATAAGGCTATACCTAACTAGCTTAATTAGGCCCTAATTTAGAAAAAAATTAATATTAAGTATTATATAGCTTAGAAAATATGATAAAGCTAGCTAAGTAAGTTATTATATAAAATAAAAAACACTAGCTTATTACGTGTTAACTAGGAATTATATTTGTAAAACTTAAGTCTTTAAGTCCATATAATTTCCTACCTTTTCTATTTTATTTCTTAGTGTTTTCCTAAGTTCCTTTCTTCAGACTTCTGAAATTTTTATTCTTAATTATCTTGTGTTTTTATTTATATTACTTTAAAGCTTATCTCTTACTACTTGTGTTATTATAAACCTATAAAACTTAATAATAATAGTAATTATAACCTCTTAAAATAATGTATTTACTAATATTTATTGGTAAATTATAGAGGACAGGAACGAAGGGTTTAACCAAATTAATATAAACATTAATAATAAGATAAAAGACTAGAACTAAATTATTAATGAGTTTACTAAGATATTCTATAAAAGTCCTCAAGCTATATAGACTAGTTTAGATATACTATTTATAAGTATATATAAAGATATTAAGGCCTTTTTAGTAAAGTTAACATGCTAGAATTATATCTCATATATTTCAAGTATTTACTTACAATCTATTAGTATTAACGAGATTATTATAACTAAATCTTAAAATATAAACTGTTTATTAAAAACCGTATACTACTAGGCCTATAGAATATCTCTATTATTATAAAGTAAACTCTATTAATTATATGTATTTAAATTAAGTATTATTATAAAAAGCTAAAAGACTTAATAAATTCTCTTAAAATTTCTAGTATTTCTGATCTCTATAATATAGATAGCTAATTATAGTTATTTTTCTCTGCCTTAATAATATAGGCGGTAGCGTCTTACTTTTATATCTATAAAATAAATCACAAATCCTTAGCATTTATAGATAATAGTAATAGAAACTAAGTAGGAAATTTAGTTAACTCTATTATTATTAAATACTACATAAAAGGCCTTAAACGCTAAAAGATATATAGAAATATTATATTACACAGAATTATATAAGCTAATCGTCGTAATTTATATAGATATAAGAAAGTAAGACTCAAGAAAGTATGCAAGTAATTTCTATAATAAAATTAAAAAAATTATATAGATTTAACACTAATTATCCCTGAATATCTAGTGTTTAATAGAACTTTTATACTTAGTATAGTAGGTCTTAAGCTAGTTAGCGGTAGTATATTATAATAAGCCTTATATATACTATTTCCTTCTTATATTTACTTTACCTTAATAAGGTTTTTAATATATAATACTAAAATTTATAATAGCTTAATAAATAAATTAGTAAAATAAAGCTTCTACTAAGCTTTCATAAA
Organism: Zopfia rhizophila CBS 207.26; assembly: GCA_010093925.1. Classification (NCBI taxonomy): domain Eukaryota; kingdom Fungi; phylum Ascomycota; class Dothideomycetes; family Zopfiaceae; genus Zopfia; species Zopfia rhizophila. Next base: position 1,367,211 of record ML994634.1, read on the forward strand.
ACACAATAAACTAAAGGTAATTTATTATATAATTTAAGAACCTTTCTGTTATTTACTGTTTATATAGATGTTAAGGTATTTTTCTTGTATTTTAATTAAAAAAAGGTATAGCTTAATGTACTAATACTTCTAGCTAAATAGCTTAATATCTTAAGAATTATAAGTAATTTTCTCTTTTATCTCTTTTTTATATTAGATTAATTAAAGCTAAGTATAGATAAAATATAGAAACTTATAAGTTATTTCTAATATATTATATTAAAAATATTAGTTTTAATAAGGACCTTAAGAGTTATACTGTTTTTCTTAACTACTTTTAGTAAAACTTTTATGAAATTAGAGAGAAGATTTAGTTATATAGTAATCACTTCTTCTAACAAAATAGAGTATAATACTTTATAATAGAATAAAAATAAAATATTATAAAGCTTTATAGATATAGGGGTTAGAGTCCTAAGTTTAATAGTATTATAATTATTTATTATCTAATTAGCATATTTAATAAGGTTAGAAGGTTTTAAGAAGACTACTTAAATTTATTATATCATAACAGCATTCTATATTCTATATGTGGTAGAAACTATAAATATACTTAAATAGCTTATTAATACTAAAGTTAATAGCAAAATTTTCTATAGCTTTTAATACTATTTTTCTAATTTTATTTATTTTTCTATTTTATTTACTAGCGTATAAGCACGGTCTATCTTCTAATTAAATATACTAAAGATAATATATCTTTTTATTATAAATAATAATTTATTTATTTATAAGGTCTTATATATTCTTATCTTATCCTTTTCTATTTACTAAATACTAATAATCTTTACTATTTTCTCCCTTTTTTTACTAGTTATTATGCGTAAATTGTTGGTAAAATAGGGAAAAAAGCTAAAAGCTATAATAAATAAAAATAAAATAAAAAAAGCTAAGCTTTAGTGTAGATCTAGTAAAAGGTTTTTAAAAAAAACTAGTGCTTCTATTAACTCTAAGTAATATATAAATAATTCTAATATTAATTAGGTTTTTAAAACTTAAAGCTTATAAAAGCTTAGTAATAGCTATAAGCTACTATCTAGCCCTACAGTAATTCTTTACTATAAATAATCTTTAAGTAAAGGCTTAGTAGTATTAGCTAGTATTTAATTTAATTTATTTAAATTATTTAAGAATTTAGCTTTAGAGCTTTATTTAAAGCTAGCTTATAAATATACGTAAACTTTCTTTACTTAAGCTTTAGTAAATTTATATACTAATATTACACCCTATAGAAATCAATTAAAAACTAGGAAGAACTGGGAAATAAAAAGTAAAATAGTAAGTTATTTAAAGAGAACCTAATATTTTAAGACTAAGATATAAGGGGGCTGTTACTAGTAGTAGAAAAAATAGAATATAAAACTATATAAACTAAAGTTATTAAAGAAAAAGCTAAGATATAATTAAATTTCTAGTATTTATTATTATTTTATTAGGTTTAATAACTTGTAGATTAGAATTCTAAGGAAATAGTAACACTAGACTACAGTATTATAGCTATAAAATTTCATAAATAATAAGTCTAAATTATATTAGAAATTATAAGATATATGCTTATAATATATAGCATTTACTAACTAGTAATAATGCTTTAGATAGTATAGAGTCTAGAAATCTTCTACTATATAGATATCTATATAAGGTAATTACTTATATTTCTTATAATTTCTATATATTTCTTATTATTAGTAGGGCTCTCTACTAGAGATATAGTATATTAAAAAAAGTATATTTATTATAAGTTATATAACTATTCCCCTGTTAATTACTATAAAAATTCTAATAAATCTAGAATACTAAGATTAAGCGGGCGTAATATAATACTAATAGTAAGTAAATTAAGTATTTAAAATTAAAGACTTTAAATAAACATAAGCTCCTTTTACTCTAGTTTTAGGAGATAATATTTAGCTATTTTAATATTTAAATAATAAGACGCTAGTTTTTCTTCTTTATATATATTATTTTATAACTTATAAGATCTAGCTATTTAACCGCTGTGGTATATAAGAAGCTATATTAAAAATATTTTATAATTATAAAAAGGAGAGTAATAATTAACTTAGTAAGGCTAAAGTTTTCTATATTATTTTTAGTATTTATATTATTTTTTAAGGTTTTATTATTAACTCTTTCTAGTAGTGCCAAACCCTAAGTATGTGACCTAAATAAATATAGAGAATATTAGTAAAAAGAGAAAAAAGCTGTAAAAACTAATAAACTAGTAAAAAGCCTTATAATTTCAGACTATTAAAAATAATAATAAGGATAATAATAAGGATAGTAATAAGTATTAATTTTTATATTATTTTATTTATATTCATAAATTATGCTTATGTAGAATTAAACTTTATAATATCTAATATATTTCTTAAAGCTACTTATATTAAAGGGTCTTTATAAAATCCCATAAATATAACTAAAAACTATAGTAAATATATAGAAGTAAGCTAGGAATGAAGCGAAAGATAACTAAAAAATATTTTATAAAAATAAAGAGAAATAAAATTTTATAAGAATAAAAGTAAAATTCATTAGAAATATTAAACATCTCTTATAAAAACTATAGTAAACTTGGTAGGTATATTTTTATTTCTTAACTCTATTATTATAGTATTTTTAGTGTTTTTTTTCTCTTTTTCTTAAATTATATATTACGTAATCTTTACTCTCTCGCTAGTGCTTTAAGTCTAGAGCTTAAAATTAATAATAAAACTTATATCTAAAGCTTAGAAATACTAAGAATATATACTAAAGATTATATTCTTAGCCTTATATTCATAACAGGCTCTCTAAACTATAGTAATCTTAAATGCTTAAAGTCTAATATTTAGTAAATACAAGTAGATTAGCTAAGACTCTTAGAAAATATAATAAAGATTTAGAGAAAATATAAAGATATATTTAATTTATAGTCTAAATACTATACGCTTCTTCTAATTATTCTTATATATTTTAAATATCTTTATCTAAAAGGTCGCCTAAGAGGCTAGCTAGTACTTTAATAAAGAAATTTACTATTATTAATATAATAGCAGCTAAAGCTTAAGAATTATAATAAAAATAGACTCTTATCTTATAAAAACTAACCTAAAGGTATTAGAACTTAGAATAAGTAGGTAATATGTACTAGTATTTAGACAAGAAAACTTTATAATACACTAGAAATATATATCTTTTAAAGTAACATTTATATAAAATAAGCTTATAGACTTTTATATTACTAGATATATCACTACCCTAAAGTATCTTCTATTTAAGGATAGTAAAAGCCTATAGAATATAATAAAAGAGATAAGAAAAAAAGAAACTTACTACGCCGTATATACAGCAGGAATGGTATTAAGAAACTAGTAGTATTTTTTCTTTTATAATCCACTCATTATTTACTCTATTACTAAAAAACTAGGACTTAAAAAATGTTAAAGTTAGTAATATATCCCAAAGAGCTCAAAGAATACGGGTTTATGAAAGAGATAATAGTAAAAAATAGAATATTATATACAAAGCTAGGTTATCTAGGGCAGTATTATCTTAGAAAAATCAGAGAAGAATACATATATAACTTGATTTTTAAGAGAAGCTTGCTATAAAGAAAAGTTAGTAAAAGCTTAGAATATATAAGAAATATTCTAGTAAGGTTTATTAATATATAAGACCTTTCTCTTTTATGAAACTCAGGCATCTTCGCTTACTTCTCCTACTTCTTAGCGTATCTATTCACTAGGGCCTTTATCTTAATCACTAGCTACTAGATTATGAGAATAATAAGACATCAGTAGGCACTTCTCAGGGATCACAAAGAGTTTATAAGGTTAATAGAGTAAGTGCGGTGGATAACTTATATAATACTTTCATTCTATACGGAAAGTAAGTGAGCGTATGTTTTACTGCAAAAGGCAGGAGACAAGCTTATGTCTAACAAGATTTTGTAAAAGAAAAGCCGAATACAGAGCTCAGACAAAGCTCAGATAAAGATGAGAATGCTAGTAAGAGAATAGCCATGCACAACCCTCAGAATCTCCGAGAAGCAAGGCTTAGAAGCTTGGAAGAGGTAAGGAATTACCATTCCAAAGCCTTCGCCAGCACTTAAGGTGAGGGTGAAAGCTGGCTTCCTAAGCCCCAGATCCAAACTCCTGTATTCTCTAAGCTTGTAGTGTGGATAATGCGTGTAGTAGCGAGGTATTACGTACTCTTCTTAGATGTCATTCAGCTCTTTATCATGACTAGGGCTCTTTTTCTTGGATGTTTTCGGCAGGCTTGATGGCGCAGGGTCGGGAGCTATGTCCTGCAGATTCAAAGTCAGCAAATCTCTCAAGAATAGCGGGAAAAGAAACGTGGAAAACGAGCAAGAAGCTCAAAAAGGACGGAATAGAAGATATACAACGCTACTCTACTTGATGGAATTTTGGGTCGGGATAAGTGATGTAAGTGGGTAGAAAGGTCGTAGATTCCGAAGGAAGTGAGAGAGTTGGTGGGGTAAATGGTGGGGTGTGGCTAGTGTGGCTGCTGGTGGGGCCGTGCACGAGAGGGTAAGCGCGATGGGAGTGTTACTTTTCGGGGTAGAATGCCGGCTTCTATTTCATTACCTCGTGGCTTCCACAGGCGCCATGGCTTGATTTGACATGCATCTGCGCCCGGTAAGACGCAAAGCCATCCTTCGGACAATCCTTCGGACAACGTACCTGAACCAGCGGTTCGATTCAAGTACAACGCCCAGCTTCCCTAATAGCGGAGGGAGATAACAGTAATCAAGAACAAGGGCTGTATTCTCGGCCAGGTGTCCTCGGTAGAAAGTGACAGCGCTCGGTATGACAGACAGTACGTGAAAATCATTTCAATAATACACCTAGGTCCTTGGAGTACGAGAGAGAATGGGGCGCTCAATGGACTTTCCAAGCCTCGGCAAAGTCCATCCGGCAGGATGACCTCGTCTGCCTTCTACAAGGAGCTTCAAAGCCAACTATAATTAGAACATGCAAGGATTATTCAGCAGTTATCATAATTGCAGTTACTCTTCGGCAGGGCGTTCGAATGGAGAGTGGGTATTCTGAGCGTCAAGAACCCTTGCCTTCGATGGAAAGCTTCCCATGTGATTTTTTACTTGTCTGAGACTGGGAAAATCGACGGAACATTTGCAAGATCGAGCAGGATACGAAACTTCGGTAGAGATAAATACTCTGGTGCCGGAGTATTTAAAGACGTCTTCGAGCAAATCGGCCAGATTATATGAGGTGGCACTAATCTTAGGAGACTCGGAAGAGTATGGAGAGGCAGAAAGGAGGCTTCAAGAAGCAATAGAGGGCTTTGAGGGGACGTTTGGGAAAGAGGATCCACATACGCTGGCAGGCATAGAGAACCTCGCGTTGATATATAAGAATCAACAGAAATGGAAGGAGGTGGAGGAGCTGTTTTTGCAAGTGATCCAGACAAGAAAGCGTGTGCAAGGGATGGACCATCAAGATACCTTGAACAGCATAGCCAACCTAGCGTCATGCTACGTAGATCAAGGCCGTTTGAGCGCAGTGGAGCTGGCCTACAAGAGTGTCGGTGACTGGCATTCCACGCAACCAGCCGTGTAGGGCAAAGACGAATGTGGAATCTACAACCCGAAGTCAAGATACGCCCAGTTCCTTCTCCAGAAGGAGATAAAGCGTAAGAGGAGGAGATGAAGCGTAAGAGGAGGAGATGAAGCGTAAGAGGAAGAGATGAAGCGTAAGAGGAGGAGATGAAGCGTAAGAGGAGGAGATGAAGCGTAAGAGGAGTGAAGCGTAAGAGGAGGAGATGAAGCGTAAGAGGAGGAGATGAAGCGTAAGAGGAGGTGATGAAGCGTCAAGAGATGAAGCGTCAAGGGGACGAGATGATGACAGACTTAGTAAATCGAAAAAGAGACAACGTCCAGATCACAGAAGAAGAGGTGCTGCATGTTGCAAGGTCATTCGGTAAAGAAATGCTAACGCTTCTACTGGATCTAAGAAGGGACAACATCCCGATCACAGAAGAGGTGGCCAATGCAGCGGCAGGGAATTGGAGGTGTGGAAAAGAAGTGATGACGCTTCTACTCGAGCGAAGAGAGAACGACGTCCAGATTACAGAAAGGTTGGACTCCCGACCTTAAAAGTGACTGGGGCTTTCTTCCCTATAGGGAAAAGCTATAATCAGCGTCTTTTTTTATATAATGCAGCACATCTCATGTTAGAAGCAGTTTTAGTCGAAATCTTAAGTAATAGCCTATAACCAATTGAGTTAGGTTTGAGCGCTTATATAGATGACATTTAACTAGTTTAGTGTTTACGTTAGCTCCTGCCCTAAAGAAAATAGTAGCCCACATAACTTTAGGAATTCCCTCTAAAAAATTTTTTAGTTAACTATTTTTTAAATAGAATAGCTAAAACTTAAATTTAAGTGTAATTTTAATACTTTATTATCCTTTTTTAAATACTTACAATTATGCAATGTTTTTAGATTAAAATTAAAAAATATTATAATTATTTTAAATATTTTAATACATATTTTAATATAATTATTATTTTTATAATATTATAAGCTATTAAAGTTTATATAATTAAAACTTAAAGTAAAGTATTAAAAATAGTTTTATTAATACTTTTTTTAATGTAAATAAGTATAAATAATTTAAAAAATATACTTTTAGTATTAATAACATTTTTAAATCCTAATAATTATATATATACTATTTTCTAAAATTTAATTAATTAATAGTTATTATATGTACTAAAAATACAAGCGTTTTTTAATTATTACTATTTATAATAAAACTTATTTTATTTACATTATTTACAATTTTTTATATTTATTAATACTTTAATTTAATTAATACTTTTAGTATAAACACTTTTTAATAGTACTAACATAAGTAATAATAATATTATAAATGGTAGTTATTATATTAACTATAAATATAAAGTAAAAAATAATTAGTTATTAACTACTTAATATATGTAAATATTAAGAATAAAGCTACTATTTAATTAAAAAGCATAAATGTTTATATAATTATTAAAAAATACTAGAAAGTATAAGAATTAGTAAAACTTAGTAAAAAAATAAGTCTATTAATTTAGTAAATTTTTTACTTAATTAAGGGAACTACTTTTTAGTTTATTTTTAAATAAAGTAAATAAAAATAAAGTTTTCTATTTATAGCTAAAAAACTTTTATATTATAAAAAAGTAAAAATATATACTATTAAACAGTTTAAAATTAAGTTAAAAGTATTTAAAAATAATACCTTATTATTTAAATAGTATATACTAAGTACCTTTAATAATATTTAACATAAATCTTATAACTAAATATTAAAAAATATTAAAAATATATATTATTATTATTTTAGTTACTATTTATATTATATTAGTAAAATAATAAGAAAATACTTAAAAGAAAATAAAAATATATTTATATAATTACTATTTTATTTATTATTTACATTTTTTATTATTTAATAAAATTAAACTTTTTTAAATTTTATAAGTTTTTATATTATTTATTAAAAGTAAAGTATTATAATATTTAACTTTATATAATTATTTAGCTTAATAAAGTTATATAATATAACTTATATAATTTATTAAGAACTTTAGAAATAAAACTAGAGAGTATATTAAAAAATACTTTTTAAACTTAATTAATACTTTTTAGTACAATAATTATAATAAAGTATAGAATTAAAGTATAATAAGCTATAAAAAATTAATAGTTATTTTTTAAAAAGTTTCTGTTTATTTTTATACTTAGTTATAAATTTAACTATACTACAAATATTTGCTAAATACCTTTATTTTTATAAGCTTTTTTATTTATTAATTTAGAAAAACGCTAAGTTATGTATATTCATATTTTTTTAATATACTTAAAAACTTAATTAAGTGGAAAGTATTTACTACATTGTTTTTATTATGTTTTTATTTTATATTTAGATTACTAGTTTATATTATATAATTATGTAAACTAAAAAGTATGTGTTAGCCTTTATTATAAATATATAGTTATAGACTTGTATTTTAAATTTTTAAATAATTTAAATTTTTTTAATGCTTACTAAATAAACTTTTTAAATTAATATACTATATTTAATGTACTATATTTAATATAATAGCTTTATAATAGCTAAAAAGTTTAAATAAAAATTAGTAACGTAAATTTATTAAACTATAACTATTTTTATAAGTGAGTGGGCACTCTAAGTGAGTGGGCACCTTAAAAACTCACCAAAAATTCAAGAATTCGCACCTCAATATCTCAACAACCACATTATAATAAATTCTAAAAATTTAATAGGTTATTTATAGTGCTTAGAAATAGAGGTTTTTTAATTTTTAAGATCTAATAATTAATAGCTATTAAGATAGGAGGTTTTTGGCCCCTAAATTGTTAAATATTTACCTTTTCTTAAATATCTAGTTTACTACTAATTTCTAGCATTTAAGAGTTTAATACTCTCTTTTTAGAAGCACTATAAATGGCCTATTAAATTTTTAGAATTTATTATAATGTGGTTGTTGAGATATTGAGGTGCGAATTCTTGAATTTTTGGTGAGTTTTTAAGGTGCCCACTCACTTAGAGTGCCCACTCACTTATAAAAATAGTTATAGTTTAATAAATTTACTCTACGTTACTAATTTTTATTTAAACTTTTTAGGCAAGCTATTATAAAGCTATTATATTAAATATAGTACATTAAATATAGTATATTAATTTAAAAAGTTTATTTAGTAAGCTCATTAAAAAAATTTTATTATAAATTATTTAAAAATTTAAAATACAAGTCTATAACTATATATTTATAATAAAGGCTAACACATACTTTTTAGTTTACATAATTATATAATATAAACTAGTAATCTAAATATAAAATAAAAACATAATAAAAACAATGTAGTAAATACTTTCCACTTAATTAAGTTTTTAAGTATATTAAAAAAATATGAATATACATAACTTAGCGTTTTTCTAAATTAATAAATAAAAAAGCTTATAAAAATAAAGGTATTTATAGCAAATATTTGTAGTATAGTTAAATTTATAACTAAGTATAAAAATAAACAGAAACTTTTTAAAAAATAACTATTAATTTTTTATAGCTTATTACTTTAATTCTATACTTTATAAAGTAATAATATTAGTAGTATTTAAAGTTTTAGAGCTATATAATATAGTTTCTAATACTTTTCTAAACTATAAAATTTTATAAATACTTATAACTTGCTTAAGTATATTATATTTAGATTTAATTACTATTATTTTTCTTAGCTAAGCTATTTAAAAAAATAGCTAAAGTAATTTTAATAACTATAAATATTTTAAAGACTATTAAGCTCTAGACCTTAAATTATTCTTAATATATACTAGAATTTAAAGTAGTTAATAAAATATATACTTTTAATCATTTATAAAGTTTAGTTAGTTAATAAATTTTAGTTAAAATAAAAAGATTTACTAGTATACTATTATAAAATTACTAAAAATAGAAGTTAATAAATTAGATAATTATGTTTTTATTATTAGTAAGTAAATAAATTAGTATAATAACTATATAAATAGCTTTTATTAACTAATATACTTTAAATTAAGTTACTAAAAAAACAATATATTAGAGTAATATTAAATTAGAGTAATTAAACTTTTTTTAAAAGTTATATTAAAAAAATTAATATAATTAGTTTAAAAGAAAATAAATTTTCTATAAATTATCTTTCTTTATTACTAAATTAATTACTAAACTAATATTAAGTTAAATAAAATTTATTATATAACTTTTTTTTTAAACTTAAATTATTTTAATACTAAAATAACGTTAACTTTGTTAACTTTATATATAAAAAGTACTTAAAATTACTAGTTAATTATATTAAAATAACATATAAAGTTATAATCTAAAATTTAGAATTTCTTTTATAAAGTTATTAAAATACATATAATTTACTTTAGATCTTTTTTAAATTAAATATTATAGTATATATAACTTGCCTTAGTGTATATAGTTTATAGTATATAAAGTATAACTTTAGTATAAAAAAAATAAAGTCTAGCTTAAAATACTAGAAAATTAAGTACTAATACCTAGATTTTAATAGAAAAGATTTTAACAAGATATTAATAAAGCTTAAAATATTAAATTTTTATAAAGTAAAGTAAATTAATAACTTTTTAGTATACTTCTTTTAGTACTATTTAAATGCTAGTAAAGTTAAAGCTAACTTAGTTAAATATAAAAAGAAATTTATTTACTTAATAAAAACCTACTATTATTATTATAAAAGCTAGGCCTTTTTTATATATAAAAAAAAGCTAGTAGAATTTTCTATTAATAACTAAATTATAATTAATGTCCCCTTTTTTTAGAAAATAAATATAAATTATTCTAAATTAAAAGCTGATAAAAAAATATTAAGTTTAATCTATTTATTAGATTTTTTCTATTTTTTTAGTTACTATTTAAATAGGTTAAAAGCACAAGCTTAGAATCTACTAACATAATAAAAAATAATTTACTTATTTATTATTTTATAGTATTTAGCTTTAGCTTTAATAAAAAGTTATAAAATAAAACATGTTTTTATTACTAGTTATTTTTAAACTAATTTATATATATATAGCAGAATTTTTTATTACTAGTATTTAAAAAAATCTAGTAGTTTTCTGCACCTATTAATTACCTAATAATTTCTAAGAAATAAGAAAATACTATTATAGCTTTTACAGAAGCCCATATAAATTAAGTATATAAATTTAAATTTAATAATTTTATTACTAGAAAAAGTTATAGTTTTATTATACTTTTATAGTATAATTTTTGAAACAATTTTATCTGCTTTTACTTATATATTTTAGTAGTTTCTTAAGATTAGAAAAATACTAATAACTAAAGCTATTACTAAATATTTTAAAAAACTTCTTTATTTAGTATGTATCCTTTTTTTATATTTATTAAAAACTTTCTAATTTGTAAGATCTTTGCTAGTAAATTAAGTATTTAAATAATAATACTAAAAAAGTAGATAGTAAATATCTTTTAAATTACTAACTATTAGAATACACTTTTTCTTTTAAATAAAATAAATGTTTATTTTAAGTAACGTTTATTTTATAACTTATATTATAATAGTTTTATTACTATATTTTTCTATAAACTAAAATATTTAAATGAAATTATATTCTTAATAATAAACTAAGTATCTAAATTTAATAAAGTAATTTTTAGCTAAATCCATTTTATACTAAAATATAATACGTTAAGTACTAACATAAAAAAATAGATTTAAGGCTATTTTCTTTTTAAGTTATATATAAAGAATAGAGCTTCAGATATCTATAATTAAGAATTAAAATAATTAGTTAATAGTAAGCTTAATAAATAGTAAGTAAAATACTTTTAATTATATATATAAAGTATTAATTTATTAACTAAAAACTTTTAAATTAAAAATGTTGTTTTTATAGTTTATATACTAGCTATAAAAGAAAATATAAAATAAAGTTTACACAACTTTTTAAAGTTGTAACTATAAGTATAAAGTTTATATATAAATTTAATAAAATAAAGTATGTTAATAGTATTTTCTTTTAAAAACTTTAATAAAATAATTTATAGAAACTAAATTTACTTATTTAAAAACTAACAAAAGTACAAACTAATTGAGTATGAATTAAAAGTAATAAAGTTATTTTTTTTACTAGTATATTAAATTAAATTCTTTATTTTCTTAAATATAATACTTACTTTAAAAATACGGTTTAAATTATTTACCTTTAATTACTTATAGCATATTTTTATAATAGTTTTATATTTTTATTTATTAAAACTTTATACTACTACTAATCTTAATATAAATCTATTTTAAGTTCTTAAAAAAAATTTAAATTTTTTGTAACTAACTTTAAATATAATCACTATTTTAAGAGCTTTACTACTAAAGTTTATTAATTAATATATTACTTTTTTTAGAGTATGAAAATAGTTCCAAGATATTACTATAGAGCTTACTAATAAAAATTAAAAAGTATTCTAAAAAATCTATTACTTTTATATGTCTTTTTTTTGTTTTAAAGCCTATATTAATTTTTTATATTAATTTTGTGTTATTTACTAAACTAATACTACTTTTCTATTATAAAAAAAATTAATAGAAACAACTTATAAATATAGTAGGTAATAAAGTTAATATTTTTTAATTTTTTAAGATATTTTGTACTACTTATAGTATTTTTTTTATATTAATTAATTTTGAATTTTGAATAAAGGTAGTAAAATAAACATGTATATTTTATTTTTAGGTTTTAGTTTTTAAGACTTAAATTATAATTTCTAAAACTAGTTATATATTTTAAAATCTTTAACTTAATTACGGCATTTTAGCTTTTTTAAGTAAAAAGTAATAAAAAACAAAATTTATTATAGTATAATTAGAATTTCCAAAATTAAAGATTATAAATTATAAATTAAATTAATTAATAGGGTTTTAAATTAGCTTAAGCTTACATAGTTTTTAAAAGTAGAATATTTATAAGCTTAATATTAAGTAACTGAATTTAGTTACTTTAAAAAGCTTAACTTTTTTAATATTTATTTAAATATTAACTTTATATAAAAATAAAGTTACTAATTTTTTTAACTATTACCTTTTACTTAAAAATACTACTTTATATATTTTTTATTTACTTTTTTTATAAACTTATTTTCTTTATTTACTTTACTTTTTTTAATTTCTACAAGCTTTTTTATAGTCTTATAATTTTAAGACTTATACTTTATTTTACTTTTTAAAAGGCTAGGCCTATTTTAATAAACAAAAATTTAAAATAATACTTAAAAAAATTACTTTAAATTATATATAAAACTATAATTTTTGTTACTATAAAGTATATTAATTACTATAAATATTTTAGTATTAATTTTATTTAGTACTTTAAAAGTCTTCTACTAGTTTAATTTAATAACTAAATTAAAGTTAATTAAAAAACTATTATTATTTTTATTTTTAGTATGATATTCTTAATAAATATATTATAATAAAAAATCTATATATTTAGTAGTAACTTATGTTCTAATAAATTAGCTATATATTTAAATAAAATTCCTTATGTATTATCTGCTTTTTAAGTTTTTAAATAGTCTTACTAGTATAGCTTATAAAATATTTACTTTATAAATACTCTTTTTAATATCTTATATAATTAAATGTTAAGGGCTGCCTGGTTGGCTTGAGGTTAAATAAAACTATAATAAATTTAATAAAAAGCTATAAGGGCTTTATATAGGGTTTTAACGATAGCTCTAGTAAATACAGCATAATTATAAAAAGCTATAATAAGATAAAGTATTATAAGATACTGATACTAACTAGAGCACTTTAGAATTATTAAGGAGAAATACTATAGGATACTATAGTTTATTATAAGGTACCATAAGATACCGTAGCTTGCTGTAAGATACTAAGACTTTATATACTAAGAGTAACCTAACTAAGGCTTATACACTAAAGCTAACTAGCTAAGAATTTAAGAGACTTAGCCTATTATAATATCTTTTTCCTAAGAGTTATGTTAATCTACCGCTAGGATCTTAGCTTAAGTACTAATTAAATAGGGTAATCTATAATTATTATCTCTAGCATTACTTAACGTTATATCGCGAAGGCTTTAGTATTAATAAATACTAAAGTAAGTTCCTAAAATAGCCTTTAGTAGCCTTTTTATTTAACTAGGAGTTAATATTAGAATCTGCATCCCTAATAACGCTTTCTTTTATTCATAATCTTCTTTATAAAGTATTTAGTATCTCTGTTAATAATGACTGGTTCTAGTTGTTAATCTATTAAAGATTAACTCAGCAGCAGGTCATCAGCTGCCAGGCGAAGTCTATTTATATTAAATACTTTCTTAGTATTACTAGGCGTATCCAGCTCAACGGCATAAGTTCTAATAAGTCTAACTATAGTATACTTTAAGTTCTTCTAATTAAGCTTTTTATTTATCTGTATGGTTCTTATGTGCGTTCTAAAAGCAAGCTATACCTTATTACTAACTTATAGTTAGACAGCTTTCTTATGCTTCTTATTTACCTATTTCTCTTACTTCTACTAATTATTCGCTATTAACGCGTGAGTAAGATCGAATGCCTTCTTTAGCTTATCTATAATTACTAGTATCTTTTTCTTATTTAACTTAAGAATTTTAGTTATCTCGTTAGTCGGCCATAACTATAGCAGGTCTATATAATATCCGTGCTAAAAGAAGAAGGGACTTATCTTTATTACTGCTACTTCTCTTACCTTAATAGCTATTATAGCCATTCTAATGTGCTTAGCCTAGTTCTTCTAGTCCCACATAATATACGCGCGTAGGTAAGCCTTAACTATAGAGTTTATTCTCTTTATTAACCTATTAGTCTATAGATGCCACGCTGTCGACAGTCTCTAATTAATATTATATAGCTTATAAAGTATTATTTAAAATTCGCTAACGAATTGAGTTCCTCTATCTAAGACGATAGTATTAGGTAACTAGTAATAAGCTACTACGAATCTGATAAAGGCGTTAACAACTGTAGGAACCTTAATATCTGGTAAAGGGATAAGGACTATATTCTTACTTAGTCAATCCGTAATAACCATTAAATTCGTACAACCTTTGCTCTCAGGCAGTCTAATAATAAAGTCCATTGAAATTTCTTTCCAGATCTGTTCTGGCAGTGGTAGTGGTTTTAGTAGTCTATAAAGGCTATCTTGCTATAGCTTAATTTATCTGCAGGTGTTATAGTTCCTGATATATCGGCAGATATCATCTAACATGTTCGGCTAGAAGAAGTCTTAAGTAACTGCTCTATAGGTAGAATCTCTTCCTAAGTGACCTAAAGCAGGTAAGGTGTGTATCATGTGGATGATATTTATTCATAGTAATTCATCATCCGGAACCCATCGACGGCCTCGATATTGGAGGTCCATGTTAGCATCCACTAAGCATTCGGAGATAGATGCCTTCTAGCCTATTTTAACGGGGAATCTTCGCTCACTATTAAGCACAGCCTAACAGGCTCTTAAGTATTCTTTATCCTTTATTTAAGTGGCTGTCTACCGTTTCTTGAAGGACAGCTTATCCTAAGCCTCAGTGACATCAGTAGAGACAGCAAAGTCGTTAACTCGAGTTGCCATAATTGGTACCAGGTCTTCATCCTCAGGATTATCTGAATCGTTAATAGTGACTGGTCTTAATAACTGTATGTAGCGGTGTCGCGTCCGCTTATCCAACACGCCTTCAGGCATATCCTGCTTATAACAAGAAAGGGCATCAGCTCTCTCATTTAGCTTCCCAGGACAATAAGCAATAACTATCTAATATCTTCCTAAAATAAGAGACCATCTCATCTAACGGTCATTCAACTGGCGTGGTTTTGTAAAGTATTTGAGGTTCTTATAATCCGTAATAACTATAAACTTCTTAACTGAACGGAGCTCAGCGTCCTATTCTTTAAGGCAGTTGACAACAGTAAGTAGTTCCTTATCATGTATCTTATAGTTGGCCTTATGAGCGTTCATTTTCTTTGAGAAATATGCGACCAGGTAAAGCAACCCATCATCGCTATACTGTAAGAAGACTCCGGAGGTCGACTATCCTGACGAATCTATCTCGATAACAGTATCTTAATCCCAGTTGAACTGGGCCAGTACTGGTTCCGTAATAAAGATAGTTTTCAGCTTGTTAAAAGCATCCTGCTGGTCCTTTCCCTAGTGGAAAGACGCGTTTAATCCAGTTAAGGCAGTTAAAAAAGCAACTAATTCAGAGTAGTCTCGTACAAAGCGTTTATAGAAGTTTGTGAATTTAAGGAAGCTGTGTACACCTTTCTGTGAACGAGGCACCTCCTATTCCTTAATAGCCTTAACCTTTTCAGGGTCCATGCGGAGGCCTTTTCCTGCTTTAATGATGAAACCAAGGTACTTAGTAGAGGTAACATTAAACTCGCATTTGCTGATGTCTAAGGGGAGGCCTGTAGCTCCCATAGCATCGAGTACCTTGTTCATATTCTTATGGTACTGCTTAAGAGACCTATCTGTATAAATCAATACGTCATCCAAATATGCCGAGCAGAAGTCATTGATGTATTCTCATAGCGTCTAGTTAATGTAGCGCTGAAACGTGCTTAGCGCGTTCGCCAGGCCAAAGGGGGTAACTAGCCATTCGTATAAACTAAATCAGGTGCGGAATGCCGTTTTCCATTCATCTCCTTCGCGGATGCGTATCTTATAGAAGGCAGCAGATATATCAATCTTCGTAAAATACTTAGCCTTGGCGATACTATTCAAAGTCTCCTGGATTAATAGTAGAGGATAACGATCCTTCCTGGTAATAGCGTTAAGAGCTCGATAGTCTACACAGAAGCGAAGGCCTCCACTAGGTTTCTTTGCAAATAATACTGGTGAAGCAGCCGGCGAATTACTAACGCGAATCCATCCTTTATCTAGTAGTAACGTAAGGTGTTTGCGAAGGACGAGAAGCTCTCCTCTACTCATATTATAGAGAGGTTCCTATGGGGTTGGCTTTTTCTTACTATCTTCGTCCTTCTCCAGCTTGATCACGTGGTCGACACTAGGTCAGTAAGGAGCTTACTTAGATACCGTCTTGAGATTAAATATCCATGCGTAATTCTTGTAAGCTTCTGGGAGCAAAGCTTTATAGTTAATCTTAGTCTTTAGTGCTAATGCCTTCTGGATATCAGCTATTAACGCTGTAAATACCTGGATAGTAGAATCTTTTTCCTTAGATTGTCTTATCCACGAAGCGTAGGATGCTGCACTAATCTCTTAAGGTTTCAAGCCGTCTTACTCAGGCTTGCTATTACGAGCTTTAAGGCGAATCCATTGTCCAGTCATGTGTACATAAATAGATGGTTTATATGGTGCGATTATAACCTTACGCTTATCTATCCATGACCTACCGAGTATAATATTAAACCTAGGGTGTTGGTTCATAACATATCCCCATCCATAGTCCTAGTATCTATTAATATTAAACTTAAAGTGGGCCACCTGGTTGATCTGGCCACTTTCTTTAATCCTAATAACCTTTCGGGGTGCTATTTATATGCACTGTAGATAAGCCTTCTTAGCAAAGATTAGACTAACCATAGCAAAGATAAGACTACCAGAGTTAATTATTGTTGAAGTGTAATAATTCGAATTAACTAAAGCATTAACTACCAACATATTACTACGTATTTTAGTTTCTTTAAATTGGTTCTAATCTTTACGTATTTTGTGCTCATCTATCTTTGGCTCCTGCCTATAACTTTTAGTAGAAGCTACTCTTTTCCCAATCGCTTATTCTTAGAGCTCTCGTTAGGGATATCATCATCTATAGACATCTCTTTAACCGTAACCATCCTGCTACGGGTTGATTTGCTAGAACGGCTTGAACTCCGTTTTTCTTTCTCAGCTACCTTGGCTAAGGTGATTAATTGACTTCAGGGTTTACTTAAGCTTATTGTCTTTTTAGTATAGTCATAAGAGTAGTGGCTTTTCTTACTGCAGCTAAAGCAAAGATGCTTAGCTCTACAGTGCTCGTGTTTATCATCGTTAATATCATTCTTACCAGTGTACTCCACCCCATCCATCTTATCTAGAGAAGAAGAAGAGCTGTTCTTCTTTGGCCAATTAGTTGGTCCATTACTACTTGGTCAGAAGCCGGTTTTCCACGACGACTTGCTATGGAGCTTATATCAGAACATATTATCCGATATCTCGATTGCCCTCTGCTGAAGGGTAGTGTACGAGTTAATGGGGACTCCAATTAAGCGGGACTGGATCTCGTCCTTTAGCCCATTCCAGAACAAGGTCATCTTCATCATATCGTTACTACCAAGGCTAGCATGAAGCCACTGTTCTTTGAAGTCATACAGGTATTCTCTCACCTCGCGCTTGTTCTGCTTCATGTGCGTGATCTTATCACGGGCTCTAGCTTCTACATGGTGATCCTTGAAACAGGAGTCTAGAAATGTCCACATATGCGTGATATCGTAGCTACTCTTCTGGCATGACTCCATAAAGGGAGTTGCGATGGTGTGAGCCTTGTCCTTAAGGCAACTATAGATATACTGACAGCGTAATTCCGGTGTTGGGTAATCATCTCTATTAGCTATAAATTTGCCCGCGATAGCGAGACGCTATCCTGGATATTCTAATCTTATACTATCAAACCTTTAAGGGTCTAGAAGACGTTTGCGACGTTCTTTAGTTATCCCATTAACATTAAGGGCGGCTAAAACTACTACTAGCTATAGTAGTAATACTTTAACTAATAAACTTAGTGTAGACAGCGTTACTATCCTTAGTACTAAAGAGAGGAGTAGGATTATTTCGTGGACTTAACCTACCACATTTAAGGCTTCCTTCTTACTGTATTCTTGCTCTTATGCCTACTGCTAAGCTCTAGTGAGGGCTTCCTTATGTTTTCTGTCTACCATAATATCTTGTATATAAAGCTTAAGAAGATAAGCTATATTAAGAGGTAAGTACATTTTCTGCTTCTTATACTAGATAGCTATATCTCAGTCTTCTATTATAATAATAGATTTACTAAAGCGATTTCTTTAACCGTCTAAGTAGTATAATAATAGGACTATAAAGATACTACTATCTTTTCTTATATTAATATAGTAATAGGACTATAATTAGTACTACTATTTAAGCTACACTTACGCAGGACTACTCTAGTTATAACTGCGTTATATTTTTTTTAATAACTTAAGATAAAATTTATTTCTAAAGTATTAATTAATAGCTTATTTAATAATAGCTGGCTGTTAGCTTGCTACTAAACGGACTTTTAAGAACAACAACTTAAGATACTACTTAAGGCTTAATATTCATATTAAGTTTTTTTAATCTTAAAGACTAAGTATCTATGAGGCTTGGTATGGCGCGTTAACTAAAGCTTTTCTCTTAAAACTAATCACTTAAAAAGCTTAATATAGTTTATTAGTTAAGTCTTTATAGATAGCGTCTAAATAGCTAGCTAAATCTAGAATTAATAGCTTTTAAGGGTGTATAATGGGTAGGTGTGTTAGCACATTATCTAGTACTAAATTAGACTTTAAAAAGTTATAAAAAATCAGAAATACAACACTCACGTATTATAAAATAATTAAATTCAAATATTAAGGGCTACCTGGTTAGCTTAAAGTTGGGTAAAACTATAATAAATTTAATAAGAAGCTATAAGGGCTTTAAGTAGGGTTTTAATAATAGCTTTAGTAAATACAGCATGATTATAAAAAGCCGTAATAAAATAAAGTATTATAAGATACTGATACTAACTAGGGTACCTTAGAATTATTAAGAAGAAATACTATAAGATACTATAGTTTACTATAAGGTACTAAGACTTTACGTGCTAAGAATAACCTAATTAAGGCTTATATACTAAGGCTAATTAGCTAAGAGTTTAAGAGACTCAGCCTATTACATTAAATAATAATAAATATAGTTATATTACTAATAAACTATTATGAGTTGCTTTAACTTAATAGTATGTTTCGCGTTAGTAATCCTGCTCTAACTAATTACTTAATAAGTTCTTAGCTCTTTCCGTATCTAGAATAAATAGCCTTAGGTTTAACAAGATAGAGTTTGTGCTTTATCACAAGATAAAAAGAGAGTATATAATAGATTTAATAAAATAGTTATCAAACTAATTCACTCAAGTTCAAGTCTTAACTTAGAGAGAAGATTTTGATTTTAGAGTAACTATAAAGAATCATAAATATCCCCGAGCCGTTTCATGTCTCATATTTATAGGAAACCCTTCATGCGTACATTGTATACCTGCCGGCAGTATATTGGGTACTGCTAGAGAAGATGATGAAGATGAGTTCCATTATCTTCCTTATCTGCCTCATCTGCTAAGCCTCCCTTGGTCACGTGCGTGACTGCTCCCAATCCTGTGGCATGGTTCCGTATTTCTGTCCTCGCTTCTTGGCTCGTACCTTGGCTTGTGCTAGTGCGTCCCGTGCCTGCTTGCAGTTCTTCTTTTCCAGCTCGAACATACGTTTCCATTCTAGAGCTTCATTGGCTGTTGTGGCCAATTCCTTCAGCTCTTTGGGTGCAGCTGCCTTGCTATTACCGTCCGTAACATAAACATAGTTATATTACTAATAAACATAGTTATATTACTAATAAACATAGTTATATTACTAATAAACATTTATTTAATGAAAATTTTTAAATATAACTATTTTAAAAAAGGCATTAGTATTTTTATATAGTTTAATATTTTCTTTTAAGTAATAATTTTGCTTATACTTATACTTTTACTTTTACTTTAATATAGGCTACTAAATATAGCTAAGCTAGTAATAATATTAGAAAGTATAAATTATTATTATTAAAATAGATTTCTTTTACTAGTGTTACTTAGTTTTTTTTATATATTATAATAAATATTATCTACCTTATTTTTAGTATATACTATTTTATAGTAGTAATATTATACTATGTTTTTAATACTAGCTTTTATTACTTCTTTAAGTAAAAGACCTTTTTTAAGTTATTTTTTAAATTTCTATAAATCTTTAATTATAAATTTACCCTTGAATTTGTTTTTTATTAAACTTTTTTAGTAAATAGTTACTTAACTAGTAACTAAACACTATATTTTTTTTATAAGCTTTTTTAAGTAAAGCTGCTTTATTTAACTATTTTACTAAATTTATATATACTTTCTACTATTATTTAGTATAGTTAAGTTAAAACCTAGTTTTTTTTTAAACATTTATAAGTATTCTAAAATTACTAAAATAAATAGTTAACTATTTTTATTAATATTAAAAAAATATAAACTCTACTACTTTTAGTTAGTTAAATTTCTATAACTATATAATTAAACTATAGAAAGTAAGACTTAAAATAAACTGATAAATATTTTATATACTAAATATTTCTTAAATATATCTTAAGAAATTAAGTTAAGTATTACTATAGTTATTTTTTTATAAATTACTTTTTAGTTTACTTAAAATAAAAATGTAAAACTAGTTATAGTTTTACTAATTACTATCTTTTAGGTTATTATTAAGATTATAAACTAAGCCTATATTTAGCTTTTATTTACTAACTAATCTAGAAATAAGTGTATTTAAAGTAGTAATATAGTAATAATACTTTAAAAACAACAACTATGTTTATTTACAAATTATAGAAACTAGTTAATATAGTAGTAAAGAAATTTTAATATTTTTTTATAAGCTTTTTTATAAGGCTTTAGCTATTTTAACTAATTAAAATTTTTTTTATATAATAGTAGTTTTATATTTTATAACTTTAGAATATAGCTATTATTATATTATAAAGCTGTAGAATTTGCTTAAAAAATATAGTAGAAATATTAACATAATTAATTTTAAAATTATTTTCTACTTTACTTTTAAGTTTAAAGTTAATATTTTTTTTAAGTTAAATGTATTTATAAAACTACCTATATTAAACGTCTAAAGTATCTACTAAAAAAAAAAGGGTAAAAAAAAATTAAACTAAAAAAAAGCTATAAATTTAGTAACTATAAAAGCTATAAATATAGTAATAATAATATAAACTTTATTTTAAATAACTTTATTTAACTTTTTACTAAAAACTACTTTTAGGAAAAAAATAATCTATTTAATATTAAAGTTATTAAAGTTAACTACTAATATAAGTTTTAATTAATTATTAAAAAGGTTTTTACTATTATAGCTAGAATATAGTTAATAAAAGACTAAAAGGATTATACTACTAATATAAAAGTAAGCATAAAAGTTTAGAAATTTAAAAATATCTTAAATTTAGTTTAATTAAAATCTATATATATTATTTTTACTATGAATTTAATTTAATGTTTATAACAAGCTAAAAACACTTAAAGTCTTATAAAATAAATAAAAAGAGTTATAAAAAGTATTAAGCTTATTTCTAATAAGTACTATTTTAATTATTTTTAATATTAATATATTTATTATAATAAAAAAAAATTAATTAATAGACTAAAGTAGTTAATAAAAAAGTAACTTAAAAAATAGCTAAATAAAAACTAGTACTAATCTATAAAAATAAGATATTAAAAAAACCTCAAAAAAAAAAAATTAAAAACAGGTTCAAAAGTGCTAAAAGTAAAAATAGAAATAATAAAATTTAAAAATAAAAATATAAAGTTACTAACTACATAATATAAATAATACTAAGCTAGAATTTTTATAAAACTAGGCTCTAGTTATTATTTAAACTTTATTAGTAAAAAATATTTACTAATACTTAATAAATATTAAATAAATAGTTATTAAGTAATTAAGTATTAGTAAATATTTTAATTAAGTATTTAAAAATATAACTATTTTTTATTATTATTATAGAAAAAATACTTATAGTAAAACTAAAAATCTTTATTAACTTTATAATTTTCAAGGTAAAAAAGCAAGCTTTTTTTAAAATAATTTCTAACTATTTTAATTTATATTACCTACTTTTTATTTATACTATTCTGCTTATTATCTACTATTACTACTATTATACTATTTTCTAGTGAATTAGCTTTATATAAACTTTTAAACTCTTTAAATATAATTTATAAAATAACTAGACTTAACTAATTTTTTAAACTTCTACTATATTTTACTATAGAATACTAGTTACTATTTAAATTAGTAACTATTACTTTTTTACTAACTTTATAACATAAGTTAAAGAAAGTACCTTTTTTAAAAAACTATTTTTTAAGTAATAAAGTAACTATCAAAATAATAACTTTTATTTTATTAATACTAATTTTAATTTTTTTAAGTATATTCTTTAGTACTTTTAATGTAGTATACTACTAGTTTTTTATAATAAAATAAAGAGTTATAACTATATTTTATATAGAGTATATTTAAAAAAGCCTTATTTTTTAGCATAAATAGGTTTAAAAAGTAGCTTAGTAAGTAAAAATAGATAATTTAAATATATTAACTAAAACTATTAATAGTAGTATTAAAATTACATGCTATTTAGTAATAAAAATATATATAGCTTATAATTATTTAAAAAAAAATTTATGAACATAAATAAGTATAACTATTATTTTTGTAATAAAATTAAAAATATATAACGTTTTTCATAAGCGAGTGAACTATACAAGCGAGTGAACCACTTTTACCAAGAATTACCTTTTCTTTAATAACTTTACCAAAACTTAATATTATTTAGCCAAAATTTAAAATTAGCTTTCTAGATACTAAATGCACCTGATGTTAAATTTGCATTATAATAGTCTTATATAATTATAAGTTATTAAGCTTAGAATCTACACTACCTTAAAATAATGTTTAGCTATTTATATTTATAATATTACTTAATAATAAATTATAAAAACTTAAATACAAGGTATTAACACCTAAATATATAATATATTAGAATTTTAAAGCTATATTATTAGTAGTTTTTAAGATATTAAAAAGTGGGGGCTAAAATTTCCCCTTACTTAAAGATCTTAAAAACCTACTTATTTTATTACTATAAAAGCATAATATAGTCTAAATTATATATAAAATAGCTTAAGTTTAATATCTATAGTTTCTTATTTAATAGTTATTAAAATGTTAATAGCTAAATGCTAAATTTTTAAAGGGTAAATTCTATGCTTAATAACTTATAATTACGTAAGACTATTAGAATGCAAATTTAACACTAGGTGTATCTAGTATATAAAAAGCCAACTTTAAATTTTGGCTAAATAATATTAAATTTTCGTAAAGTTATTAAAGAAAAGGTAATTCTTAGCAAAAGTGGTTCACTCACTTGTGTAGTTCACTCGCTTATAAAAAACGTTATAGTAAATATAAATATAAAAATGTAGTATAATAAATAGTAATTTAAAAATAAATAACTTTTAACTATTAGTTATGTAGTTAAAAATAGTAAGTATATTTATTTATTTTAGCTATATATAAAATTAATATGTTTATACTTTAAACTTTTAGTAACTTTAATTATAGTTTCTAAATTTAGGCTTTTACTTTTTAGTACTAAACTTAACTAATTTATTTTAGTATTTATAAATAGGTTTTACTTTTATTACTAAATTATAATTATAGTTTTTAAATTTAGTTCTTTATTTTAGGTTTATACTATAGTAAGTAACATCTATTTTTGTGTGCTAAAAAAAAATAAGTATTTTAACTTTAAGTATTTTAAAATCTATACACATTTTAATATTTTTTATAATATTTTATTAGTTATATTTTATAGCTACTTTTTAACATTTTAAATTTTTTTATTAAAAAATTACGTTTATATTATTACTTTCGTACTTAATTTATAAAAGGTTTTTTTTATAGTATAATAGAATTTCTTTACTATAACTTTACTACTAAGCTTTTACTATTTCTAATATATATAAAAGGGTTATATTTAAGTTCTAAAATTTTATTACTATATAAAAAATTATTCTTAGCTTTATAGCTACTATAATATGTAAATTTATATAAAATTACCATATAAATTAGAACTTTCTATTAAAGTAATTAATTATATTTAAGCTAGAGCAAAACAGCTCTATACGTTCTATATAACTTATTTACGCTGTAATCTCATTTATAAAACCTAAGGCTAATAGTGGCTAGAGGTCTGTGGCGCCCGGTGCGCCACATTTAGCTTAGTAATGATTTTGATGCCTGGCGTGGTTGGTCCAGGCACGAAAATCGCCGATACTCATTTCTAATTTTCTGCAAAATTCAAGAGAGCCGTTGTTCTTACCGCCATGTTTACGACTCCAAGCCTAGACTTATGGACGATTCGCTTTACGCCGAAGACATACAAAGAAGAGACTGAGGGAAAGGGAACAGAGCCTAAGAAACGGTGGTTGAGTTTTGTTCTTTATTCTCTTGACCGCAAGTGGCATGTTAAACTTATTTTCCAAAGCAATCTTCAATCGGCTCAGAACAATACCTTTGCAAAAGTAACGAAACGTCGGAATGATCTCGAGAACCTCTGCCTTTGTATCGATTTCGACTCTACACAGCTTCTAGATGATACGGTTACCGAGTTTCTTCTCACGCGCCAGCAGGATACGCATCGTCAGAAACTATGTCTCAAGACACGACTAGATACAGAAAGCGGGTACGTCGTTATCGACGATCTGTGGCTCCGTGTACAAGAAGATCCATCTCGAGTGCGATTTCTGGTATACAATGGTGGTGGCAGTTGTGTCCCTACCAGAGGCCTGTTGGCAATCAAGAAGATAAAAGAATTTGGCATGGGCGTGCATCTGGTGCACGTTGACTCCGACGAGTACGTCTACAAGGAAGTAAACAGGCCACTTTACATACCGAGAGATAGTGAGGTTTTGGAAATGGAGCTACGAAATTTGGAGCGGATGCACGACAGTGAGGGTGTCGTGCGGCTCATTGCTGTCGTCGTGTCCGACAATCCATACCAAACTACAAAGGTCATAGAAAACGACCCTCCTATCAGTCTGCAGGGGATCCTTCTCGAGTACCATCCAAACGGCATGTTGCAAAACGCATTACAATCACCGAAGCCCAACTATCCCTGGCATCGTTGGGCACTACAGATCACTCGTACACTTGATAGCCGGATGACGGGTAGAACAGACTATCCAACAAAAAGCAACAAGACACCCAAGGTGAGGGGCTCAGTACTACAAGGTAGGAAAGGTAGTTAGCCGGGGTATACAACGTGTGAGAACAGGTTTCGCGATTCCTAATCACGTGGTATCACCTGACATTTCCAACTTAGGGTCGGAACTGTATTCGGCTAGGATTCGGTGGCTAAGCGGGACCGACTATAAGAAGGGACCTTTTCAGACCTCTCCATCTTCTTCTCTTCATGTTTTTGTATCCTTAGTGCTAGACCTATAGACTGAATACGATAAGTCTCCGATACGCACTCCCATATGCCTCTATTGGGGCTGTATTCCTCTGTGTCGTTAGACAACGATAACACACGAGAATGGGCCGTGGATTTCTAGTCGGGCGATATCAAGATTGTTTTCCTAGATTGTTTGAATTTCATTTGTCATTTCACTTAATTAAGATTGATGAAACAGGATTAGAATATTCACGAGCCTTGAATTGTATATAGAGTTCTCTACATAGTGCTAGTAAGGCAGCTAAATAAAGTAAGGATCTAATAAAAAAAAATAGAGAGATATTGAATTTATAAGCTCTACAGTATCCTGTATATAATTATTTTGTTGATACTTTATTGATACTCTATTTCAGACCTAGTAGCAGAATAGATCTCGCTAGACAAATTCCCTTGACTCCCAATCAGCATGGTTTTCGATATGTAAATACGAACAAATAAAATATCAGCAATCTACAAATATTTACACTGCTAATAATAAATATTGGCAATTTTTTTTTACGCAATCTTTAAAAATATATAGAATATATTAAGAATATATAAAATAAACTCTAAAATTGGTAATATTTATAAGCTTTATATAATAAATAAGTCACGTAATCCTATACCCCGCATAAGATATTAAGAAAGTAAAACAAATTACTATAACGTAATAAACTATATAGTATAAATAAAAGTAAGTAGTATTTTAGTTATTAGATATTTAAGAGTTAAAGCTATTAGAGTTAAAGCTACTAGAGTTAAAACACCATATAAGCTTCAAAGCATAAGTAAAAAGTATAAAGAAATTTTAATAAAATTTCATACTCTATTAACGTTAATTTATATTAGTTTTATTATATAACTACTTATTTTAGGTACCACGTAAAGATTTAGATCTCGTCTAGGTACTATAAATAACTCTTATTACTAGATATATACTTATACTATAAATATTTCCTATAGCTAGGTATACCTATCTCCTAAAGAAAAGTTTATATATACTTAAGCTAGGATAATTATATTTTAGGTTATAACCTTAAGCTTATTATTTTTAATAAGAATAGAAGCTATTACTATACTAGTTTCTTTATTTTTATTACTAGGCTCTAGTGGTAAAGCTAAGCGCAAAGAGCTATTAGCTAGCTTATTATTACCCTCTTTTTATATAAAGTAATAACTAGTATAGTTATGCTATTTATAATTAGTATATACTCTACTAAAGTGTCTCTTTATATAGTGATACTCTAGAAAGAAATAGAGGCTTAAGTAAGTACTATAATAAATACTATATAATTACTCCACTACTCTTTTATAAAATTATATAAGAATAGTATTAATGTACGAAGGCTGGTGTGTTGCTACTTAAGTAGAAGTTATACTACTATATATATATTCTATATTCTATTTTAGAAAAACTAATATAGCATGCGTCTATAGACTATAAGCTAGTAATACTAACTACTACTATTCTATATATAGAATAGGATTCTAGTTAGTTTTAGTAATAATAACAGCAGTAGTAATAGTATTATATAAAATAAGTTTATATAAAGTTAAAAAGGTAATAAAAGGGACTTATATTATTATATTTATTATTATTAAGGTTAAGTTTAATAGTAAGAGAAGCTTTTTTATATAGTAGCTATACTAATTTATATATTACTACTGTATATAAAAGAAGTATAAAGTCATATAATATTATATTTACTTCATATACTCTATAGTTATTATATAAAGGAAATAGAAATATGAATATGAAACTTTTATTATATTTCTTTTAATAAAAGCTATGTAAGCTGCTACTGTTTTAAGTATTTTACTTTTTTAATATTCTTAATACTAAGTTATATTCTCTCCTATAAGATTATAGAACGTGCTTCTAAAAAGTATCTTTTTAATTCATTACTTATTACTAGAATTAATAGAATATTAATAGCTAGAAGTAATAGCTGTAATTATTATACGTATTATTAATCTTAACACTAGTATTTAAAAGCAGAAAGCTTTCTAATATAAGTTAGAAATTTAGAAATATAATCTTTATACTTGTCTTAGCTTTATGGTTAAGTGAACTTATTTAAATTCTTAATAATTTAATTATATAAATCTAGTTCTCTTGTTTCGCTAGAAGCTTGTTTATATAAAAAGATAATAAGAGTTTTAAGTTTAGAAGCATGTAAGTAGTAATCTTTTTAAACTTTCTTAATCTTTTTAAATATAGTTCTTTACTATTTCTTTTTCTAATTTACTTAGATATACTTTATATGACGTTTAGGATAAAGAATAATTACTATAGCATAGTATAGAAATTTATTAAATTTTAAATAATATTTATTAAATACTATTTAACCTATTTATATCCTTCTATAGAAGCTGCTATTTTTTTATATACTTCCTATTATATAATATTAGTATAAATCTTTTAAGATAAAGAAAATCTTATAAGACTTTACTTAAAATGCCTGATAAGAATATCTATTAAGAAAAGAACGTATGAGATAGTTGTGTTATGTCTTTAAGTTACTAATATTACTTTATTAAATATTTAAAGAAAGTTATATATCGTATGAAGTATACTCTAGTCCTCTAGAGTTAGAAAATCTTAACTTAAGATCTTAGTATACTTCTTTATATAGAGGTTAATAGCTAACTTAAGTTCTAAAGTAACTTATAGCATTAAATACTAGCTATTCTATCTCATATAATTATCTATTAGAATTCTTTTTTAAGTAAGATTATAAAAGTCTTTCGCGCAGCCAGGTGAGCTCTGAGTGTGTATAATAATATTATAAAGTTTATTAAGTATACTAAGAGCTTAAAATTACTTACTCCTTTTCTAAATATTAACCTTAATTCTATTCTTATTTTTAATGTTATATGAAGTAAGCTGATCTTCCTTAATCAAGTCCTAAAAGAAAAAGGCTTAAATAGTAAGATAGATAATATAGCCATTACAACGCATATATAGGTATATGGAATTTCATTTTATATCATGTTTTTCGCGTAAATGCTTCTGGATTATATGATATAGAGTATTATTTATAAATATATTATTAGTAATAATAGTACTAATTCTTTGTATAATACCGTAGTCTTCGAGCGCAGGAAGTAGGGCTTAGAATTAATTCTCTTTACTATATAATAAAACCATATAAAGTATAAGAAAACTTCTTAATAATCTCTTATTTTAATCCACGAAGTGTCTGTAAACCCTAAGTAAAAGATGGCTATTTAGAGATGTCTAGATATCTAGTAAGAGATGAAACTTTAATATTACTAACTAAAGCTTCTTTCATACAATATCTTTTTATGCTGCAAATGAATTTAGGACTATTTTATTAATAGTAGAATATACTATTATGATATAACCCGCCACCTCTAGATTAAAAACTCAACAAAATACATGAAATTCTGGCTATTCAACTATTTTAAAGGGAAGGTTTTGTACGGTAATTAGTATGATAAGTGCGGTAGTAATAGTTTCCTCACTAAGAGCATTCTAAAGTATAAAGGAATTAACATTACTTAACTACCCTGTAGCACGGAGCTGTATGTAGAGGTGTCAAAGTTAGTCGGTAGTATTCGTACAAACAGGGCCCTCTTACTTCTAAACTACAATCTAATGCTTAGTTTCCAGGTGATTCTGAAAGTTTGTTGTTGATTTAAGTAATGTACTATTATCGTACAATGTTTGCAGTACATAAGACGATTTTTTTTGTAGTGTTTCCTTATTCTCGTTCGGGGGCCGTGTATGTATCCACAGATTAGAAGTCTTCTTTAGCGTAGCTCTTAATGAATCCTCTGTATTGGCAGAGCCTAGTGTAGGCGTAAAAAGTGAGGAATCTACTTCAGAAGCCATTGTAATTAATAATTTTTTCATTCCGTGTTGAATTCTAAAAATATTTGTGGGGTGCCAAGAAAATTTGCAAATATTGCAAATATGCCAATAAATGCCAATATTGATTAGTAACCAATATTTATTTGTCTTATTGGCCAATACGAATATCGAAATCTACGCTGCTCCCAATACGCTTTTACTTGGCCTTCATAGCCGCATCCCGGTCCTGCAGGATCTTTGCAATGGCCGGACGGGCCTTGATGCGCTCCAACCAGGCGTTGAGGAGAGGGAAGTCCGTCTCGAGGTTGAACCTGTCAGCGAAAAGGAACATAATGGCATACCACGTCACGAACGCCGTATCGGCATAGCTGAACTTGCCGCCGACGAGGAATTCCTTGTCCTGCAGGGCGCGGTCGAGGACGCCGGAGACGCGACGGATCTCATTGACGTAGCGGTCGACAGCGCTGGGGAGCTTCTCGGAGTGGTAGAGGGTGAACCACACGGCCTGCCCGAAGTACGGGCCCTGGCCGGATACCTGGTAGTACAGCCACTGCTTCGCTTCGTAGTACTCTTTCGAGCCTGGGGCGAAGCTGATGTTGTGTTGCTTGTCGTAGGTTTCGACCAGGTATTCGATGATGGCGCCCGACTCCCACAGCGTAATGCCCGTATTCGGGTCCTCAATTGCAGGCACACGGCCATTAGGGTTGATCGACTTGTACGGTTCCTTCTTCATGTCTGGGAACTCGATAATCTTGTGCGTATAAGGGACGTTGAGCTCCTCGAGGATCATAGCCACCTTCCAGGGGTTGGGGCCGCTGTTGTGGCCCCAGAGAGTGATCGGCTTGAGAGACATGTTGCTGGACTGGTGTAGGCGTGGGCTTGGCATGCAGGGATAGTGAATGGAGATGGACACTTCTGTGATTGAGTCTGATGCAAGAGATGATGATTGTATCTCTGGGACAGACACACTGTCCTCTTAAGTAGGAGCAACGACCAGCGTCATTGCTTGATTGAACCCCACACTTCCATGTCACTCCACGATCAACTGAGCTCGGGCTTATGATTATTCATTCGGCCACCGAAGGAGACGTTTTCTTATCTCCGACTGACAAATGGCTCCGACTGACAAATAATCACTTAATAAGTGTATATTTAGTGTAAACTTGCTAGATTCTGAAATTTTCGATCCGTGACTTCTAGGTTTAAGCTACCTATCCCAATATCATAACAACACAGTATGGTATCCGACAAATTCTTCCCTATTGTAGCTGGTGTCGGCCCGAGAACTGGGAGATCAGTCGCCCTCCGATTCTCGGAATCTTATCCAGTCGTCTTGCTAGCTCGTCAGCCAGAAAGCTACAATGATGTCGTGACTCAGATAAACAGGGCTGGCGGGAGAGCAATCGGTATTACTACTGATGCAACTGATGAGTCTTCCCTTATATCCGCATTCGAAACCATTAAGAAAGAGTTTGAGAAGTTGCAGCTTGTCGCAGCCATCTACAATGTTCGACCAAACTCGCGGTCAAGCCTCAAACCCTTTCTGAAACTACATCTACAGGATTTGGACACTAGCCTAAACGGCAATGTGTACGTCCCAATTCACGAATGCGCCTTCATTAAAGCTAGTTTTATCTCTAACGGAGTATCATATTACAGTCGCAGTCTGTTCAATTTTGCTCAGAGCGTATTGCCACCACTTCTTAAATCTGTGGATAGCTCTCCTAGAGCGCCAACTTTGATAATCACTGGCGCAACTGCATCGATCAGAGGCTCCAAGCTATGGTCTGTTATCGCGGCAGGCAAATCTGCGGGTCACATCTTGACTCAATCCCTGGCCAGAGAATTCGGTCCAGGAGGAGTTCATGTCGCCCACGCCATTATTGATGGTGTTATCGACGTACCGGATGCGGAGCATGCTGCTCGCAACGATGCAACTCCGGACGGAAAGATTAGTCCATATGCTGTAAGTTAGCCAAGTTATCAGCGCATAAGATTTTATGTTAATTCTTTCCAAGATTGCTGAGAGTTACTGGAATCTGCACACGCAACATAAATCGGCTTTCACGCATGAAATTCATTTGAGACCGTTCAACGAGCATTTCTAGGCGGTGAGAGGTGAGGGGCGACTTTGGAGTGCGTGATATGAAGGAAACCAAGAAATTCCTAGGCTTTACTATTATGAATAGAAACAGTGGAAATCGGAGGAGATAAGTTAGAGTGAGAAAACAGCTCTGTACTCATGGGGAAAAATTGACCCATCCAAATTCCATTTCCGCTTTTGAACCCGAGCATACAAGATATTAAAATGAGCAGTAACCAAGCAAACTAGAGCTTGTGGCTATGTTAGCCTGAGCAACTTTGGTAATGAAATCTACTCTAACTTAACTTTGGTTCTCGGCCATACCTGAAGCCACAGAATTGCCAGATATCAAGAGGCCATTGGTACTTCAAGCTTGGTATAAAATGGCGGATTTGTGTATCTAACTTACTAAGCTTTAATAATGAAAAGAAGATAAGCTAACTCTACTAATTACAAAAGAATCAGCTTATAATATCTTTACAATTAGAAATAGCAACATAAATATAATATTAAAGAAGGAGTATATTGTTTACGAGCTATATAATAAGACTTATAAAGAACTTACTAGCATGACTTACATTTCTGCTACTTCTTGAATAAAAGAAGCTAACCTTAAAGTACTCTTTCTTATAATATCTTTAGATAATAATCTATATAATTATCGATTTCCTAGTACTAGCTAAGTCTGTTAGTTGACTAATTTAGTTAATTATATATAAGTGGCCTTTAATACTCGCACGTGACTACACATAAAGGCCTTAGCTAAAGTATATAAAAACACTACTAACACTTCTAGTATTTATAGTAGTATTTAGTACTTATATTAGTAAGGCTCTTATTATAGAATATATACTATCTATAGCTATATAGAATAGAATAATATATAATTAACTACCATTAAGTAATAACGTATAGATATTACTAAAAATTAGTAATATCCATATCATTACTATAAGTAATAATTATAAACTAATAAAGTTATTAAGCTAAAATATATACTACTTATTTTCTCTATTAGTCTAATCATATAATTTTTGTAATAAATCAATTTTAGTATTAAAAAAAAATAGGATTTTGTTAATAGTTAATTAAGTTAAAAGAGACTTTAATAGCAATTAATAGAAAATAAAATAAATTTTAATTAAATTCTTATATTATTAATTAGTTCTAGTTTTACCTAATATAGTTAGATAGTAATTTAAATAATATACTTACTAAGTTCCTTTTAAAGCTATTTAAATGCATTCTTTAAAGTACTAAGAAAGAAATTCCTATTATTTTTTAAATTTATTACTTTAAACTTCTCTTATTACTTAAAAGCTTTTAATTCTTAAAAAAAAGGTTAACTAATATTAGAGTATTTAGTTCTTAAAGGGTTTAGCCTTAAGTAAACTAATTATTTATTTAAAATAATAATTCTCTAGTATACCTAATAAATAAGTTACTTACTTTTCAATTTTTTTGTTAATATATTTAAAAGATAAATATAACATTTAATTGTATTTTAATACTAATAAAATATTAAGTTCATAGTTTTTTAAAGCTTAATAGTATTAGATTTATTAATATAATATATATTTACTTAAAAGTATTATAAGCTATTATACTTAACTTATTTACTATAAAATTATATCTTAATATAACTAGTTTTACTTTTATTGTATTATCTATTAAATTTTTAAAAATAATTTCCTTTACTTCTCATCTATATAAAAATATAGTATACTTACGTATATTATTTTTGAAAAACTTAGGTAAGCTAAAATCGCTATTATTATTATATTATAGTAAATATATAATTTGATTAGGTTCTAGAAATATAAGAAAAAGGATTCTTAATAGTTATTTAATTATTAAGTTAGTATAAATATAAAGATAAAGATTTTAGAAAAAAAATTTATTTAAGACTAGTACTCTTAACTTAAGTAGTTATTTTATAATAATATTATTATTTCTATGTTATAATATATTTCTATAAGCATGTAAGGCCTGTAAGTTTACTATAAAAATTTTAAAAGTTATAATTAATATAAAATTAAAATATACACTTAATTAGGTAATAAATTATTTTTATTATTAAAAAAAAGTTAAATAAATTAAGCTCATAGAAATTTTAAGAATAACACTATGCTTTTATATAATATCTATAAAATATATAATAAAGTACTACTAGTATAGTTATAAATATAATATTAAGTAAAAATAATAAAAATTTTTTTACTTATTAAAATACTTAGTATGTTGTGTATCTCTCTTACTTTTATTTAAATAAATCTAGTAGATAGGTTTTTTTATACTCTTTATTTTCAAACTTTAAAGTTATATTTAAACTTAATAAAAACTTTATACTATAGCTCTAAATTCTAGAAATAAGTTAATAGTTATAATAAAGCAAAAAGTAATAGCTATAACAGCCTTTAATACTTTAAATAAAATAATTAATAGTATAACTAAACTATAGTATTTTTCTAACTATAAGTTAAGTTTTTATAAAGAAATAGTTAAAAAATAATATTAAACTAATTATAACTATATATATTTACATGGTGAAAATTTAAAACTTTTAAATTATAAAATTATTTTAGCATATAAGGTTTTCTAGTACATAGAAATAAACATTATACTATACTATAATAAATATAGATTATGTAAAAAACTTTATTACTATTATTTAACTAATATAATAAAGATTTTAATATAAATTTTATAATATTATATTACGTGTATTTGTTACGGACTGTAATAGTAAAGTAACTATAAATAAAAAAGCGTCACTATAAAAGACACAGTATAAAGAAATATACAAATAATACTAAAGAGTAGAGGTAAATTAGTATAGATAGAACTTATAGATAAGACTATTTTATAGTAAGTTCAGGTTTTATAAAAAACAATACTTTAAGTAGTAAGCGGTTAGGTGATTAACTATAGTAAGATATAAAAAAAATAAGTATAAATAATAGAGATAAGAACTTATCTTCTTTTATTTTCTTTAGTAATATTTAATATACTTCTAATTAGTATATAATATACGCATGAAGGATCTATTATAAGTATAAGATATTAGACAACTTATAGTTACTTTTAATTCTTTATAGTTACTCTAAAATTAAGATTTATATCTTAAGTAAAATAGTTTAGTATTATCCTGTTAAATCTTAACTTACTGTATTTACTTTTTATTATTCTTACTAAGTTAACTAACTTCTACTAAGTCTAATAAGCTATCTAATCCGGAAGTAAGAAAACTAACTAAAGTATTATATAGTTAGTTAGATAGCTAGTTACTAGTATAATTTACGTTAGTAAGTTAGTAACCTATAATATTATAACTACCTATCTTAAAAA
This sequence comes from Zopfia rhizophila CBS 207.26, assembly GCA_010093925.1. NCBI lineage: Eukaryota > Fungi > Ascomycota > Dothideomycetes > Zopfiaceae > Zopfia > Zopfia rhizophila. The sequence continues at coordinate 1,402,409 of ML994634.1, forward strand.
AGTAGAAAAAGTAGTTAGATAGACTCTAATAACTAATTATTAAATATTTATAACAACCTACTATAAGGATGAACAGGAACTTTATTCGTTAAAAAAAAGTAATAGTAAAAAAGAAGTTATAATAAGATCTTTATTTATAACTAAAAGTATATCTAAAGGAGCTAAGAGTATATAATAAATTATCTAAGAATAAAAAGCAGCTATTATAGAGTTACGTAATACCTTAATAAGCCTATAATAATAAGTTAAAATAAATTAAAAGGAAAAAACAGCGAAGATATAGCCTCTTAAGAAATTTAATAGTAATTAAAATAAACTTAAAACCTTTATAACAGTAATAGACCTATATTATTGTTTTAATTAAAAATTATTTCTAATTAATTAGGACCGGATCTTAGCGGCTGGTATAAATATAATAAATAGAACTATATAATAGTTTAAACTACTAGTAAGAAATTATCTAGTTAATAGAGACCCTAACCTAGAAGTAGCAGGATTAGTAAACTGTAATAGTAATATATAATAAGCCTTTAAAAGTTATAAACGCTTTAAATAAGAGATAATTATTATCTTTAAAGAAATTAATAAAAAGACTAAAGTAATCTAGAAGCTTTAATAGCTTAAGTAATAAACATTAACAGCTAATTATATAATAAAGTTTAAATAAATTCAATTATAACTTAATTAGGTAGACTAACTATTAGTTATGATATACTATAAAGAATTAAAAACTAGAATTAAAGATAAGATTTCTAGAGAAAAGTAGCTAAGTATCTTACTTAAAATTATTAAATAAGTAGTAATTATTAATAATTACTAATACCAGCAAGAGCAGAAGAAAAAATTATAAGAAAAACTAATAATCTATATATTTAAAAGAAATAGAAAAGATAACTAAACCTATAACGAAATAGATATTAATATTAAACAGATATTTATTAAAAAGGGGTAAGAAAAATAAGCTAAAGAATAAATAGAACACTATACATATAAGGCCTGTTTAGAATATAGGAAACAAAAACACTTTATTAAAAACTATAAATAATAATAATTAAATATTAAAAAGGCTTACGTTTAGATTAAGGTATTAAAGAAAATTAAAATAACTATAGTCTAAGTAAAATAGACACAAGACATAATAACATAAGAAACTATTATATAATAAATTTAGAAAAAGTAATGCTGAATCTATAGGGTTTATATATATCTTAAGTAAGAATATAAAATATTATATTAGCAAGTTAAAAATTATCTAATAGGATAATTTAATAATATAATTACTATAATATAAAGAGCAGCAGTTTAATAACATAATACTAAAACTAAAAGAAAAATATAATAATTCTATGAAATTATAAAGCAGGAAGGTAGACTCTTCCGGAAAAAAAACCAGAAGTTCAGACAAAAAAAGAATTACGAGATAGAAAAAGAAAAAGAACTTATATCTATAATAATTATATAGTAAGTGCACTAGGGATACTGTTAAATATATAAATTAAAGTACTACTAAAAAAAACACTATATTACTAAATACTAGAAAGTTATTTTAAAAGACGGAATATATAAATACTAATAAGTACTATAGTTAGTAGGGAATAAATAGTATAAAGAGCTAAGTAAACACAAATTAGCTATATAAATAAACGAAATCTATAAATAGATATTTATACTAGTTATAATTAATACAACGTATTACTACTTTATTAGATATCTAGAACTAGGATAGGAATAGAATAGAAAGGAAGAAGAAACTTTTTTATTAATTCTATAAATATAAGACAACAACACCGCAGATAGGGTAATAAAATAAAAATACTAGATATATATAATACTAAATTATATAGGAGTAGACTATAGATAGAATAAACACGCTATATATATTAAAAAACTAAGGATAAAAAAGATACTATAATAACTAGCTAATAAGAAAGAACTTAATCTATATAAGAACTAGTTTATATAAACTTAAAAAATAAACTATAAAACCTAAGTTCAGACTAGCATAAGTAATTATCATAAGATAAGTACTAGATAGAATATTAATTATACTAGACTAAATACTATTAAGAGGAATAGTTAGCCACAGAATCGCATAAGAAACTCATATATTAAGAATATTTTTTAGAATGGAAATACTAGGATTATAAAGAACAGGCTAAAAATATATATAAAATACTTAATAAAAAAGTATATTAACTCTAGAAATGTTTAATCTATAGACTTAAAAAAGAAATACTAAAGAAGCAACTACCACTTAAGAGTTAACTATAAACAAAAAACTAAAAAACTAGTAGACTATAACTAAGCTACTAGAGAGCTAAGAACTAAAAATTAGAAAGAATATAACACTTATATATATATAACTAAACTAAAAGAGATATGAAAACAAGCTATATATAAATATATATATTAATAGTAATTAGATACTTGTGATGGTGCTGCTTGCTCTGCTCGCTGCAGGCCACATGATATCGCGACTGGCTACGCCAGCCACGACCTAGCGCAGAGCTCGGAGCATGGCTAGCTCGCGCTCAGGCCATGCACCGCCCTATTTAGGGGCGAGCCCCCTTTGTACGACTTCTCTCCTCATCTTAGTGTAGCTGAAATAGAGCCAACTTATCCCGTCAATCTGCATCAATGCTACGACGCGTGAAGACCGAGCCCGTCATCACATTACACTAAGATCAATCTAACTCGGCCGGACGACGGCGACACAATATCGAGGTCAACCCGCGCGATCAACCTGAGCGTTTGATTCGTCAACGACCGCACCTGGAGAATCAATTGCACGACTACGCCGAGTCGTTAGTTCGTCAACCATACGATCTCCACCGGAAAGCCCTACAGCGGTAGGCAATTGAAACCCTGAGCGATAGCCTGTATAAGCCCTGCAGCGGCAGGCCTCGAGAGCGACTCGGCAGGTAACCGGAAGACCTACAGCGGTAGGCAACGTACCCATTAGGTTGGAAGAGAGCTACGAGAGCTCTAGTGAACCCCCCCCCCCCTCCATCATCTTCTCCCTGCTAGAGAAACCGACCCCTGCGAGCACCACTAGCTCACCTTCTCCCTGCTAGAGAAACCGACCCCTGTGAGCACTACCAGCTCGCCTTCTCCACGCCAGAGAATCAGCCAATCGCTTCACCCTGCTAGGGGCCAGAAGCTCTATACACATACAAGGACGTCACCTTCGATCAATGGAGGGATGTCCTAGAGGACAAGGTACGCGCCAACCAAGACTGGTTCGCTGGAGCCAGCGAGCAAGCTACCCAGGAGAACATCGTCTCTTACATGCGTACGCGTACGGAGGGTCCTGCCAACCAGTACCTCTCAACACTAATACGTACAGTAAGAGAGAGTGAGCAGCTAGTCAGCTACCAGTACATGGTAGATCGCCTAGAAAGGACGTACGGCGACCCACATAAGAGACTCAACGCTCGCCGCGATTTCCAGAAGCTCTACCTCAGAGACCCTGCTAACTTTGCTGTATTCCAGGGCGACTTCTTCCGCCTAGCTCAAGAACGCAGCCTGCCTGCAGACCAATGGGTAGAAGAATTCCATGAGAAGCTCCCAGACGCTCTGCGTACGCAGATGGGCATCTACCGACAGCAGTACCGCGACCAGTACGATGAGTACGTAGACCTGGCCCAAGACTTCGCCAGAGAGCTAGCTCTCAGCGCCAGGAAAGCTACCGAGCAGATTGACAGGAGAACTAGGAGGACTCAGCCGCCGCTAACTCAGCAGTCTCGCCCAGGGGCCGAGCGCCTGACTCGCGCAGCAACTACCGCCATCCTGCCAATACCCATCCCCAAGCCAGCTAGTTGCTACAATTGCGGGAAACCTGGCCACTTTGCAAAAGACTGCCGACTACCTGCCCAAGCTACAGCTAAAGTAATTGAGCCTACAGATACTGATGAAGAGCTCTATACGCCCCAGGACACTAGCGACGATGAGGAGTTTCAGCTTGCTGCAGAGGAACTATCGGGGGAAGACTCACCCTAGGGGAAGTCTCCTTCCTAGGGTTACCCCCTGGAGCTACTAGCCAATTCGACCCTCGCCAACTGCTATTCAGCGGACCCACTCTTACCCTGCCCTGCCGCATCTCTGCTGGCGGACTAGCTATCAAGCTAAGCGGCCTTCTTGATACTGGAGCTGGTAGTTTTGTCCTAGTACACCTAAAGCACATGCGCGCTATCAAGAAAGGGCTTAAGGTAAAGACTTACCAGATAGAATCTATCCCCCTAGCTGGCTACGACAACAGACCAAACGGACAAGTAGACGAGTACTTCCAGGCAGATCTAGTACTAGACAACCACCGCCTGCCAACCTATTTCGTCTTCTATAACACCGGCCGCCATGACCTTATAATCGGCCGCAAGCTCTTTGAAGACGTAGGCGCTTTAATTAACTGCAAGGAGCGAGCACTTAAATGGCCAGACGACAAGCTAATCGACTGTAAGCGCGACATCATCATTCCAACGCGAGGCCTGTCAACTAAAATCAACCCCTCGCACCAAGCTGATGCCGACCGACGTGATGAGCTGATAAATATGGCGATTCTGCAGCGCACCCATAAGCCACCTCAGCGCTCGCCCCAGCGTGTGGCATAGTGAGAGAACCTCAGGAAGATGGAAGAGCAGCTTTACCCACGACAGCAGCTAGAGCCAAGCAAGCGAACCCCCCGCTTTCAGCCTGTCTCACGCGAAGACCTCTCTAAGGCAGGCCTTGAGATCAATACTATAAGAGCTATTGCCTTTATGATGCACGCACGGCAGAAGGAAACTGTGCTAGGGCACACCAGCGTTTATGAAGTAGATAAGCTTATCCAGGACCGCAGAGATGAGCTCAGCCCACCAGACCTAAAGCCCTCTTCCTAAGACCCTAGGAACCCCTTGGTGAAGGCTTCGCCAGAAGGGCCCTATCAATCAAACAAGGACCTCACGGGAGAAGAGGAACTTCGGCAGCTTATTGAGCAGAAGCTACCCCACCTTGGCTACGCCGGCGCGACTCAGGCCCACTTCTTAAAGAAGGACTCAGACGTGCTGCCCCCGCATCGCGAAGGTGTCGACTATGATATTAAACTAACAGCCGAGAACACGCTGACGTTAAGCCCACTGTATAGCATGTCTCTTGAGCAGCTGCAGCTTGTCAAGACCTACCTGGACGACCACCTTCGACGAGGGGTTATTACTCACAGCAACGCTTCGTATGCTTCCCCAGTACTGTTTGCCAAGAAGCCTAAAGGAGGGTGGCGCTTCTGCGTCGACTACCGTAAGCTTAATGCCATTACAAAGAAAGACGCCTATCCAATCCTGCTGATTCAGGAGACCCTCGCCCGGCTAGCGCGTGCAAGGGTGTTCACTAAGCTTGACGTACGACAGGCCTTCTATCGTATACGTCTAAACAAGGACATAGAGGATCTAACCACGTTCCGTACTTGGTATGGGAACTACAAGTACCGCGTGCTACTATTTAGTCTCTGTAATGGCCCTGCTACATTCCAGCGCTATATTAACAAGGTGCTTTATAGCCTACTTAACGACTTCTGCACTGCCTACCTTGATAATATCCTAATCTATTCTGAAGACCTGCTGCAGCATGAGGAGCATGTCGCTCAGGTGCTAAGACGTCTCCAGGACGCCGGCCTCCAGGCAGACATCAAGAAGAGCGAGTTCACCGTCACTAGAACGAAGTTCCTAGGCCTCATCATCAGCACAGAAGGGATCCAAAAGGACCCTGAGAAGGTCGCTGCTGTACAGGAATGGCCAGTACCTACGTCAGTCAAAAGCCTGCAATCCTTCCTAGGATTCTGCAACTTCTATAGAGCTTTCCTGAGGGACTATGAACGCATCATCCGACCGCTTACTAAGCTGCTCAAGAAGGGCGCATGGCACGCCTTTGGTGAACGCGAGCTGGCAGCCTTCTAGTAAGCTAAGAATCTAATGCTGTCAGATAATGTCCTAGCTTACTACTCGCCCTATCGTTAGACGCGCATGGAGACAGACGCAAGTGATGGAGTTGTCGCAGGGGTGCTATCACAGCTCCAAGAGGATGGCCTCTAGCGACCTGTAGCCTTCTACTCTAAGACTATAAGTAAGCCCCAGATGAACTATGATATACACGATAAAGAGATGTTGGCTGTAATCTACGGCCTCCGAGAATGGCACTCGCAGCTTATAGGCTTGCAGACCACTGAGTTATTCAGTACCCTAACTGACCATCGCGCGCTAGAGTACTTTTTTATAAAGCGAGAGCTTACTCCCCGCTAGATGCGCTGGGTAATAAGCGTAGCAGACTATTACCTGACGCTTACCTATTGCCCTAGCACGGCTAACATAGTAGCCGACGCGCTCTCGCGCAAGCAAGAGGAACTAAAGACCTAAAAAGATAAGAACAAAGCAGCCTGAACACGTGCCTTCCTCTCAGCAGAGTAAATCAACGTTAGCTTTATCAAGGCCGTAAGCGATAACCTAGCTGCGCTGTTAGCAAGAGGCATGCTAGCTACTAATGTAATTAAAGTAGCTACTACTAATACTTTCATGGCCTCGCCGCCCCTAAATAACCCTTACTTATTAATTAATCGCATTATTGAGGCGAACCGCAGCCATGAGAGCCTACAGCCATTCCGAGAGCGCGCTCTCTCTGGCAACTACCCAGCATGGAAACTCAGCCAGGGCCTTCTCATGCACCATGATAAGCTGGTAGTCCCTACTGTACACTTCTTAAGGACCTACCTTATTTAAGCTATTCATGCTACCCAGGTGACTGCTTACCCAGGTAAAAGAAAGATAGATAAGCTACTTCGCAACCGCTACTACTGGGGCCGCATAGGCAAAGATGTAGATAACTACATAGCTGCGTGTAAAGCTTGCAGATGGAGCCACATACCTTATAATAAAACCCCAGGCTTACTTAAATCACTACCAATCCCTAAGCGAGCATGGTGAGACGTCTCTATGGACTTTAAGTCCTTCCCCCTAGATAAGAAAGAATACGACTGCGCCTTTGTCGTCATGGACCGGTTAAGTAAGCGTTACTTCTCACTGTCTTACCGTAAGACCACTACAGCTACTTAGGCAGCTGATATGTACTATCACTACATCTGGTAAGTATTTAGCCCGCCTAGGTTAATAGTTTCTAATCGCGGTCCTCAGTTCACCTCAGCATTTATAAATAAGCTATACTAACTAATAGGAATTAAGTAAAAGCTCTTAACGCCGTATTACCCTTAAACTGACGGGAACACTAAGGTCCTGAACTAGTACATTGACCAGCGCCTATGCCCATTCGTTAACCACCATCAGGACAACTAGTCAGACCTGCTGCCCTGCATGGACTAAGCCTAAGTAATTCTACTGCATGAGACTACAGGCTTATCACCCTATTAAATTGAGTTTAGCCACTAGCCAATCTATCACTAGGACTGGGAGGAATGTATGAAGGCATCTACTATAGTCTGTAAACAGATATCACGTGAGGAAGCGCAGAGCTACGCTAAAGCTCACCATAATATAGTAAAGCTAGCTATAGAGATAGCTCAACAAGGGATCGCTTAAGCACAAGAGCGACAGGCTCGACAGGCTAATAAGAAGCGCCGCGAGCCAGACTTCTCTACAGGAGATAAGGTATACGTTACACCTAAGGGCTTTACCACTAGCTGACCTAGCCAGAAGCTTGACCAGCAGATGTACGGACCCTATCCTATTGTAGGCATGAAGGGACACTCCTATCGCCTTAAGCTGCCGTCGCACATGCGCATGCTTGACGTCTTCCACGCAGACCGCCTACAGAAGGCTTCTACTCGCCCACTGCCTGGCCAAATTGAACCTGAGGAACCGCCTATCGAGATCAACGGGCATCCCGAGTGGCCAGTGCAGGAAATCCTTGATAGCCGCCTATTCCATGGCCGACTACAGTACAAAGCATCCTGGCTAGCTCATGACCCAGATCCTACCTGGTACAACGCCCGAGGCTTTATAGGCGCCCCATACAAGGTAAGAGACTACCACGAGGCCTATCCAGAGAAAGCAGGACCGCCGGCACGACTAGACGCCTGGTTGAAAGCGTACAAAGCAGAGGAGGGCCTGGACGTAACAGAGGAAGACGACAAGGCGGCTTCAAAGACAAGAGTGGTACAGAGACCAGCAAGAAGAAGACTGTAACCTAGAGACTCGGGGACGAGCCTCCCTTAGAGGGGGGGTAATGTGACGGTGCTGCTTGCTCTGCTCACTGCAGGCCACATGATATCGCGACTGGCTACGCCAGCCACGACCTAGCGCAGAGCTCGGAGCATGGCTAGCTCACGCTCAGGCCATACACCGCCCTATTTAGGGGCGAGCCCCCTTTGTACGACTTCTCTCCTCATCTTAGTGTAGCTGAAATAAAGCCAACTTATCCCGTTAATCTGCATTAATGCTACGACGCGTGAAGACCGAGCCCGTCATCACAATACTAGCGCTTATAGATAGTAGGGCTAGCAAAACACTTATATTAAATAAATATAAAGATACTAGATATTAACTAGAGTTTTAAATAAACTTATGTAAGTAAAACACGTAGATAATAGTCTAGCAGTATTTAAAAAAAGTCTAATTAATTTTAAAACGCGAAATATAACTATCTAGGTAGCAGGTTACCAGAATAACTATTATATTAAAATTATGAATTTAAGTAATAAGAATTTTATCTTAGGATAGAACTAGCTAGCATAATAGAACCCAACTATTAATTAGAAAAGAAAAACCATAGGAATTAGGAATAACTACTATAAATAATAATAATAGGTAATAATATAAATAAAGAAAATAATATTTTATAATACTAAATTCGTTGTACTAAAAGAGTACTAAGAGAAATTTAAAGAATAGTTCTTTAAAAAAGCTAAAAACTAGTTATTAGAATACTAGGACTAGAACTGTGATGGTGCTGCTTACTCTGCTTACTATAGGCCACATGATATCATAACTAGCTACGCCAGCTATAACCTAGTGTAGAGCTTAGAGTATGGCTAGCTCACGCTTAGGCTATACACCACCCTATTTAGAGGCGAGCCCCCTTTGTATGACTTCTCTCCTTATCTTAGTATAGCTAAAATAAAGCTAACTTATCTTATTAATCTGTATTAATGCTATGATGCGTGAAGACCAAGCCCATTATTACATTACACTAAGATTAATCTAACTTGGCTGGATGATGGTGACATAATATCGAGGTCAACCCGCGCGATTAATCTGAGCGTTTAATTCATTAATAACTGTACCTAAAGAATCAATTGCACGACTACGCTGAGTCGTTAGTTTGTTAACTATACGATCTCTACTGAAAAGCCTTACAGTAGTAGACAATTAAAACCCTGAGTAATAGCCTGTATAAGCCCTGCAGCAGCAGGCCTTAAGAGCGACTCAACAGGTAACCAGAAGACCTACAGCAGTAGGCAACGTACCTATTAGGTTAGAAGAGAGCTATAAGAGCTCTAGTGAACCCCCCCCCCCCCTTTATCATCTTCTCTCTGCTAGAGAAACTGACCCCTGTGAGCACTACTAGCTCACTTTCTCCCTGCTAGAGAAACCAACCCCTGTGAGCACTACCAGCTCGCCTTCTCCACGCCAGAGAATCAGCCAATCGCTTCACCCTACTAGGGGCCAGAAGCTCTATACACATATAAGGACGGATAGGTTAGGACCATGGGAAAGCTCTTAACGCTAGAGATGAGGGTTGATCCTAAGGCAACAGCCACTAGCAATGACTACACGCCTATCCCTAAGTCGCTTAGGTGTGCCGCCACGTACTATTCTGACAACGTAATTAGAGAAGACTACACCATCAAGAAGCTCCGCATCCAGGCATGACATGATAAGAAACCCTTCGTGGCTACTACTAAGAGCACTACCTGGGGAACCGACACCTATAAGCCTTAGGAGATAGAGGTTATGCTTCCTACCCTAATAACCCTTAATTAAGCGATAATTGCTAGCGAGCTAGAGCGTAGCCATCTTAAAGTACTCACATATCGTGACCATGCCGATACGCTAGGAAAAGCGCTCAACACGTCCGAAACTGAGCTTAACGAGGCTAGAGATAAGCTTACTGAGCTTTATCAGCTACTAAACAACACGCTTGAGCGCGTAGCAGATCAAGAGAACGAGATCAAGACACTAAAGGTATAGACAAAGAAACCCACGCATAATATATACTTCTTCCTCTCTGCAAAGGCCAGCCTAGCGCTATCGTCGACACCAGTAAAGAAGACACGCTTCACAGCTCTACCACAGACCCCTCAGAACCAGGCTGGCTATGTAGCTGTAGGACCTGACGATGGTTCTGATATAAGAGATTTTAGTAACTAAACTCCTTAAGCATCACCCTACGTACCAGCCACTCTACTAGCTACGTCTACTATAGGCAGCCATCAAGGCAACAGCCACTCAGCCTAATTTCCTGATCCGCCAATGCTTAAGGACGGCAAGGACGTCACCTTTGATTAATGGAGGGATATCCTAGAGGACAAGGTACGCGCCAACCAAGACTGGTTTACTAGAGCCAGCGAGTAAGCTACCCAGGAGAACATCGTCTCTTACATGCGTACGCGTACGGAGGGTCCTGCCAACCAGTACCTCTTAACACTAATACGTACAGTAAGAGAGAGTGAGCAGCTAGTCAGCTACTAGTACATGGTAGATTGCCTAGAAAGGACGTACGGCGACCCACATAAGAGACTCAACGCTTACCGCGATTTCCAGAAGCTCTACCTCAGAGACCCTGCTAACTTTACTATATTCTAGGGCGACTTCTTTTACCTAGCTCAAGAACACAGCCTGCCTACAGACTAATGGGTAGAAGAATTCCATGAGAAGCTCCTAGACGCTCTGCGTACGCAGATGGGCATCTACCGACGGCAGTACCGCGACTAGTATGATGAGTATATAAACCTGGCTTAAGACTTCGCTAAAGAGCTAGCTCTTAGCGCCAGGAAAGCTACTAAGCAGATTAATAAAAGAACTAGGAGGACTCAGCCGCTGCTAACTTAGTAGTCTTGTCTAAAGGCTAAGCGCCTGACTCGCGCAGTAACTACCGCCATCCTACCAATACCCATCCCTAAGCTAGCTAGTTGCTATAATTGCGGGAAACCTGGCTACTTTGTAAAAGACTACTAACTACCTGCTTAAGCTATAGCTAAAGTAATTAAGCCTATAGATACTAATAAAGAGCTCTATACGCCCCAGGACACTAGTAATGATAAGGAGTTTTAGCTTACTATAGAGGAACTATTAGGAGAAGACTTACCCTAAGGGAAGTCTCCTTCCTAGGGTTACCTCCTAAAGCTACTAGCTAATTTAACTCTCGCTAACTACTATTTAGTGGACCTGCTCTTATCCTGCCCTACTATATTTCTACTAGTGGACTAGCTATTAAGCTAAGTAGTCTTTTTAATACTAGAGCTAGTAGTTTTATTCTAGTATACCTAAAGCACATGCGCGCTATTCAGAAAGAGCTTAAGATAAAAACTTACCAGATAGAATCTATCCCCCTAGCTAGCTATAATAATAGACTAAATAGATAAGTAAATAAGTACTTTTAGGCAGATCTAGTACTAAATAACTACCACCTACTAACCTATTTCGTTTTTTATAATACTAGCTGTTATAACCTTATAATCAGCTGTAAGCTCTTTAAAGATATAGGTGCTTTAATTAACTATAAAGAGTGAGCACTTAAATAGCTAGATAATAAGCTAATTAACTATAAGCATAACATCATTATTCTAACGCGAGGCCTATTAACTAAAATTAATCCCTTATACTAAGCTAATACTAACTAACGTGATGAGCTGATAAATATAGTGATTTTATAGTATACCTATAAGCTACTTCAGCACTCACCCCAGCGTGTAGCACAGTAAGAGAATTTTAGAAAAATAAAAGAGTAGCTTTATTTATAATAGTAGCTAGAGCTAAGTAAGTAAACCCTTTATTTTCAGCCTATCTCACGCGAAGACCTCTTTAAGGTAGGCCTTAAGATTAATACTATAGAAGCTATTACCTTTATAATGCACATATAGCAGAAGGAAACTATACTAGAGTATACTAGTATTTATAAAGTAGATAAGCTTATTTAGGACTATAGAGATAAGCTTAGCCCACCAGACCTAAAGCCCTCTTCTTAAGACTCTAGAAACCTTTTAGTGAAGGCTTTACTAGAAGGGCCCTATTAATCAAACAAGGACCTCACAGGAGAAAAGGAACTTTAGTAGCTTATTAAGTAAAAGCTATTTTATCTTAGCTACGCTAGTATAACTTAGGCCTACTTCTTAAAGAAAAACTCAAATATACTACCCCCACATCATGAAGGTGTTAACTATAATATTAAACTAATAGCTAAAAATATATTAATATTAAGTCTACTATATAGCATATCTCTTAAACAGCTATAGCTTATTAAGACCTATTTAAATAACCACCTTTAATAAGGGGTTATTACTTATAGTAATGCTTTATATATTTTCCTAGTACTATTTACTAAGAAGTCTAAAGAAAGGTAGCACTTCTATATTGATTACTATAAGCTTAATACTATTATAAAGAAAAACATTTATCTAATCCTACTAATTCAGGAGACCCTTACCCGGCTAGCGTGTATAAAAGTATTCACTAAGCTTAATATACAACAGACCTTCTATTATATACATCTGAATAAAAATATAAAGGATTTAATTATGTTTTGTACTTAGTATAGGAACTATAAGTATCGCGTGCTACTATTTAGTCTCTATAATAGCCCTATTATATTCTAGTACTATATTAATAAGGTGTTTTATAGCCTACTTAATAACTTCTATACTACCTACCTTAATAATATTCTAATCTATTCTGAAGACCTGCTATAGCATGAGGAGTATGTTACTTAAGTATTAAGACATCTCTAAAACACTAGCCTCTAAATAGATATTAAGAAGAGTAAGTTTATTATTACTAGAATGAAGTTCCTAGGCCTTATTATTAGCACAGAAGGGATTTAAAAGAATCCTGAGAAAATTACTGCTATACAGGAATGGCCAGTACCTACGTTAGTTAAAAGCCTATAATCCTTTCTAGAATTCTGTAACTTCTATAGAGCTTTTCTAAGAGACTATAAATATATTATCTAATTGTTTACTAAGCTGCTTAAGAAAGGCATATAGCATGCCTTTAGTAAACACAAGCTAGTAGCCTTCTAGTAAGCTAAAAATTTAATGCTATTAGATAATATCCTAGCTTACTACTCACCTTATCATTAGACGCGTATGGAGATAGACGTAAGTAATAGAGTTATTATAGGGATACTATTATAGCTTTAAGAGAATAACCTCTAGTAACCTATAGCTTTCTACTCTAAGACTATAAGCAAGCTCTAGATAAACTACGATATATATAATAAAGAAATATTAGCTATAATCTATAGCCTCTAAGAATAGTGCTTGCAGCTTATAGGCTTATAGACTACTAAGTTATTTAGTGCCCTAACTAACTATCACGCGCTAGAGTATTTCTCTATAAAGTAAAAGCTTACTCCCTACTAAATACATTAAGTAATAAGTATAATAGACTATTACCTAACGCTTACCTATTACTTTAGTATAGCTAATATAATAGCCAACGCGCTCTCGCGTAAGTAAGAGGAACTAAAGACCTAAAAAGATAAAAATAAAGCAGCCTAAATACGTGCCTTCCTTTTAGTAGAGTAAATTAACGTTAGCTTTATTAAGACCGTAAGTAATAACCTAGCTGCGCTGTTAGTAAAAGGCATGCTAGCTACTAATATAATTAAAATAACTACTATTAATACTTTTATAACCTTACCGCCTCTAAATAACCCTTACTTACTAATTAATTACATTATTGAGGCGAATTATAGCTATGAGAGTCTACAGCCATTCTAAGAGCACGCCCTCTCTAGTAACTATTTAGTATAAAAACTTAGCTAGAACCTTTTTATGTATTATGATAAGCTAGTAGTCCCTACTATACACTTCTTAAAGACTTATCTTATTTAAGCTATCTATACTACCCAGGTGACTACTTACCTAAGTAAGAGAAAAATAGATAAGCTACTTTACGACCGCTACTACTAAAGCTACATAAGCAAAGATATAGACAACTATATAGCTATATATAAAACTTATAAATAGAGCCATATACTTTATGATAAAACCCTAGGCTTATTTAAATCACTACTAATCCCTAAGCGAGCATGGTAAGACGTCTCTATAGACTTTAAGTTCTTCTCCCTAAATAAGAAAGGATATAACTGCGCCTTTGTTATCGTGGACTGGCTAAGTAAGTATTACTTCTTACTACCTTACTATAAGACTACTACAGCCGCTTAGGCAGCTGATATGTACTATTACTATATCTAGCAAGTATTTAGCCTGCCTAGATTAATAGTCTCTAATCGCAGTCCTCAGTTCACCTTAGCATTCATAGATAAGCTATACTAACTAATAGGAATTAAACAAAAACTCTTAACGCCGTATCACCCCTAAACTAACGGGAATACTGAGGTCCTGAACCAGTACATCAACCAGCGCCTACGCCTATTTGTTAACTACTATCAGGACAACTAGTCAGACCTGCTGCCCTATATGGACTAGACCCAAGCAATTCTACCGCATAAGACTACAGGCTTATCACCCTATTAAATTAAGTTTAGCTACTAGCTAATCTATTACTGGGACTGGGAGGAACGTACGAAGGCATCTACTACAGTCTGTAAACAGATGTCACGTGAGGAAGCGCAGAGCTACGCTAAAGCTCGCCATGATGCAGTAAAGCTAGCTATAGAGATAGCTCAATAAGGGATCACTTAAGCACAAGAGCGATAGGCTCGACAGGCTAATAAGAAGCGCCGCGAGCCAGACTTCTCTACAGGAGATAAGGTATACGTTACACCTAAGGGCTTCACCACTAGCCGACCTAGCCAGAAGCTTAACCAGCAGATGTACGGACCCTATCCTATTGTAGGCATGAAGGAACACTCCTATCGCCTTAAGCTGCCGTCGCACATGCGTATGCTTGACGTCTTCCACGCAGACCGCCTACAGAAGGCTTCTACTCGCCCACTGCCTGGCCAAATTGAACCTGAGGAACCGCCTATCGAGATCAACGGGCATCCTAAGTGGCCAGTGCAGGAAATCCTTGATAGCCGCCTATTCCATGGCCGACTACAGTACAAAGCATCCTGGCTAGCTCATGACCCAGATCCTACCTGGTACAACGCCCGAGGCTTTATAGGCGCCCCATACAAGGTAAGAGACTACCACGAGGCCTATCCAGAGAAAGCAGGACCGCCGGCACGACTAGACGCCTAGTTGAAAGCGTACGAAGCAGAGGAGGGCCTGGACGTAACAGAGGAGGACGACAAGGCGGCTTCAAAGACAAGAGTAGTACAGAGACCAGCAAGGAGGAGACTGTAACCTAGAGACTCGGGGACGAGCCTCCCTTAGAGGGGGGGTAATGTGACGGTGCTGCTTACTCTACTCGCTGCAGGCCACATGATATCGCAACTGGCTACGCCAGCCACGACCTAGCGCAGAGCTCGGAGCATAGCTAGCTTACGCTCAGGCCATGCACCGCCCTATTTAGGGGCGAGCCCCCTTTGTACGACTTCTCTCCTCATCTTAGTGTAGCTGAAATAGAGCCAACTTATCCCGTCAATCTGCATTAATGCTACGACGCGTGAAGACCGAGCCCGTCATCACAAGAACTATAAAATTATGCTTAAGGAGAGAATAGATTTAAAACCAAAACCACTATACCAGCTATCTATTAATTAATAAGAGAAGTTATAACGGTATCTAAACAATAATTTAAAAAAGAGATATATTTAAATAAGTAAAAGTAAGATAATATTACCAATACTCTTTATACTAAAGAAAAATAGTAAGCTATAATTATGTATTAATTATAGGTACCTTAATAAAACTATAGTAAAAAATCATTACCTTATACTACTAATATTAGAACTTATAGATAAACTTAGAGGAACTAAATAGTTTAGCCTCTTTAATATTAAAGATAGATATTATTATATATGAATGGCTAAAAAACACGAGTAGATAATAGTATTTAAAATAAAATATAAATTATTTAAATACTTAGTTATACTATTTAGACTTACTAACGCACTAGTAACATTCTAGATAATTATTAACTATATACTAAGAGAATACCTAAACGTATTTGTGATAGTATATTTTAATAACATGCTTATATACATAAACGGAATGCTAAAAGAATATAGTAAGTATACTAAGAAAGTACTAAGAAAGCTCAAGGAACACAAGCTATATATTTAAATAGAAAAGTATATATTCTATAGAATAGAAGTTAAGTTCTTAGAATACTTAATATTCTAAAACGGAATAGTAGTTGACCTAGATAAAGCTAAAAATATTCTATCTTAGCTAATACTAATAAACATAAAAGAAGTTTATTCTTTCCTTGGATTTATAGGTTTCTGCTGATAATTTATTAAGGACTACTCAAAAATCATATTACCTTTAATAGAATTATTAAAGAAAGATTAATAATTTAAGTGGGAATAACACAAAGAAAATGCTTTTAAAATACTAAAGAAAATATTCTAATAGCTACTAATATTAAAGATATTTAATCCATAACTTTAGATGAAAATATATGTAGATGTATTAAACAAGGCTACTAAAGCTATTCTATTATAAGTATAGAATAATAAATAAAAACACCTAGTAGACTTCTTATCTTATAAACTTATAATAGTTAAGTTAAACTATAATGTTTATAATAAAGAACTATTAATAATAGTTTAAGTATTTAAGAAATAGAAATATTACTTAGAAGAAGCCAAGCACTAGATTATTATATATTCAGATTATAAGAATCTGATAGTATTTATAATAATAAAGAAGCTAAATTAATAATAGATTAGATAATAAGAACTAGTTTCTATTTTTAACTTTTAAATACTTTATAAATTAAAAAGAGAAAATATAGTGGCTGACGCACTTAGTTAATAAGCAAACTATATAAAAAACATACTAAAAATTTATAATATAATACTTAAATAAAGATAGGACAGATCTCTAGGAAGCTTATAATTAAATATTAAGACAATAGTCATTATCAAAAACACCTAGAAAAAATAAATAAGGGATTTTAATAATAGATAACTGTAATAAAACCTAAACTAGAGAATAATCTATATACTAGATGTATTATAAACTAAGCTTATTAAAAACTAACACTCAGCTAAAATACACGGACATTAAGGAATTAAAAAGACTATAAAATAAATTAACAGATATTTTTAGATTCCTGGAATATAAAAAAAGGTTAGAGCTATTCTTTTAGAATATATTAAGTATAAAAAGAATAAAGTATTAAGATATAAGGAATATAAACTTATGTAACTAATTCCTTTACTAGACTAACTATAGAAATTAGTTATAATAAACTTTATTACAGAAATACTAATAATAACTACCTTTTAAGACTAATAGTATGATATGATATTAGTTATAGTAAACTAACTTATAAAATACACATATTTTAAACTAACGCATATAGAGATTAAGGCGGATAAATTAGTAACTATACTTATTAAACTACTAATAGCATGATATAAATTACTATAAGAATTTATTACAAACAGAGACAAATTATTCACATTAATATTCTAGAAAATATTTATAAGGAAGCTAGGGGCTGAATACTGTCTCTTAATAGTATTTTATCTATAAATAAATAAACAAACAAAGTAAATAAACTAAACACTAGAATAATATCTATAAATATATATTAATAAATAATAAGATAATTGGATTGACTTATTACTAATAGCTAAGTTTATATATAACTCTGTAAAATTATTAATAATAGGAAAATTACTATTCTTTATAAACTACAGTTATAAGCTTATAGCTTATTAAGAACTATAGAAACTAAATAAAATATCAGAAGCAGCTAGAATAAGAGTTAAGAAACTATAATAATTTTATTAGGAAATTATATAAAGAATCACCCAAAAAAGAGGCCTCAGCAAATAAAAGAAAGATAAATTTAAAATTAAGAAACTAATCTTTAAGAAAGAGAATAGAGTTTTTTTATTATAAAAAAATTTAGAAATAAAGTAACCATTAAAAAAACTAGATCACATTAAATTAGGACTATTTAAGGTTAAATAATAAATAGGATCTATAAATTATAAACTATAACTACCTAAAGATACGTGAATTTACTTAGTTTTTTATATTTTAAGATTAGAACCAGCACTACAGAACGCTAAACTATAGATAAAACTTAAACTTAAGAAAGATATAATTAAGTATAAAGTTTAGTAAATTCTAGACTACTAGTAGTTTAGGCGTTAGTGGAAGTATTTAATTAGATAAAAAAACTACAAACCTAAAGATAATACGTAAGAGCTAGTTAGGAATCTAAAGAATAGTTTAAAGTTAATTAACTAGTATTATTAAATAAAATAGCAAACGCTTACTCTAAGGCCGTATTTAATAAATATAGAGAATATAAGATATTTTACTTAAAACTAGAGAAAAAAAGTAAAGCGATACTAGATACTATAAATAGTAGTATACTAAATTAATTCTAATAGTTTTACTTTTTTTTCTTTATTATATAAACTTCATTAATTAAGGTAAGCTTACGCTGGAATATTTTCTTCTTCTAAGAATCTATTTAAGCTAGCTAGTAATAAAGATAAAGCTTATAAGACTTTATAGTAAGTAACTTCTTTTTAGTAGTGTAGAGTTACTACTAAAGCTTTTCTTTATCTTAATTAAAATAATTCTATTTAGGTTACGTTATAATAAGATTATATTTTACGTTTTAATTAATACACTTAGAATATTATCTAGAAGCTAGATAGACTAAACAGCGGTAATTATTATTATAATAGTAAGAATAAGAAAATAGTATTTAATAGATATTCTCTTAAACCTTTTTTACTAGATAGTAAGCTTATATTAAGGATGATTCTACTTAAGTCATCCTTAGGAAATTAAAAGAATAGAAAAAGTATAAAGGGTTTTTATAATCTTAGCTTTTATATAAAGGACTAGCTGTCTTTATATTATCTATAAAAAAAATAAAATAACCTTCAGATTAAAGGCTTAGAGGAAGAGGATAATATTATAAACTATAATAATAAAGCAACTATAAATAAAAAGGCGTTACTATAAAAGGTATAATATAAAGAAATATATAAGTAATACTAAAAAGCAGAGGCAAATTAGTATAGATAGAACTTATAAATAGAACTACTTTATAGTAAGTTTAGGTTTTATAGGGAATAATACTTTAAGTAGTAAGTAGTCAGGTAATTAACTACAGCAAGGCATAAAGAAAATAAGCGTAGATAATAGAGATAAGAACTTATCTTCTCTTATTTTTTCTAGTAGTATTTAATATACTTCTAATTAATATATAATATACGCACGGAGGATTTACTATAAGTATAAGATATTAAACAGCTTATAGTTACTTTTAATTCTTTATAGATACTCTAAAATTAAGATTTACACTTTAAGTAAAATAGTTTAGTACTATTTTATTAAATCTTAACTTACTATATTCGCTTCTTTTTACTCTTATTAAGTTAACTAACTTCCACTAAGTCTAATAAGCTATCTAATTTAGAAGTAAGAGAACTAACTAAAGTGTTATATAGTTAATTAAATAGCTAGTTACTAGTATAATTTACGTCAGTAAGTTAGTAACCTATAATAATATTAAGATAATACTAATACTATACTTTTAAAGTTATTATTTAAAAATTATTAATGTTTTATTTCTTATTTTTAAAAGTTTTAATTATTAAAAAATTATTTATAATTATAATATATAAATTTTTTTTTTAAAAGTACTTTTTTTTTGCATAAGTATTAAAAATATATTAGTTAATTAATTAATTTATTTATTTTACATGTATGCTAAGTAGTTATAAATTAAATTACTTTCTTTACTACACTTTTAATTTAAAGATATAATTAATCTTATTTATAATTATATTTAGTAATTAATTTACTTAGTTTAACTCTAAGTTTATATCTAAATTATAGATAGTTTCTTATTATATTATTTTACTAAAAAAGGTAAGTAGTTTTAATTTGTACTATAGTTATATTAATTAGTAACTACTTATAATAGTTAAAAAAATATTAATTTAGAATTTATTAGTTATTATATTAAAACGCGTTAGGTCTCGCCTTAATGTATTAATAAATAAAATAAAAAGTATTAACAAATTTATAGAATATAGTAATATATAAAAAATATAATTATTATTATAAGCTTTAGTTTTAATTTAAACTACATAATTACTCCTAAATTTCTTTTATTATAACTTTTAATATAAACTCTATTTATTATTTCTTTTATTATATTTTTTTTTACTTGTATTGCTTTTTTATAATTATCTTTATGTAATAGTATTTACCTTTTTAATATAACTATAATATAATAAGCTTATAGTTGCATTTTTTTATTTAATATTAAGTTAATCTAGTAGAGTACTTTAATACTTAAAATATACTACAAACTCTATTAAAAAATTTATAAAAAAGTATAGATATAAATAATTATTTATAATAATAGCTTACTACTAAGTATAAAAAAATATTTTAGTTAGACTAATAATATTTATGCTTATAATATAACACTAGAGTTAAAAATATACTATAAGTTATTTTAAGAAATTATAAAACTTTTATGTTTAAAGTAGTAAAAAACTATTAAAATTTATATTAACTTAGCTTTTAAATATCTTATTTAGTATCTAAAGCTAATTCTTAAACTTAGTTTTATTTATTTTTTATAGTGTTTTATGTAAAGAGTTTTTTAATAGTCTACTTTATTTTTACTATAACTAAGCTATTATTTCTTTTAATTAAATATTATATATTATATACTCTTTTTATAAAAACCTAAGCTCTTAATTTATTTTTATTTTTAGTAGTAATTTTATATATATTCTTATAAGCTTAAGTAATACTTACATTCTAAATACTTTTTTTATTAAATAAATTAAATATTATGTGTAAGAAATAGAGTGCTATTTCTAGTTTTAAGTTATCTTAAATAACACTCTAATTAAGTTATTAACAGCTTAAAGTTTTTTTAACTAAGTATTATTACATTTTTACTAAGCTTATAGTAGTAAATAAAGATTATATTTATATTTAAACTTAAACTTTTTTTTTAAAAAAATATTACTACTTTATGTACTCTAAAGTACTAGCTAAATATAAAATAATAATTTTTTACTTTATTTTAATATTTTAAAGAGTATAGATAGTAAGCTATTTAATATTTTTATTTTAAGTATTCTATATATTATGTTTATAAAAGTAATTAATATAAAATATTTTAAGAAATAAACTACTAGAGCTAGCATTAGAGCTAAAAAAGAGAATATTTATTTTAATAATACTAAGAAATTAGCTACTAGCATTTCTGTAAATATTAATTAGATTAAAAAAATACGTTATTAATTATTATTTAGACACTCTACTTTATTTACAATAATAAATTCTAAAGCTTTAATATTAGAATTATTTTATAAAACTCTAAAAATTAGGACTTTTAATAATAGACGTATGCTTTTAGTAATTCTTATTATAATAACTAGCTTTTTTTTTCTAGCTATTATTTTAATAGTATAAAATTTACTAGCTAGCTTTATAACGTTTTTATTAAATAAAATAGTATTTTCCTAAGTTTTTTTAAAAGGAAACTAGATATAGTTATTAAACTTACTCTATTTAAGAATAAATAATTATTATAAATTAGAATTTTTAAAAAGCTTATAATTAGTCTTATAATTTTTTTATTTTAACTAGTAACCTAATAAGTCTTATTATACTTATATTGGTATTTAAATTAATATTTTTATATAAAGACTTTAATTACAGGCCTTATTCTATTATAATATTAAAAATATAAGTCTTTACTATACTATTTTAAGAAGGCTACTTGTTTACTATACTTATAGCATATTATAAGACTATTAAACTCTATTAAAAACTATTAAACCTAGTTGTTTAACACTAGTAAGTTATATAATAATACTAAAAACATCTACGTAATATTACGTTTAGTTAGAAAATATTAATTAAACTTTATTAAATAAATTAGTAAATATAGATACTTTAATTATTTAGAGATTTTTATAGTAGATACTAGACTTATTACATATAAATACATAGTATTATATATAGAAAATTATAACTATATACTTTTTATAAATTCATATAAGTACTAACTTACTATCTTAGCTATTAGTATAAAAGAATAATAGAACTTTTTTACTATTAATATTAATTATTTCTATTTATAAATAAAGAAGTATAGTAAAACATATAATCTTAGCTAGAAATACTAATATTATTATAGTTAGTAAATAGCTATATTACTACTTTTATAAAAGTCTAGATTAATAATATTTTTATTTAAAAAATTAATAAACTTAGAAAAAGTTATATAGTTCTAAAGATTTACTAATAGTTTTAGATATTATAAATTCTTTTTTTTTAAAGCTAGTTTTTAAAGTCTTTTAGTTTAAGTTTTTACAAAACTTTATTTACTATTATTTTTTATTTTATTAAAATTCTATATAACTTGTATTTTAAAAAGTTTTATACTAGAGCTTTATATTTAATTACCTTTATATTATTACTACTAAAAGCTATTTACTACCTAAATACTACTTTTTTTTTTACAAAAATATATTCTTTTATTAAGTTGCTATTAGTAACGTTTTTTATAAGTAAGTAGGCTTATATAAGTGAGTAGGCTATATAAGTAAGTAGGCTACTTTTATTAATAATTACCTTTTCTTTAATAACTTTATAAAAACTTAATATTATTTAACAAAATTTTAAAATTAGCTTTTTAGGTAATAATTGCAACTAATATTAAATTTGCATTCTAGTAGTCTTACGTAATTATAAGTTATTAAGCTTAGAATTAGCTTTTTAAAAATTTGGTTTTTAGCTATTAATATTTTAATAACTATTAAATAAGAAACTATATAAGTTGAATTTACACTATTTTATATATAATTTAAACTATATTACGCTTTTATAGTAATAGAATAAGCAGGTTTTTAAAAACTCTAGGTAAAGAGAAGTTTTAAAACCTACTTTTTAATATCTTAAAAACTACTAATACTATAGCTTTAAAATTTCAATATATTATAAATATAGGCTTTAATATTCTATATTCAGGTTTCCATAATTTATTATTAAGTAATATTATAAATATAAATAGATAAAAATAATTTAGAGTAAAGTAAATTCTAAGCTTAATAACTTATAATTATATAAGACTATTATAATATAAATTTAATTATTATTACAGCTAATATTTAAAAGGCTAAATTTAAATTTTTATTAAATAATATTAAGTATTTATAAAGTTATTAAAGAAAAGGTAATTATTAGTAAAGTACTCTACTTACTTATATAGCCTACTTACTTATAAAAAACGTTAATAGTAATCTAAACAACATTAAAAAAAGCTTATAATAAACTAGTATTAACTAATTCTTACTTATTATAAAGATAAATCTGTTAATTAATATAATAAAAAGTTTATAATAAGAATAATAAAATTTTCTTTATACTACCTTAGCTAATAAAACTATTTAACTAGTAAATTTTATTTAATTTCCTATTATTTTCCTACATCTGCTTTAGTAGTAAAAAGTAAAAATAATATAAATATATAAAGTTAAACTTTAGTTAAAAAGCTTTATATTAAGCTCTATAGTTTTTATTAACACTTAAGTAGTATATTATAATTTTTTTACCTTTATAAATATTTCTTAAAGTATAGAGTATATATTATTTAATATTTTAATTTTAATTTTTCTATATATTATTATCATAAGGATAGTTAATATAATATATATTAAGAAAAATTCTTTTTCTATTTCTATTAGTTTTAATAAAGAGAGTGTTTATTTAAATAATTTTAAAATACAACTTAATAGCATTCTTATATATATAGATATTATATATTAAGAAATAAACTTACTACTAGTATTTACTAAAAGTATTAATTTACTAGCAGGTAAATATTTATAGCTGTTTACTATTTATTTATTATAAAATACTATAATAAAAGACTTTTTAGAAAGAATTTGCATACTCTTAAAAATCTTTTTAATTATAATAAGGCCTTTTCTGTTTTCTAGTATATTTTATAAAGTATATATAAGATTACCTATTATACCCTATATTTTTATTTCTTTTTTTATTTTAATATTTAATTTTAAAAGCTAGTAGTAGTAATTAATACTACTAATAAATAAACAACAATATAAATAGTTTAAAGTCGATTATAAAAAAATATAAAAAATATAAATATAGAATACTAATAAAAAAGTAAAAAAATAAGAAAAATTGTATACACCTAACTAGGTTATTTTAGTCCTATAAAGGTAATCCTAATATATAGTTTAGAATTTAATATAATATATATACTTTTATAAACTATTAAAAAGTTTATAAAGCAGCTAAGTTAGAGTATTTCTATATTTAAGACTTTTAGATATAGAAAACAGTATTTTTTATATAAAAAAACTATAGGCTACTATATTTCTAAAATATAACTAATAACTAACTTTAAATTTTGTGTTTATAACTAGTATCTATCCACACTTTTAACGTAAATATAGTAAGAAATAACTAGACTATAAACTATCTACATTTTATTCTATAAAAGTAGATTTTAATTAACGTATAATATTAAAATATATAATTTATATATCTTTAGCTAATAATATTATAGTTTATGCAATACTAAGGCTATTATATTATAATAGTTTTAGATTAGATAAAAATATAGAAAATGTAGAAAAGTATAATAAAAAAAATATAGTAAATTAATTATTTTATAGTTCAACAAATTATGCAAATAGTTAAAAAATAGGTTTAAGATTTGAATTATAGTTATTTATACTATAATTAAGAGTAAATATTACGTAATTTAAGGTGAATATAGCTAAAGTAGTTTAAGTAACATAGAATATAAAAAAATAGGCACTTTTTATAAGCTTTTAGCTTTAAAATTAGTAGTATATATTTACTAGATTTAGAATTTCTATAAAATCTTATAGAAAACCTATTAGCTATTTTCTTGTAATAATAACTAATACTATTACTAAATATAGTAATTAAATGTTTAAAAATATAATTGTTCTTTTATTATAATTATAAGCTGTAGAAGATTTATAATAAAGTAGTTATAATATAATAAAATACTAAAGCTAATATAAATGTTAGCAGGCTGAGTGCAGCGAAGTATATTATATATTTACTTTAGAATTTTAAGTTACTAGTAGATACTTATAGCAAGCCTATAGTATAAATTTTTATCTATTTCTAAGCCTAGAATAGTTACTAAAACTTCTATCTAGAAATAGTATACTAAACTCTAACTTTATGTAAACCCTATATCTAGCTTTATTCCTTTATTATTAGCCTTTACTAGTAATAGCTAGCTTTAGTAATATGAGCTAAATTTATGTTACTAATAAGATTAATATAACCAGCTAGGTAGCAAATAATCTAAAAGAAGTAATAGAAATTTTTAGACTAAATTATAACTTATTTAGTATAAATAGTAAATAGATTAATAGCTAAGGCTAATTAGACTAATACTAAAACTAATACCTAGAAATACTTATTTTTAAAAATATTAATTAAGAAAGCTTCTGTGGTTTCTTGCAGAGCGTTAAGAGCTATAGCCTAAAACTAGAAATTATTATTAAAGTCTCTAGTAATTTTATAAACCAGTTACTGGAATAAAAAACGCTTTAATAAATATTCTTAGTAATATTAATAGTATTTAATCTCATATAGCGTACTAGCTATAAATTGTTAATATAATATCAAAAATAAAAATAAGAATAAAAAATAAAAAATAAAAAGAAAGGAAATAAAATAAAAACTAGAAAAACATACTACTAGTTTTATGCTTATAATAATTACTAAAAGATTTAAAATATAAAGATAGTAGAACTTAAGATTTATTACTAGCTAAAGCTACAGGGGGCTGTTTAATACATATTTAAAATAAAAAAACTATAAAGTATTAGTTAGAATTAACTAATACTTAAACTAATACTAAGAATTAATTTATAGAAGTAATAGTCTTACGTGCTGCTTTACTAGAAAGGTTTTTATAACGCTTATTAAAAGTAATTATCTTATATACTACTTTACTAAAAAGATTTTTATAAGACTTATTAGAACCAGTAGACGTAACCTACTCTATACTAAAAAGATTTTTATAAGACTTATTAGAACTAGTAAGTATAGCCTAATTTATACTAAAAAGATCTTTATAAGGCTTATTAAAACCAGTAGGCGAAGTATTAGTTATAATTAACTAATACTAAAACTAATACTAAAAACTAACCTATAGAAGCAACGGTCTTATATGGTACTTTACTAAAAGAATTTTCGTAAAATTTATTAGAACTAGTAGATGTAGCCTGCTTTATATTAGAAAGATTTTTATAAAGTTTATTAAAACTAAAGAGCGTAACCTACTCTATGCCTAGAAAATTTTTATAAGACTTATTAAGGCTAGTTAGCATAACCTACTCTATACTAGCTATAATTAAAATATTAGACAAGTATTAGTTAAAGTGAAATAATTAATAATAGAAGTGAGTAATAAAGTAAGCATTAAAATTTATAGCACGTTAGAATTATAAACGCGTAAAAATAAAAGTAAAGGTAAATAAAAAAGAAATTTTAGTAAGATATAAGCATATAATTAGCTATTTAGTATATAAATTATTTATTTATTTAACTTTATCTTATTATCTTACTAATACTAACTTACCAACCTTGCTAAAAATAATCTTTGTAAGTTTATACTTTATATAAACTAATATCTAGACTAATACTATATTTTAGTAATATCTTATCTATTAGCTATTTATTATGCCCCTAAAATGTACTATAAAACCTGCCTCTGTAATATTACTAAATAAATATTAAAAAAAATAATAAATATTTAAATAATATATATACTGCTAAAGAGAGGAATAGGTATAATAATTTAGAAAATAAAGAGCTAGCATTAGCACGTGATAAGAACACAATAAATAAATTCATCTTAAAATATTAAATAAAATATATAAAGGATAATATAGCTAAAATTAATACTACTAAAGAGAAAAATAAAGAGACTATAACTAAAAATCTAAAGCAGAAAGTAAAGACTAAAGCTATTAAAAAACTATAAGTAGATAAAGTATTAGTCTTAGTATTAGTTACTAATATTAATAAGTTTAAAGATAGTATTTATTAGACCTAAAAAGTAAAGCTATATAACCCTAATAAAAATTATCCTACCTAATCTTTTATCCTTAATAATAATGAGGTAGGCGATGATAATAAAGTAAAGCTAATTACTAATATAAAAAAATAACTTTAAGTGCTTAAGGATTTAGTTATAGTAAATTCTATAACACAGTAGCGCACAGTATAATATTTTTAGAGTATAATATTAAAAAATACTATTAAGAAATTAAGACAGCTCTTTACTTAAATAGACTTTAAATATATAATAAAGCTTATAAGTATATTACGATTTAAGATTAGTATCTATTTTCTTAATTTCAGACTAATATTAAGACTAATACCTGTTTAGAACTATCTAATAATAATAATATAAGCTAAGCGTTTTGACTAAGTTAGCTAAGTATAAAGAAATATAAAGTTTAAAAATATTTCTATTAAAAAAAAGTCAGCTATACTACTTAGCATTTACTATAAAGTAAGGTATTAGTTTAGGTATTAGTATATTACTAATAGAATTTAGATTCTAGTTTTAAAAGCTTTATATATTTATTACGGACTGTAATAATAAAGGAAGCGTAAGTAAAAAAGTGTTACTATAAAAAACATAATATAAAGAAATATATAAGTAATACCAGTAAGTTAAGGTAAACTAGTAAAAACAAAACTTATAAATAAAATTACTCTATAGTAAGTTTAAGTTCTATAGAGAATAGTACTTAGAGTAAGTAAGTAAGTCAGGTAACTAGCTATAACAGAATATAAGAAAGATAAGTGCTAATAATAGAAATAAGAATAGATATAAGCTAAAGCTAAATTCATCTTCTCTTATTTTCTTTAATAGTATTTAATATACTTCTAATTAGTATATAATATATGCATGGAGGATATACTATAAGTATAAGGCATCAAACAGCTTATAGTTACTTTTAATTCTTTATAGTTACTCTAAAATTAAGATTTACACCTTAAGTGAAATAGTTTAATACTATTTTGTTAAATCTTAACTTACTATATTACTTCTTTCTATCCTTACTAAGTTAATTAACTTCCACTAAGTCTAATAAGCTATCTAATTCGGAAGTAAGGGAACTAATTACCGTTATATAATTAATTAGACAGCTTATTACTAGTATAATTTATATTAGTAAGTTAGTAACTTATAATAATACTCTAGCTATTAAACGTAGCGCCTTAATACTTAAGGTAGATTTAATTAGTAGCTATTTAATTTTACTATTCTATAGCTTATTTAGCTATTTAGAATATATTATTATAGCAGTAATAGCTGCAGTATAATCTTATAGCTATTATTTTAAGTCTGAAATTTAATTAGCATCTATTTTAAAATATCTTAGTCTTCTAGATACTTTTTAGTATAATATAATTAAAAATTTCACTAAAAAGTTTTACTTTAAGAATTTTAATAAGAATAATACCAAGCACTTACTTAATTAGCTTTTAGATAATAATAATTCTATACTAAAAAAAATTAGTGTATAGATTAAGCTGCTTAATAGTTTTAAATAGAAGTAAATATAAAATAGCGTATTCCTAAGTATTAGTTAGTATTAGTCTATTAAACTATATATATATTTACTTATCTTTAAATCTAAACTCCATGTTAGTAGCTGTGACTTGATGTTAAAATTATCTATTTATATTAGCCTATCTTATATATATTATATGACTCTTCTTTTACCTTAACCTTTAAAAGTTAAAAGAATTTATAAATAACATACTCTAGAGACTCTTACAGTGTGAAATAGCTATATAGGTTAATCTAAAAATAAAGTTCTTTTTATCTAAGATACCTAATATATCCTGTTTAATAATAATGTTTTAAGACTTATAAATAGTAATAATATAAGCTACTACTAAAGAAAACTAAGCCCGTAAATAAAAAACCTTCCTACACTAAAAATCCTAATAATAATAGAAAATTAGTACTATATAGTAATAGCCTTTTATAGTTATTAAAAGTAATAAATAACGCTAAAGGAGTTTTCTTTCTAAGGTTTATAATATTACTTAACTATATAATATTATCTAATATACCTAGAGCACTGTTTATAAGATCTTTTTTTATTTATATATTATTTATAAGCATAACTTATAAGCTAATACTTAAAAAAAGTAAGGCCTTAAGATTTCTAGTTTTTTTTATAATAGACTTTTTAGTCTCTATACTTTTATAGCTAGCTGTAATAGCTATTACAGGCTAGTCTAAATTTTATAGTTAATAATAATTCAGCTTCTAAACCTAGCTCCTTTTAGTATAGATATAAATTATATTTTAGAATAAACTAATATCATCTATAGAAAGTGTTAATTAAATTCTAGTAGTAAATAAGAGCTAGTTTTAAACTATAATTTTTCTAATATAAAAACAGCCTAGCGTGTTATAAAACACCTTCTAATTATAATCTTACTATTATATTATAATATTAAGAATAATAGTTTTTTTAAACTACTAATACAGCTACTGCCTAAACGTTTTACTTATATTTTAGAATATATAAGTATTATATAAAGGCTTTGTACTTATAGGTAGAAGTTAAAAGAAATTTCTAGCTAAAATAATACTTAAGCTACTAAAAAAGAGATAACTAGATAATAAAAAGATCTCTTTACACTGTAAATTAACCTAAGCTAATATCTTTAGGCTAATTATAGATTTTTTATTTATAACTAAATACTAAATATCTTTAAACGTAGCCTGGAGAGCCTGAATAGCTTATAATAATAACTTAATAAACTCTATACTCTTAATTAGAATATAAAATAGTGTGTTTAGTGTTTTACTAGAAATATTATAGGCGGCACAACCTATAAGTGCTGCTTAAATTATTAGAGAATAATATCTATAAACAGTAACTAAATTATTAAGGTTAATAGAGATAAATTCTATAACATGCGTCTTTCTAGACTCTATTTTTCTATTTAGGTTAATTAGTTACTATAAAGAATCTTCTCCTATTAAGATTAACTAGTAGTAGTTTATAATAAGCCTATTAAATAACTTTTACTTTTCAGTAAGGGTCTTATAAGTCCTTTTAATTTAAATAATAAGATTAGTAAGATAATCAGCCTTTTATTACTTCTAGTATAAAAAGAAATTAAAGTTATAGATACTAATTTAGGTAAATTAATCTATTACGTAATTTTTAGAGTAATTTTCTAGATTCTCTCTACTAATAGAAATACTTTATATATCTAGTTAATAAGTAGCTAATTCTCTTTAAGATAGCATAAAATCCTCTTCTTTTTTATTAATATCTTTAAGGTCGGGATTATCTTCTTTAGTAGATAGTTCTTCCTTTTTATATAAATTATCTTATAGATAAGTATAGTAGGCTTTATAATACTAGTAAGCCTTCTTATATATAGTAAATATTCTATCCTTAAATAAAAGAATTTTACTTATTTTCTAAAACAGATAATGGAGTATGAGTTTAACATAAGTAAACTATACTAAATTATAGTTAAAATAATATTAGAGTATAAAGTTTAAAACTTTTAGCTTAGCCTAAAGCCTCTCTTTTATATTACTAGTATAATTATATTTAAGAAGAAAATCATGAAAAGAAAAATTAAATAAATTAGAATAATTCTTATACTTCTAGAGAAGACTTTTATTATAACTAAGAGTTCTATTATCTTTACTATTTTTTTCTTTAAAGTAGTAGGTATTTAGCTAGTTCTTTTCTAGCTAATAATTAACATTAAGCACCTAATAAGAGTAATAAATTAAGAGTAAATTAAGAAGAAAATAGGTAATCTCTTAAGTAAACTAGTCCCGCTTACTAATAAGCCTATTTATTATCTTTATAATGAAAGAGTGTAGCGGCTTCTTAGAATTAAGTTTTAGTAAAATTCTAGCTATTATAGTCTTATAGTTCTTAAACTATTTCTCTTACTTAGTAATATACTTTCTAATATATGCTATTATACTAGTAGTATTTATATATAATTAAATATTAATATTAGCAAGCCATTCTATTAGAAGTATACAGTAATATAAATTTAACTAAGAGTAGTTATATATAGGGTAAAACCGATAATATAACTTACTCTTATTATAGTAAATAATAGGAAATTTAGTAAATAGCTAGGAAGCAAAAAATTAGTACTTAAGCTATTTTATATTTTTATTAAACTTTAAGTAATACGCAGTTATATAATAGTAGATTTAAATTCTAGTTAAGATTAAAAATAATTACTTAAAGTCTTAGGTTATATTAGAATAGACGAGTAAAAAAGACAATCTTTTATTAGTAATATCTTATAACTAAGGCTAAGAATATATAGTAGAAATATATACTCTCTAAAACCTAGTAAAATTAGCTAAAGCCTTATAGTTATGTTTATTAAAGAGCTTATTATCAGGATCCGGCGCGTCTTTATAATAGTATATACTATAATTATAAATACTACTATAACTCTACTACTTAAAATAATCTTAACTATTAATAATATTAAACATAGAGGTAAGCACTTCATCCTTAAAAGCTTAGAAATAATAGTAAAAGTAATAGGTGATAATATAGAAACTATCCTGAATATTATCATGTATAATCTTAATTCTGGCAGCAGAAATAACGTTCTTCTACTTATTATATTAAGAGAGATATTATATTAGATTATCTTAATAATAATTAGCTATAAAGAAAGTAATAAATAAGCTTAGACTCCTTAGTTACCGTATCTAAAGAAGTATTAGTCTTAGTATTAGTTCTAGTAAATAGTAAAATAGAATTATATACTATAGCTTTAAGATTTCTATTCTTACCTACCTAAAAAGAGCGCGTCCTACGGAGTGCTCTAGTAAAATATATAATTAAGTTTAGTATAACTATAAACTAGAAACTATTATCCTTAAAAGTATTCTAAAGATTATTAATAGAAATGTCTTCGTTATCAGATATCTTTAATATAAAGAAACTAGACTTTATATTTACCTGCTTTTATATAATTGTATTAAATATTATATAATAAAAGCGTGAATGTTACGCTATGCGGCTATCCTTATATAGTAATATATACTTAATATAAAACTTATAGTTAATATATTATTAGTAAGACTTTATATACTCTTTTATATTTATAGAAAAGTATATTAGAAAAGCCCTACTTAGTAACACCTTACTATAGTTAAACTCTAATAAAAAGATATACTAGATAGATACTATAGAGAGTAAGATTAGGGCTTTAATTTAATACTATAAAACTTTTAACTCCTACGCATTAGAAACTAGATCTAGGACTATAGTAACTTAAGAAATAGAATTATTTTTACTATTATCCTTACTATTATTCTTACTATTATTCTTACTATTATTTTTATTATTATTCTTATTATTGTCCTTACTGTTATCTTTGTAGGGTATTTTTATATTAGTATTTAAATCCTAACTAGAACCTTCTTACATAGCATTTATAAACTATTCTTATTAAATAAACTTAGGAGATAGTTTATTTATTTTAATAGTAAATAAATTACTATTAACATAATCATCTTTAGGGAGAGCGCTTAAGGCTTTATTATTAATAGTAATATCTATATAGCTATTATAATTATATTATAAAAAGTATAACTAACGCTGAACTATCTAATGCTGTATATAATAATTATTCTAAAACTATTAGTTAACGTATTTATAATTAACACTAGAAGAACAGGATAACTTAAGAAGTATAATATTAAAATCTTAAAAAAGAAATAGTAATAACATAAAGATCTTTCTAACATTATATAAAAAGTAGTAAATATATTCTATATATTTATATTAGGTACCTTAATATTAGCGGACTTTTATAAAGATATGCACTTAAGTAATTAATATCTCTTCTATAGAAGAAAGTTCTAGAAGTCTATTAAGCTATAAGCTAGAGTCTATTTTATTATTATAACTAAATAAAAGCATAAAATTAGGATCTTGAGAACTATTTTTAAGTTTAGAGTATTTAGCTTTATTTTTATAGTAAGTAGAGCACTTTCTCTCTTTTAGCTTTAAATTAAACTAGCGTCTATTACAAGTACCATAAGTCTCTATTACCGGCTTATTAATATAGGTATAAAACTTCTTAATTAGTTATTAATCTATAAGGCTAAAAATAGAGTTATTAAAAAAAATATTACTTAAAAAATCTATAAGAGGATTAGATAGCAGCAGGTTATAAGATAAACTTAAATTAGAAAATATAAATAGAATAGAAAAGGGGAACTTATTAAGCATAGTATCTTAGAATTCAAATATTAACTATAAAGGCTAATTTAGCTTAGTATTTTAAAATAAAGAGATTAATTAAGAAAATTAATTTAGCTCCTTCTAGTATCTTATTAAAGATAAGATAGAAGATATAAGTAAAACTTTATTATCTATCTAATACTTAATATAATATTACCTCTAGATGCTAGCCTAAGTATAGTAGGCATTAGTTTAAGCTAAAGTATTATTACTATCTAATTTACTTAGTAAATTACGGGGATAACTACTTTATAGTTATAAAAATAAAAGATAATATAGCACAGCTAAAGGACTATATAGTGTAGAAGATAGAGCTAGAAGTGTAAAGTATTATATAAATATAACTACTTTAGAAAAAGAGTATTATATAGGTATAACTACTTATAATAAGAATATAAAATAGTAAAGAGTAAAAGATAGAGGTGATATAGCTTTATACTTATACTATATAGTTAATTAAGCATAGAGTTCTTAAAGAAATAAGTATAGATATATATATATTTAGTATATTCTTATTCCTATAATATAAGCATGTAGCTTTCTAAGTATCTTAGTTTATTTTATTAGTAGTAGTATTTTTAAGGTTACTATATCAGTTACAAAGAAAAAATAGATTTATTAGTAAAGTATAGAACTTATATAAAAAAAATATTAGTCTAGACGTTAAAGTATTAGTTATGTAAAAAGTTTAAGTAAAGAATTTAGTATTTCTCTAGCATGAAATAATTAGAAGCTAATTATATAATACAGGTTTTTCTAGCTAACTAGAACGTAAGAGTTTTTAGTATAATCTTAATAGAGTTTTAAATATAAAACTTTCTTTTATTTTATTATAATAAGCTTCGCTACGCTTAGTAATAAAAGTTTTTTTTTAATAAAATAATTTAATATACTTTTAAAGAGCAACTAAGTTACGTAAAAATAGTTAATTAATTAATTAACTAATATACTTTTAGTACTTATATAGAAAAAAAGCACTTACACAAAAAAAATAATTTCTATATTTTATAATTTTAAATATTATTTTCATAATTTGAACTTTTAAAATTTTAAAATACTTTTTTACTTTAGTTTATTAGCTTAAATAGTTGTAATATAAATAATTTCTATAAAGTTCTTTTTTTTAAAAAAAAGAACTCTACTTAGTAGTAGTTTTTAAAATTTCTTATTAAAACTATTTAATATGTGTATTTATTTAAATAGTATGAATATAAAAAGTATAAATATTTATAAGTCTTATAAAAAAGAAAGTAGCCTATTTACTAAATATGTAATTCTAAAAGGCTATATAAGTAGAGTCTATTTTAACTATTATTATAATAGTAAGGAAACTCACTACAGCTTTTATACCTTAAAGTAAGAAAAAACATTTATAGATAAAAAAGATATTAATAATATAAATAATATAACTCTAGCTATAGAGTATATTATGTTATTAAGCTCTCTTAAAGAGTATATATATTTAAATAAAGCACTAATACCTATAGTCTCTCTCTAAATATTACTATCTAGTTCTGTAAAAAACATCTATATAACTAAGACATATATATCTATAATATTTTCTGAAATATTACTACACTCTCTAGCCCATAAACGGGCTTATAGAGATATTATAATTAATCTAACTAATACTACAACCTAGTTATACCAAACTACGTTAGAGTATAAATAGACTGTCTGGAAGGTATAAACTAAAGCTATGTGTAGGCATAAGCTTGCCACTCTATATAAACAGGCTATAAAGGACTTTAAGGCTATTAATAACTTACTAGAAGAGAAGGTAAATAAGCTTAATAAGAAAGTCCTATATAGAGTATAGAATGAACTATAGGGCGTATAGATAGTTAACGCATCTTTCACGAATTAATCTAATATAGAGTGTTATTTTAATGGCACATGATTGCAATTCATCTGTAATGACTCGTAAATAAACTTCCGTAATGTGCAAAGAGAGGCGCCAAGATTGGGGTATCAGCTAGCAAGATATGCTTTATTAGCTGCCTAAACCCAGACAAGCTCTATTACTTAATCGCGTTCTATCTTACCAATAAATGAGAAGCTGAAGAGCTTATACACGGGCAAGTATTTAGATGTTAACGGGGAAGTCGTATACACTAAAAAACTTACGAGTAAAGTCCTAGTCCTTTCTGGCTAAGATTAAGAGGTTTAAATCAGTCAAGTCAGCATAAATCATACTTTTGTAGTGTAAAGTCATGATATCTGGTCCTTTAGTGTATAATGCTTGTAATACTAAGTAGACACGTGATGCATTTCCGTTCTAAAAAAAGGACTATATTAGAATAATGAAATGCCGTAAAAGGTAATTTAAGTAAGCTCTGGACTATTACTATTAAACTACTACCCTTACCTCCACCTGTATGATATATACTGTCCTTGTAGTTTTCTTCCTATTCTTTTCCCATTTGTGCTGTGTTTCCACTAAGTGGAAATAGTCTTTCATGGTCGCGCATACTGGTTAAGAACGTGATATTTCTATCCCAGCCTATAGTAGCGTTGAGGTAGCCCACTATTGCCTAGTATAACTCCGATTCGTTCTTTAAACTGTTCCTAAACATTTTTCCGTTAAAGCCTGTTCTTTACATGATAACGTTTTCTTTGTATATTTACCTGTCGTAGGTGAAATAAGACCTTATATATTAGAAGCTAATTGAACGTGCTTTAAGTATCACTATCTGTTCTGTGTCTTTTCTTCTTTAGATTATCGGTCGTGAGATCAATGAAATAGTCGAGTGATGTTATGCGGAAGCTTTTAAGGGCAAGAGCAAGAAAAGGCAAGAACACGGGAGAGGCGAGAACACGGGAGAGGCGAGAACACGGGAGAGGCGAGAACACGGGAGAGGCAAGAACACGGGAGAGGCAAGAACACGGGAGAGGCAAGAACACGGGAGAGGCAAGAACACGGGAGAGGCAAGAACACGGGAGAAGCTTCGACTGTATCGAGCCAGATTCCTAGTTATGGCCGCCATGTCACTGTCCTCCATGATCTTCTGAATGCCCTGCGTTTCTTCCTCCGGCAGCGAGAATTCCTCGGTTAGGGTGCGGTGCACCACTACTCCAAATCGTGGTCTAACTATTTTCGTGCCATTGCCTAGTTCTCCAATCCATCCCGTGTTGGCTTTGACTGTTTTGCGGAGCGTTGATCCTTGAACCTAATCACGTATCCAGTTTTTGCTGTTCCGACTCCCGCCACTTGTACATCTTTTGTTGCGTCGGTATTCAGTAGGGCATTTTGAATGTAGGGATTGCCCACTTCTGTGGGTAGGTATTGTGTGAATTTTGTGTCGTTGTCGGTTGAGTCGTGGCTCGGTCTCGTGCTGATTCGGAGGCAGTTGGGTTCATTATTTCGGCTAATGATGTTCGCTGTTCCTAGGCAGTTTGCACCAGATTCGGTTGCGCTTCGGCTAGCTGCTATTAATGCCCATAATCGAGTTAGTGGTGGGGACACGGACAGGGTGCTGAGTTGCGTTTGGAGGGTTCAGATCATTTCATGCAGTTCCGAGTTTTGGGATTTGAGGCTTTTCTATTCTGCTTTAATTTCTGTGAGCTCGGTTCTGATGTTTTAAATAGTAGCATTCTGCTCTACAATCATACCCTTGAGGCTTCTGATAAGGTGTGCGATCTCGTTGAGGTTAGTGTTTCTTTTGTTGTTGTCGGTCAACACTGTCATGTTATCATGGGGTGCTGGAGGCGAGTCTATTCTGATTGACTTTATCTCAGTCACTTGGGTTCGGATTGATTCCTGTGCCTCCCGGACCTTCACACTTGGTTTTCTGAGTCGTGGTCTTTCTGGTGCTGCTGGAGCAGCTCTGAGGTGGAGTTGCAGGTGCGCGTCTAGGGTTGTTGGTTGCCATCAGAGGTCCGGGACCGTTGGCGCTAAGCCGTATAGGCCGCCTTGCAGCGGGAGCTAACTAAACGAGTAATAATAATGGAGGTGAAAGTTTTAATGTCCCTCCCTGCGTGGCGAGACACCCTCCGTGCCGAGACATATAAGGGGTACTTTGACTTTAAGTAACTCGATTTCTGCGTACACGTTGATATTTGCCACAGTTCTGTATAAATCATGTACTGTAGCTATTCATAAACATCCAAGACCCCTCCTACTTAAAAATTACGTTCGCATTGTTGCCTCCACGCTCTAATGTTATAGAAATTAATATTTTTAACTATGTTTTTTTTAAATTAGCTAAACGAGAAGCCCAAAAACGTAATAGCTAATATTTTAAGTGTAATAAATATAGTTATATTTCCTAAAACTATTTTATTTTCCTGCTAGAACTTTAATCTATAAGCCTATTTAAATTCTAATAATTAACCTGCTTTTATTCTTTCTCTAGATCTAAATTTCTCTATAAATAAGAATACTTCTAAACTCTTTAAGCTAGCCTATTAAAAGCTCTATCTTAGAGTTAAGTTACTTTTTAGGATGTTTTTAATACTAGATTTCTATTAACCTATAAACCTTCCACCTAATAACTAATTCTTGAAACTATTAAGTAAATATCTTGTGTACTATTTAATAAGATAGCTTTTCTTATTTTATTATTACTTTAATTAATACTAGAGCTACTAGTATAGGGTATATTAGTAGACTTTTAGTTTATATTTAAAAACTCTATTTTTTACTTATTTTAAATGTCTTTTATCTTACTGGTTTTAATAGTAAACGCTTTAAAAAGAGTTATATCTTATATACTACTAGCATAACTCTCTATTATATAAATTATATTAAAGATATTTATTTCTTTAAAATAGCTACTAGAAATCACGAACTAATTCTTAGCTAACTATAAATAAAGAAGTATAAAGTTAACTTTAATTATAACTTATAAAACTTACTTTTTAATGCTTTTTATTATTAGGCTTATTATTTACACTTATTTTAATCTCTAATTTACTTAAAAGAATATACTACTTACTTAAGAAACTTTCTAGTAAACTTTTTACTAAAAGGCTTTTACTTTAATACTATTTATATATAGTATACTTAAACCTGTTCTTTAAAGTCATTACTAACTACTTAATTTTAATATAACTACTAGTTAACTAAAATAAACTATTAGTTATAAGAATTAAATATTTATTTAAAGACTTTTTTAGTAAACCGTTTTCTAAAAGACCTCTACAGTAGAAACTCTTTTATATAATATAATTTTTCTAAATAATTTCTATTATACTATTAAATTATTATATAAAGAGAAGCTAATTAAGAATTATTGAAAAAGCTTTTTATACTAGTTATTTATTTATTTAAAATACTTTACTTATAAGTTTTACTTACTAAAAATCTAATTACTACTCTAAATAGTAGAGTAGTATAGTATTCTTAATAAAGGCATTCTTTTAGTACTCTATAAAGTATTATATAATTATAAAAGCTTTAAAAACTTCTTTTAGAAATAGTATAAATATTAAATTATTATCTTTAGAAGCAGCCAATTTCGTCTATATTATATATATAAGATATAAGAAAAAGTAGGTAAGTCTATTATATAAAACTTATTTTAATATAAATAGTTATAAGAAGAGAGATAAACTTATTATACTAAGTATATTATTTTATACTAAATTACTTCTTAAACTTGCCTAGCTAGCTAGGTAAGAACTTAGATATTAGTTTACTAATATATTTAGAAGAAATAACCTATAGAACTTTTATTTTTATTTATAGAACTTTATTAGAAATAAGCTATTTATAAGCTTTAAGTTACTACTATTATAAAAAGAGTATTTTTTTTAAGTAGCTTTTACTTATTAGAGCACTAATAAAAGCTTATAAAGCTAATAATAAATACATTATTAAAATATTTATAGTAATTTTTAAGTAAGTTAGAGATAATAGTCTGTTTAAGTTTATAACTATATTACTATTTAAACTAAATAATAATATTCTTCTACTCTAGTTATAGCTTTTAGAAAAAGTAATAAGTATATAAAGTTTATTTTTTTTTATATTAAATATAGCCTTTAGTAGTATAAATATTAACTTAATTATATAATAATTAAGGTAAGGCAGCTGATTTATTATAAATTAGTATAAATAAAATTTTATAAGTATAATAATTTTATTATAGCATTAATATTAGCTAATTAGAAATATTAACTAAAAGAGTATTGTATAAAGAAGTTTTTATTATATTTAGAGATTAAACTTACATTTAAACACGCACCTAAATCTAATACTAAATTAAATAGAAAGTTTATAAAAAAGTTTTTCTTTTAAGGCTTTACTAAAAGGGCCTTATAAAAAACCTAAACTAAATATAAATATTTATCTAATTAGAGTAGCCCTCTTTATATAAATAGTTTAAAAATACAAATATAAAATCTTTACTATCTTAATAGCTAATATTAATAAGGCTTTAGTTTTAAAAATTTATATAAATTTAGCTACTAAGGTTTCAGAACATTACTATAATATTCTTAAAACATTTTTATATAAAAAGACTAATAAACTACTTGAATATTATCTATATAACTATAAAATTATCTTTAAAAAAGAAAAACAACCTAGATTTAGACCTCTTTATAAGATATCTTAAAATAAATTAAAAGTTCTTAGAAAGTATTTTAATAACTATTTTACTAAAAATTTATTAGAGTAAGTATGTTTTTTATAGTTATACTAGTTATCTTTATAAAGAAACCTAATAGAAATTTCTAATTTTATATAAACTACTAAGCTTTAAACACTATTAGTATTAAAAACTATTATTTTATTTTATTAATTTAAGAAACTTTATTTTGTTTTAGTAAAGTAAAGTACTTTATAAAGTTAAATATTATCTTAGCCTTTAACCATCTCTGTGTAGTAAAAGAAAATAAATAGTTAACTACTTTTTAAATTTAATATAACTTATTTATATATTTTATTATATTCTTTAAACTAGCTAACATACTAAGTATGTTCTAACACTATATAAATAATATTCTTTAACTATTTCTTAATATATTTTGTATGGTCTACCTTAATAATATTCTAATTTATAATAACTTTTTATATAAATATAAATAATATATAAGATAGATTTTAAAAGTCCTAAAGGAAACTAGCCTCTAACTTAATATTAATAAATATAAGTTCCATTAAGAATAAGTTATTTATCTTAGGTATATAATTTTAATAAAAGGAATTAGTATAAATCTAAATAAAGTAAAAAATATTCTCAACTAGAAATTCTATAAAAATATAAAAAATATAAGAGTATTTCTAGAGTTTACTAATTTCTATTAATAATTTATTAATAACTTTTCCTGTATTATGTTCCTATTTACAGCCTTAACTAAAAAAAAGTTTAATTTAAATTTAATAACGCTTATTAAATATTGTTTAAATTCTTAAAATATATATTTATAACTACTCTAATTCTCTAACACTTTAATTTAGAGTTACTAATTATTATGAAAGTTAATTCTTTAAATTATGTAACTACTAAATTACTTTTCTAAAAAAATAAACTAAATA
Source organism: Zopfia rhizophila CBS 207.26 (assembly GCA_010093925.1). NCBI lineage: Eukaryota > Fungi > Ascomycota > Dothideomycetes > Zopfiaceae > Zopfia > Zopfia rhizophila. The sequence continues at coordinate 1,443,486 of ML994634.1, forward strand.
AACTAAGATTTATTACTTACTTTTTAAAGAGATTAAGTTCTATTAAAGGTAACTATAAAATCTATAATAAAGAGCTATTAGCTATTATACGCTATTTTAAATAATAAAAACCTAAGCTAAAAGGTGCTACCTTTCTAATTTAAGTATTAAATAACTATAAGAATTTATAATACTTTACTACTATAAAATAGCTAAGCTATTAATAAGTCTATTAAATTAAATACTTATTTTAATTTAACTTTATAATTACGTACCGGCCTAGTAAGTAGAATAAGAAACTAAATATTTTTACTTATTGTATATAGAATACTCTAGCTTAAGAAGAAGTTTATAAAGCTTAATAACAAATACTATTCTATTCTAAACTATTTAATAAGATACTAGAATTAAACTTAACTAAAATAGATAGGTCTATTTAATAGATTATTAATAATAAGTACTTTAATAATAAGTTTATTTAAAAAATTTTATTACTAAAATAAGATAAAACCTACCACTCTAAAAAGCTTTCTTTAAGTAAGTATAAAAATTAAAAAAGTTAGTTATACTACTATAGTTAATTAGTAATACTAAATAATAATAAACTTAAAATTAAGATTTTTTAAATTATATATAATTTCTTTGTTAGCAGCTACTCTAGTTATAGAAAGACTTTTAAAATCCTATAATATAAATACTACTAGTTTTAGATATTTAAAATAATATACTAATATATTTCCTATTATTGTAGATATAGCTTGTTTTTTTAACTAGTATATATAGATAAACTATAGCCTCCTAGAAATAATTATATTAGACTAAGAAACATAATTTATTTTTACTTTCTATAATAAACTCTATAAATAACTATAAATTAAACTCTAACTGTTTTTTGTATACTATCTAGAAACTAATAGCTAAACAGAAAAAGCTAATAGTATAATAAAATAAGTTCTATATATATACATAACCTATTAATAAAATAACTAAGTAAACTAGCTTTTTTTAATACAGTTTAAAGCTAATAATACTGTATTTAAATTTATAAAGATTTTACTATTTCTAGCTAGTGTAAGCTAACACTTTTAAATGGGTTTTAAATTTTTTATAAAAATTTAAAAACAGCCTTACTAGATATTACAAGCCTTAAAAACTAACTATATAATAAAAAACATAACTAATATTTAATAGCTAGTTTAAAAAGAGATAATCTAAGCTTAAACTCTTTAATAAAATATATATAAATTAGAAATAATTATCTATATCTAACTACTAGATAGAAGATATAATCTGGCTTAATATATAAAATATTAAAACTAAATAACTATTTAAAAAGCTAGACTTAAAGGTCTTAAAGAAATATTATATTTTTTAAGTAGTTTTTTAATATGTATACTAACTTAAACTTCCTAAATTCTTAAGTATATATTTAGTTTTCTATATATCTTTATTTTAGCTAGCTGTGCCTAAATTTAAATATCTTTTAAATTAATAAAACCTATTACTACAACCTATTAAAATTAATAGTAATTGTTATAGACGGTAATAAAAAGGCAACTATACCTAAGAAGCTAAAGAAACTAGTAATAATAACTAATAAAGCTTTAAAATAGAAACGTATATTTAAGCTTAAAAGGAAGAATTATAAGTAGGTATAAGATATATTAATATAGGCTAAAGCATAAGCTAAAAAATAAGAATAATAATATAGAATTATATAGATAGATCTGGAGTACCTATCTACATAATAGGATAGAGCTTAGTAAATAGAGAAGAGATAAAATAATAAAGTCTCTAGTACCTCTAGTAATCTCTAGTAGTATTTAATATATAACTAAGTAATATATAATATACGCATAAAGAATCTACTATAAGTATAAGACATTAAATAGTTTATAATTACTTTTAATTCTTTATAGTTACTCTAAAATTGAGATTTATACCTTAAGTAAAATAGTTTAATACTATTCTGTTAAATTTTAACTTATTATATTTATTTCTCTTTACTCTTACTAAGTTAACTAACTTCTACTAAGTCTAATAAGCTATTTAATCTGGATATAAGAAAACTAACTAAGGTATTATATAGTTAGTTAAATAGCTAGTTACTAGTATAATTTATGTTAGTAAGTGAGTAACCTATAATATTATAACTACCATCTCAAAAAAGTAAAAAAAACAGTTAGATAGATTCTAATAACTAATTATTAAATATTTATAACAACCCACTACGAAGACGAACGGGAACTTTATTTATTAAAAGAAAATAGTAGTAAAGAAGAAGTTATAGTAGAATCTTTATTTATAACTAGAAGTACATCCGGAGAAACTAAGAGCGCATAATAAGTTATTTAAGAATAAAAAATAGCTATTATAAAGTTATATAATACCTTAATAAACCTATAACAACAAGTTAGAATAAATTAAAAAGGGGAAATAGTAAAGATATAATCTTTTAAGAAATTTAATAGTAATTAGAATAAACTTAAGACCTTTATAACAGCTATAAACCTATACTATTAGTTTAATTAGAAATTATTTTTAACTAATTAGAATTAGATTCTGATAGCTAGCATAAACATAACAGGCAGAGCTATATAATAATTTAAATTTTTAATAAAAAACTATCTAGCTAATAGAAATTCTAACTTAGGAGTAATAGGATTAACTAATTATAATAGCAACATATAATAAACTTTTAGAAGTTATAAATATTTTAAATAAGAAATAATTATTATCTTTAGAGAAATTAATAAAGAAATAGAGATAATCTAAAAGCTTTAGCAGCTTAAGTAATAAATATTAGCAGTTAACTATACTATAGAATTTAAATAAATCTAATTATAACTTAATTAGGCGGACTAGCTACTGGTTATAATATACTATAAAAAATTAAAAAACTAAGTTAAAAATAAAATCTCTAGAGAAAAGCGGCTAAATATCTTATTAAAAATCATTAAATAAATAATAACTATTAATAATTATTAGTACTAATAAAAGTAGGAGAAAAAAGTATAAGAAAGATTCATAATCCATATACCTAAAAAAAATAAAAGAGATAGCTAAATCTATAATAAAATAGAAATCAACATTAAATAGATATTTATTAGGAAAGGGTAAGAGAAATAAGTTAAAAAATAAATAAAACACTATACACGTAAAGCCTGCTTAAAATATAGTAAATAAAAACACTTTATTAAGAATTATAAATAAAGATAATTAGAAGTTAAGAAGGCTTATGTTTAGACTAAGATATAGAAAGAAATTAAAGTTACTATAGTCTAAATAAAATAAGTAAGAGACACAGTAATAAAAGAAACTATTATAAAAAAAATTTAGAAGAAATAATACTAGATATATAAAAGCCATACACATCTTAAATAAAAATATAAAATTTTATACTAGTAAGTTAAAAATTATTTAGTAATTTAATTTAGTAATATAATTACTATAATATAAGAAGCAGTAGTTTAATAATATAATACAAAAACCAAGAAAAAGACGTAAAGATTTTATAAGATTATAAAATAAGAAAATAGACTATTCTACAAGAAAGATCAGAAATTCAGATAAAGAAAGAATTAAGAGATAATAGAGAGTAAAAAGCTAATATCTATAATAATTATACAGCACATATACTAGAGATACTGTTAAATATATAAATTAAAATATTATTAAGAAGAATACTATATTACTAAACACTAGAAAGTTATCTTAAAAGATAGAATATATAAATACTGATAAGTGTTATAGTTAGTAGGAAATAAGTAGTATAAAAAACTAAGCAAATAAAAATTAGCTATATAAATAAACGAAATCCATAAATAAATATCTATGCTAGTTATAAGTAATGTGACGTATTATCACCCTATTAGATATCTAGAATTAAAATAAAATTAAAATAGGAAGGATAAAGAAAACCCTTTGCTAATACTATAAATACATAATAATAATACCGTAAATAAAATAATAAAAAAAGAATACTAGATATATATAGCTTTTAACTATATAAGAAAGACTATAAATAGAATAAACACGCTATACATATTAAAGGACTAAAGACAAGAAAAATATTATAGCAGATAATAAATAAAAAGGAACTTAATTTACAACAGGAACTAGTCTATACGGATTTAGAAAATAAATTATAAGATCTAAACTCAGATTAACACAAATAACTATTATAGGATAAATACTAGATAGGATGTTAATAATACTAAATTAAATACTATTAAAAAGAATAGTTAGCTACAGACTCATATAAAAAACTCATATATTAAGAATATTTCTTAAGATAGAAATGCTAGGATTATAGAGAACAAGCTAAAAATATATATAAAATACTTAATAAGAAAGTATGCTAACTCTAGAAATGCCCGGTCTATAGACCTAAAAAGAAAACACTAAAGAAGTAACTACCACTTAGGAGTTAACTATAAATAAAAAACTAGGAAACTAGTAGACTATAACTAAGCTACTAGAGAGCTAAGAACTAAAGATTAGAAAAAATATAACGCTTATATATATATAACTAAACTAAAAAAAATATAAAAACAAGCTATACGTAAACGTATGTATTAATAGTAATTAAATACTAGCACTTATAAATAATAAAGCTAGTAAGACACTTATATTAAATAAGTAGGTATAAAGATACTAGATACTAACTAGAGTTTTAGACAAACCTGTGCAAGTAAGATGCATAGATAATAATCTAGTAATATTTAAAAAAAGTCTAATTAATTTTAAAATATAGAATGTAACTATTAAAGTAGCAGGTTACACAGATAACTACTATATTAAGATTATGAATCTAGGTAGCGAAAATTTTATCTTAGGATAAAATTAACTAGCATAATAGAATCTAATAATTAAATAGAAAATAAAGGCTATAAGAACTAGGAGGGACTATTATAGATAAATAAGAGCTATAATATAAATAAAAAAAACAACTTTTTATAACACCACGTTTATTATGCTGAATGAATATTAAAAATATTTAAAGAATAGTTCTTTAAAAAAGCTAAAGACTAATTACTAGAATACTAAAACTAGAACTATAAAATCACACTTAAGGAAGAAATAGATTTAAAGCTAGGACTATTATATTAAGTACTCATATACTAATAAAAAAAGTTACCGAAATTTCTATAGGAAAATTAATAAAAGGAATATATATAAACTAGTTAAAGTAAAATAGCTTTACTAATACTCTTTATACTAAAAAAAAAAAATAGAAAATTAAGGCTATATATTAACTACAGATATTTTAATAAAGTAATAGTCAAAAATCATTACCCTATACTACTAATATTAAAACTTATAGATAAACTTAAAGGAGCTAAATAATTTAGCCTCTTTAATATTAAAAATAGATATTATTAGATATAAATAACTAAAGGACACGAATAAATAACAACATTTAAAATAAGATATAAATTATTTAAATATTTAGTTATGCTAATAGAACTTATTAACGCACTAGCTATATTCTAGATAATTATTAACTATATACTAAGAGAATACTTAAACGTATTTATAATAGTATATCTTAATAATATGCTTATATATATAAATAGAACGCTAGAAGAATATATTAAATACACTAAAAAGGTGTTACAGAAGCTTAAGGAATACAGGCTATATATTTAAACAAAGAAATATATATTCTATAAGAAAGAAGTTAAGTTCTTAGAATACTTAGTATCCTAAGACGGTATAGTAGTTAATCTTAATAAAATAAAAAATATACTATCTTAGCCTACCCTAATAAATACTAAAGAAGTTTATTCTTTTTTTAGATTTATAGAATTCTGCTAATAATTTATTAAAAACTACTTAAAAATCACAGCACCCTTAATAGAATTACTAAAAAAGGATTAATAATTTAAGTGAAAACAACGCGAGGAAAACGCTTTTATAATACTAAAAGAAATATTCCAATAACCACCAATATTAAAGATATTTAATTTATGGCTTTAAATGGAGATATATATAGATATATTAGATAGAGCTATAAAGGCTATCCTATTATAAATATAAAATAATAAATATAAATACCTAGTAGATTTCCTATCTTACAAACTTACAACTACTAAATTAAACTATGATATTTATAATAAAAAACTGTTGGTAATAGTATAAGTATTTAAGAAATAAAAATATTACTTAAAAAGAGCTAAGCATTAAATTATTGTGTATTTAAACTATAAGAATCTAACAGTATTTATAATAATAAAGAAGTTAAATTAATAATAAGTCAGATAGTAGGAATTAGTTTCTATATTCAATTTTTAAATACTTTATAAATTAGGAAAGAAAAATATAGCGGTTGATATACTTAGTTAATAAGTAAACTATATAAAAAACATACTAGAAATTTATAATATAATACTTAAGCAAAGACCGGACGGATCTCTAGGAAACTTATAAATAGATATTAAAATAATTATTATTATTAAAAATATATAATAAAAATAAATTAGAGAACATAACTATAAATAACTATAATAGTATGAAATAGGAACTATTTTTATATTAAAAGTATTATAAACTAAACTTATTAAAAACTAACATTCAGCTAAAATGTATAGATATTAAGGAATTAAAAAAACTATAGAGCGGATCAACAGATATTTTTAGATTCTAAGAATATAAAAAAAGATTAGAGTTATTCTCCCTAAATACATTAAGTACAAGAAGAATAAAGTATTAAAATATAAGAAATATATACTTATATAACTAATTCCTTTACTAGATTTACTATAAGAATTAGTTATAATAGACTTTATTACACGAATACCAATAACAACCACCTTTTAAGGCTAATAGTATGATATGATATTAGTTATAGTAAACTAACTTATTAAGTATACATACTTTAAACTAACGTATATAGAGATTAAAGTAGATAAATTAGTAACTATACTTATTAGGCTACTAATAGCACGATATAGATTACTATAAGAATTTATTATAAATAGAGATAAGTTATTCATATTAATATTCTAGAAAATATTTATAGAGAAGCTAGGGGCTGAATACCGCCTCTTAATAGCATTTTACCTATAAACGGATAGATAAATAGAATGGACAAATCAGACACTAAAATAATACCTATAAATATACGTTAACGAATAGTAAGATAATTAGATTAACTTACTATTAATAGTTAAGTTTATATATAACTCTGTAAAGTCATCAACCACTAGAAGATTACTATTCTTTATAAATTATAGTTATAAGCCTATAGCTTATTAAGAACTATAAAAACTAGACAAAATATTAGAATTAGTAAGAATAAAGGTTAAAAAGTTATAATAACTTTATTAAAAAATAGTAAAGAAAATCACTTAGAAAGAAGACCTTAGCAAGTAATAGAAAGATAAATCTAGAGTTAAGAGACTAACTTTTAAGAAGAAAAATAAAATTTTCCTATTATAAAAAAATTTAGAAATAAAACAACTATTAAAAAAACTAGATTATATTAAATTAGAACTATTTAAGGTTAAATAATAAATAGGACTTATAAATTACAAACTATAACTACCTAAGAACACGCGGATTTATTTAGTTTTTTATATTTTAAAATTAGAACCAGCACTATAAAATGCCAAACTATAAACAAGACTTAAACTTAAGAAAGATATAACTAAGTATAAAGTCTAATAGATTTTAGACTACTAGTAGTTTAGGTGTTAGTGAAAGTACTTAACTAAATAAAAAAATTACAGACTTAAGAATAATACGTGGAAGCTAATTAGGAACCTAAAAAACAGTTTAAAGCTAATTAACTAGTATTATTAGATAAGCCAGGAAGGGCTTACTCTAAGGTCATATTCTAAAAATAAAGTAAATACAGTATATTCTAATTAAAATTAAAAGATAAAGAAGGTAAAGTAACAGACTAGAAAGAAGCTTAAGCTATAGGTTATAGTATATAAGTTTCTTAATCCTAAAAACAAGTCTCTTCCTTCTTAAGAGCTTGGAACTTATGAATTAAAGTTATCTCTTAATTAAATATTTCCTTCTCTTTTGAATCTATTTGTGTGAGTTTATGATAAAGACGTAACTTATAAGTATAAAGCTCTAAACACTAATCCTTAATAGAATTAAGTTAATAATAAAGTTTTACTTTATTATAATTAAGGTGATTCTATTTTGATTATAAAATAATTAAATTATACTTTATATTATAATTAGCGCAGGCTGAGTAGTAACTGGAACTTAAGTTTATAAAATAATTATTACCTTAATAGAAATAGTTCAAATAAGGTATTAGTATATGATAGGGTTTATTATAGATTTAAGAAACTAAATAGTAAGCATATATTAGAGATAACTTAAAACATGTTATTATTAAAAAGCTAGGCAGAAAGAAAAGAGAGTTAAAAGTCTTATAATTTAGAACATTAAGTAAAAAACCTACTACCTTTATACTACTTATAAAAGAAAGAAACTATCTTCTAAGATAAAAACTGAAAAGGAGGGGATAGTGTTACAGACGGTAATAAAAAAATAACTATACTTAAGAAACTAAAGGAACTAGTAATAACAGCTAATAAAGCTCTAGAATAGAAATATATATTTAAGTTTAAAAAAAAGAATTATAAGTAGATATAGGACACATTAGCACAGGCTAAGGCACAAACTAAAAAATAAAAATAATAATATAGAACTATATAAATAAATATAGAGTACCTATCCACGTGATAGGGTAGAGCTTAATAAATAAATAAAAAAATAAGATAACAGAGCTTTTAGCATCTCTAGTAGTTTCTAGTAGTATTTAATATATAGCTAAATAGTATATAATATATGTATAAAAAATCTACTATAAGTATAAGGCATTAAATAGTTCATGATTATTTTTAATTTTTTATAGTTACTCTAAAATTAAGATTCACACCTTAAGTGAAATAGTTTAATACTATTTTATTAGATCTTAACTTATTATATTTATTTCTCTTTATTTTTATTAAGATAATTAACTTCTACTAAGTCTAATAAGTTATTTGATTTGGATATAAGAAAACTAACTAAAGTGTTATATAGTTAGTTAAATAGCTAGTTATTAGTATAATTTACATTAGTAAGTTAGCAACCTGTAATAGTAATATTAAATATTATATTAAGTAAATTAAAAAGCTATACTTTAATTATAAACAGAAATACTATAAATACTTTATTAAATAAACTAGATATAATAATTTAATATAGTAACTTATAAATAATCTTTAAAATATAACTACTATAAAAGAATTTTGTTTCTAGAATTTAAACTAATTTGCTATTTAAGATTTAATATAAACACCTATTATAGAAGCTTAGATTTAAAAGAAGGGTATTATTATAGTAACTATTTATAACACCTTATAAAGGCCTTTTAAAAAAGCCTTTTTTATAAGTTTTTTTATTATATTATATATTTATATATTAGTCTTACGCTAGCGTACGAGTTCTTATTTAAATACTTTATTTATAATCTATTTTATTTCTTCCTTTCTTTATATAATGTTTTGAAATATTACTTGGTATTATATATAGTAATTAATTAATACTTTTTTTTAAGTTCTTAACTTCCTATGTGTAGCACTCTTATAATAGTTTTAACTTAATAAAAAAAAATTAAAAAAATTAGTAGCTACTTAAACTAACTTAATAAAATTTAAATAAAATATTTATAAATAATTATTAAAGTATACTAAGTTATACTAATAAGAGTACTTAAAATAAAAACTTTATTTTTTTACTATAAATTACTTTTAATACTAAAGTTGCTAGTTATAAGTATTATATAAAAACTTTAAGTATAAAATAAAAAATTAGGTAAGCTTATATAAAAATTTAAAATATAATTTTAAAAATATAAATATAATTTTATTTAAGTTATAATATAACTATATTATACTTTATATTTTAATTAATATTTTTAAAAATAAAAGCTAAAAATAAAATTTACTAAATTATTACGGACGGTAACAAAAAGGTAACTATATCTAAAAAGCTAAAGAAACTAGTAATAATAGCTAATAAAACTCTAGAATAGAAATATATATTTAAGTTTAAAAGGAAGAATTATAAGTAAATATAGAATATATTAGCACAAGCCAAGGCACAAGCTAAAAAGTAAAAATAATAATATAAAACTATATAGATAAATTTAGAGCACCTATCTACATAATAGGGTAGAACTTAATTAATAAAGAAGAGATAAGATAATAGAGTTTCTAGTACCTTTAGTAGTTTCTAGCAGTATCTAATATATAGCTAAGTAATATACAATATACGTATAAAGAATCTACTATAAGTATAAGGTATTAAATAGTTTATAATTACTTTTAATTCTTTATAGTTACTCTAAAATTAAGATTTATATCTTAAGTAAAATAGTTTAATACTATTCTGTTAGATTTTAACTTACTATATTTATTTCTCTTTACTTTTACTAAGTTAACTAACTTCTACTAAGTCTAATAAGCTATTTAATTTAGATATAAGGGAACTAACTAAAGTATTATATAATTAATTAAATAGCTAGTTACTAGTATAATTTACGTTAGTAAGTTAGTAACCTGTAATATTATAACTACTATTTCAAGAAAGTAAGAGAAATAGTTAGATAAATTCTAATAACTAATTATTAAATATCTATAATAACCCATTATAAAGACGAACAGGAACTTTATTTGTCAGAAGAAAGTAATAGTAAAGAAAAAGTTATAGTAGGATTTTTATTTATAACTAGAAATACATCCAGAGAAACTAAAAGCGCATAATAAATTATCTAAAAATAAAAAATAGCTATTATAAAGTTACGTAATACCTTAATAAACCTGTAATAATAAGTTAAAATAAATTGAGAAAAGAAAACAGTAAAGATATAACCTCTTAAAAAGTTTAATAGTAATTAAGATAAACTTAAGACTTTTATAATAACTATAGACCTATATTATTAGTTTAATCAGAAATTATTTTTAACTAACTAGGATCGGATTCTGGTGGCCGGTATAAATATAATAAGCAGAGCTATATAATAATTTAAACCTTTAGTAAGAAACTATTTAGTTAATAAAGACTTTAACTTAAGAGTAGTAAAATTAGCTAATTATAACAATAACATACAACAAGCTTTTAAAAGTTATAAATACTTTAAACAAGAAATAATTATTGTCTTTAGAGAAATTAATAAAGAAATAGAGGTAATTTAAAAGCTTTAATAGCTTAAGTAATAAACATTAATAACTAACTATACTATAGAATTTAAATAAATCTAATTATAACTTAATTAGGCAGACCAGCTACTAGTTATAATATACTATAAAGAATTAAAGAACTAAATTAAAAACGAAATCTCTAGAGAAAAGTAGCTAAATATTTTATTAAATATCATTAAATAAGCAGTAACTATTAATAATTATTAGTATTAATAAAAGTATGAGAAAAAAGTATGAGAAAAATTAGTAATCTATATATCTAAAAGAAATAAAAGAGATAACTAAACCTATAATAAAATAAACATTAACATTAAACAGACATTTGTTAGGAAAGGGTAAGGAAAATAAGTTAAAAAATAAATAAAACACTATACACGTAAAGCCTGCTTAGAATGTAGTAAATAAAAACACTTTATTAAAAATTATAAATAAAGATAATTAGAAGTTAAAAGGCTTATGTCTAGATTAAGGCATAGAAAAAAGTTAAAGTTACTATAGTCTAAGTAGAATAAGTAAGAGACATAGTAATAAAAAAAACTATTATAAAAAGAATTTAGAAGAAATAATACTAGATATATGGAAACCATATATATCTTAGATAAGAATATAAAATTTTATACTAGTAAGTTAAGAATTATCTAGCGGGTTAATTTAGTAATATAATTACTATAATATAAAAAACAGTAGTTTAATAATATAACGCAGAAACTAAAAAAGAGACATAAAAATTCTATAAGATTATAAAATAAGAAGGTAGACTATTCCACAAAAAAGATCAGAAATTCAGATAAAAAAAGGATTAAGAGATAATAAAGGGTAAAAAGCTAATATCTATAATAATTATACAACACATATACTAGAGATATTATTAGATATATAAATTAAAATACTATTAAAAAAAAACCTATATTACTAAATACTAAGAAGTTATTTTAGAAGATAGAATATATAAATACTAATAAGCACTACAGTCAGCAGAAAATAAGTAGTATAAAAAACTAAGTAGACAAGAATTAGCTATATAAATAAATAAAATCTATAAATAGATATTTATGCTAGTTATAAGTAATATAACATATTATTACCCCATCAGACATTCAGAATTAGGATAGGATTAAAATAGAAAGAATAAAGAAAACCCTTTACTAATATTATAAATACAGGATAATAATGCCGCAAATAGAATAATAAGAAAAAAATACTAGATATATATAGCTTCTAACTATATAAGAAAAAACTATAAATAAAATAAACATACTATACATGTCAAAGAACTAAAGACAAGAAAAATATTATAGTAAATAATAAATAAAAAGAAATTTAATCTATAGTAGGAATTAGTCTACATAGATTTAGAAAATAAATTACAAAATCTAAACTCAGATTAACATAAATAACTATTGTGGGATAAATACTAGATAGAATGCTAATAATACTAAGCTAAATACTATTAAAAAAGATAGTTAGCTACAGACTCACATAAAAAACTTATATATTAAGAATATTTCTTAAGATGGAAATACTAGGATTATAGAGAATAAACTAAAAATATATATAAAATACTTAATAAAGAAGCATGCTAACTCTAGAGATGCCTAGTTTATAGATTTAAAAAAAAAATACTAAAGAAGTAACTACTACTTAAGAGTTAACTATAGATAAAAAACTAGAAAACTAGTAGACTATAACTAAGTTACTAGAAAGCTAAGAACTAAAGATTAGAAAAAACATAACACTTATATATATATATAATTAAACTAAAGAAAATACGAAAACAAGCTATATGTAAACGCATGTATTAATAGTAATTAAATACTAGTATTTATAAACAGTAGAGCTAGTAAGACACTTATATTAAATAAATAGATATAAAGATACTAAATACGAACTAGAGTTTTAAATAAACCTGTGTGAGTAAGATATATAAATAATAGTCTAATAATATTTAGAAAAGATTTAATTAATTTTAAAACACGGAATATAACTATTAAAGCAGCAGATTACACGGATAACTATTATATTAAGATTATAAATCTAGGTAGTAAAAATTTTATCTTAGGATAAGATTAGCTAGCACGATAGAATCTAATAATTAATTAGAAAATAAAGACTATAAGAACTAGGAGAGACTACTATAAACAAATAAGAGCTATAATATAGATAAAAAAAATAACTTTTTATAACACCACATTTATTATGCCGAACGAATATTAAAAGAAATTTAGAGAATAGTTTTTTAAAAAAGCTAAAGACTAATTATTAGAATACTAGAACTAAGACCATAAAATCACACTTAAGAAAGAAATAGATTTAAAGCTAGAACCATTATATTAAGTACCCATACACTAATAAAAGAAGTTACGGAAATTTCTACAGGAAAATTAATAAAAGGGATATATATAATCTAGTTAAAGTAAAATAGCTTCACTAATACTCTTTATACTAAAAAAGAATAGAAAATTAAGGCTATATATTAACTACAGATATCTTAATAAAATAATAGTCAAAAATTATTATCTTATACTACTAATATTAGAACTTATAAATAAACTTAAAGAAGCTAAATAATTTAGCCTCTTTAATATTAAAAATAGATATTATTAAATATAAATAGCTAAAGGACACGAATAGATAACAGTATTTAAAATAAGATATAGATTATTTAAATACTTAGTTATATTAATGGGACTCACCAACGCACTAGCCACATTCCAGATAATTATTAACTATATACTAAGAGAATACCTAGATATATTCATAATAATATATTTTAATAATATACTTATATACATAAATAGAATGCTAGAAGAATATATTAAGTACACTAAGAGAATATTACAGAAGCTTAAGAAACATAAGCTATATATTTAAATAGAGAAATATATATTCTATAAAAAAGAAATTAAGTTCTTAAGATACTTAGTATCCCGAGACGGAATAATAGTTAATTCTAATAAAATAAAAGATATACTATCTTAGCCTACCCTAATAAATACTAAAGAAGTTTATTCTTTCCTTGGATTTATAGAATTCTGCTAATAATTTATTAAGAACTACTTAAAAATCACAGCACCCTTAATAGAATTACTGAAAAAGAATTAATAATTTAAGTAAAAATAATATAAGGAAAACGCTTTCATAATACTAAAAGAAATATTCTAATAACTACTAATATTAAAGATATTTAATTTATAGCTTTAAATGGAGATATATATAGATATATTAGATAGAGCTATAAAAGCCATCCTATTATAAATATAAAATAATAAATATAAATACTTAGTAAATTTCCTATCTTATAAACTTATAACTACTAAATTAAACTACGATATTTATAATAAGAAACTATTGGTAATAGTATAAGCATTTAAGAAATAGAGACATTACTTAGAAAAAGCTAAGTATTAAATTATTATATATTTAAACCATAAGAATCTAACAGCATTCACAATAACAAAGAAGTTAAATTAATAATAAGTTAGATAATAGGAATTAGTTTTTATATTTAACTTTTAAATACTTTATAAATTAGGAAAAAAAAATATAGTAGTTAATACACTTAGTTAATAAGCAAACTATATAAAAGATATACTAGAAATTTATAATATAATACTTAAGTAAAGACCAGACAGATCTCTAGAAAGCTTATAAATAAATATTAAAACAGTAGTTATTATCGAAAATGTATAGTAAAAATAAATTAGAAAATATAACCATAGATAACTATAATAGCACGAAATGGGAACTATTTTTATATTATAAGTATTATAAACTAAACTTATTAAGAACTAACATTCAGCTAAAATGCATAGATATTAAGGAATTAAAAAAACTATAGAGCAGATTAACAGACATTTTTAGATTCTAGAAATATAAAAAAAGGTTAGAGTTATTTTCTCTAAATGCATTAAGTACAAGAAGAATAAAGTATTAAGATATAAAAAATATAAACTTATATAACTAATTCCTTTACTAGATTTACTATAGGAATTAGTTATAATAGACTTTATCACGGAAATACTAATAATAACTACCTTTTAAGACTAATAGTATGACATGATATTAGTTATAGTAAATTAACTTACTAAGTACACATACTTTAAACTAATATATATAGAAGTTAAAGTAGATAAATTAGTAACTATACTTATTAGGCTACTAATAGTATAATATGAATTATTATAAGAATTTATCACAGATAGAGACAAGTTATTTATATTAATATTCTAGAAAATATTTATAAAAAAGCTAGGGGCTGAACACCGCCTCTTAACAGCATTTTACCTATAAATAAATAAATAAACAGAATAGACAAATCAGACACTAGAATAATACCTATAAATATACGTTAATAAATAGTAAGATAATTAGATTAACTTATTACTAATAGCTAAGTTTATATATAACTTTGTAAAATCATTAACTACTAAAAGATTACTATTCTTTATAAATTATAGTTATGAGCCTACAGCTTATCGAGAACTATAAAAACTAAATAAGATATTAGAATTAGCAAGAATAAAGATTAAGAAGTTATAATAACTTTATTAAAAGATAATAAGGAAAATTACCTAGAAAGAAAATCTTAACAAATAATAGAAAGATAAATCTAAAGTTAAAGAACTAATCTTTAAGAAAAGAGATAGGGTTTTCCTACTATAAAAAAATTTAAAAATAAAATAACCATCAAAAAAACTGGATTATATCAAATTAGGACTATTTAAAGTTAAATAATAAATAGAATCTATAAATTATAAACTATAACTACCTAAGAACACGCGGATTTACCTAGTTTTTTATATTTTAATATTAGAACCAGCACTATAAAACGCTAAACTACAGACAAAACTTAAACTTAAAGAAGATATAACTAAGTATAAAGTCTAATAGATTTTAGACTACCAGTAGTTCAGGCATTAGTGGAAGTATTTAATTAAATAAAAAAATTATAAACCTAAAGATAATACGTAGAAGCTAATTAGAAACCTAAAAAATAGTTTAGAGCTAATTAACTAGTACTATTAGACAAGCTAAAAAAGACTTACTTTAAGGTTATATTCTAAGAATAAAGTAAATATAGTATATTCTAATTAAAACTAAAGAATAAAGAGGGCGAAGTGACAGGCTAGGAAGAAACTTAAGCTATAAGTTATAATATATAAGTTTCTTAACTCTAAGAATAAGTCTTTTCCTTCTTAAAAGCTTAGACTTTATGAATTGAAGTTATCTCTTAATTAAATATTTTCTTCTCTTGTGAATTTACTTGCGTGAGTTTATAATAAAGACGTAACTTATAAACACAAAACTCTAAATACTAATCCTTAATAGAATTAAGTTAATAATAAAGTTTTACTTTATCATAATTAAGGTGATTCTATTCTAATTATAAAATAATTAAATTATACTTTATATTATAATTAGTACAGGCTAAGTAGTGACTAGAACTTAAGTTTATAAAATAGTTATTATCTTAATAGAAACAGTTCGAGCAAGGTGTTAGCATGTGATAGGGTTTATTATAAATCTAAAAAGCTAAATAGTAAGCATATATTAGAGATAACTTAAGACATACTATTATTAAGAAACTAGGTAAGAAGGAAAGGGAGTTAAGGGTCTTATAGTTTAAAATACTAAGCAAAAAACCTACTACCTTTATACTACTTATAGAAAAGAAAAACTATCTTCCAAAACAAAGACTTAAAAGAAGAGAATAGTGTTATAGATAGTAATAAAAAGGCAACTATATCTAAAGAGCTAAAGAAACTAATAATAATAGCTAATAAAGCTTTAAAATAAAAACGTATATTTAAGCTTAAAAGAAAGAATTATAAGTAAATATAGGATATATTAGCACAAGCTAAGACACAAGCTAAAAAGTAAAAATAGTAATATAGAACTATATAGATAGATTTAGAGTACCTATTTATATAATAGGGTAGAGCTTAGTAAAAAAGAAAAGATAAGATAACAGAGCCTCTAACACCTCTAGTAGTTTTTAGTAGTATTTAATATATAACCAAACAGTATATAATATACGTATGAAGAATTTACTATAAGTATAAGGCATTAAACAGTTTATAATTACTTTTAATTCTTTATAGTTACTCTAAAATTAAGATTTATATCTTAAGTGAAATAGTTTAATACTATTTTATTAAATCTTAACTTATTATATTTATTTCTCTTTATTCTTATTAAGTTAACTAACTTCTACTAAGTCTAACGAGCTATTCAATCTGGATATAAGGGAACTAACTAAAGTATTATATAGTTAATTAAACAGCTAGTTACTAGTATAATTTACGTTAGTAAGTTAATAACTTATAATATAAATAAACTTAATTTACTTTCTAATAACAAAAATAAAGTAACAGTAATAAATAATAATTTTTTAAATTTTTTTTACTAAATAGTAAGTTTGTATTAAAAATAATTATTTTTAAATTATTTTTAAAATTTTAAGTAAAGTTAAAAACTAGTTACCTTTATACTATTTATAAAGAAATTAAAATAACTTTTAAATTAAAAACTTAGAAAAAGAAAATAGCGTTATAAATAATAATAAAATAGTAACTTTATATAAAAAAGTTTTTTTATAAAAAAAATATATATATAAAAATGCATATATATAAAGTATAATAGAGTTGAAATTAACTAAAAATATATTACGCTATATATATAATTACTATAAATAAAATTTAAAGTATATAAAAACTAGTACTTTAGTATATAACTAGTTATAAAAAAATAGCTTAATAAATAAATATAATAAAGTAAATAAGTTTTTTATATTTTTATTTATAATTATAGTATTTAATATACTAAATATAAGTATTTATTTTATACAAAAAATTTACTATAAGTATAAAATATAAAATAGTTTATAATTACTTTTAATTTTTTATAGTTATTTTAAAATTTAGAAGTTACTTTTTAAGCTAAAATAGTTATTAAGTAATAAAATTTAATAAAATTTTATTAATTAATTTTTACTTACTTTTATTTTACTAAAGCTTTTTTTTTATTATATCTAACAAGCTATATTATATATTAGTAAGTAATAAAACTAATAAACTCTTAATTATTTAGTTAAAAAAGTACTTATATAGTAGACCTAAAATTAGTAAACAAGTACTATATAACATATATATTAAACTATTTATATAAATAGTACTTAAATTTTTTAATAAACTTGCCTTAATTAAAGAAATTAGAAAAAATAGAAAAAAAATTATAAATTGGATTTTTTTAACTAAATTTAGTACTTTATATATAAATGCGTACATTTAGTTTACTTATTAAAAAGCTTAAGTAAATAGTTTATTATATTACTTATTATTATAAGAAATGTTTTACAAAAACACTAATACTTTCTTTTCTTTTCTTTTCTTTCTTTTTTTTCAATTTTGTTTCTTCTGGCAATACCTCTTTACGAGGACGTGAAGGGCTTAAGAAGTGGGAATATGTCACGGATGCGGGCGGAAGGCATCGTACGAAAGGATGACTCTGCACGTTATCACGTGATCGTAGTTAGTCAGCAGACGGGAGGATATTCTTGCCTACTTCCATAGCCAGTGGAGACAATCAACTTTCATCCAACTTCAAGACTTGACAGCATTGCATCGTGCATTTTCGCTACATAGGGACTCGAATTTAGATTTGAACTAGCCGTGCCAAGGAATTATTCAGAATTCATAAGGGCCCTGATGTGTATACCAAAGCCAATATCGTCAATTGTATCAAGAAACTGCTTCAGAGCTAAACTCCTAGGCGTTGGTTAACAGAAGGTTCGTTTTAGGGCGTGTTTTCTTGTTGTGGTCGCCTTTGTAGGCGCGGAGAAGCCGCTGATAAGGAAGATTGTTCGCCTCTGCGTAGCTCCTGACGTTCGGATTCGGTAGCGTTTTGAGGTATCTAATTGCCTCATTGATGTCGGCAACTGATTGATCGTAATTAGTTAATTTGTGAGATTTTTTAGCCATAGCTGTAGCTTGGTGATGATGATAATGCGATGGAGAATTAATTTTATCGTTGATCTATTGATTATCGTTGAGCTGGGTGAGCCTCACTTCGCTAGGCCTCTTCCGCAGGAAGATTGTGTAATCGACCAGTAAGGGCCGAGTATATCATCCTTAATTATACACCAACCCTCTTTCTCCTTCTTCACCACCTTTCTCCGTATCTTTCCATAACCCCCCACCCCACCCCCCCTCAAAAGAAATTCCCACATTCCAGATGCAAAACCTTCCACATTACCCTTTCCAACTTCCCCGTACAATCCTTCTCATCCCTACCACACCTCTCACTCCTCCATGCTACAAACAAATCCGGCCTCACAAGCACACACCCATCCTCCTCAACCCCCCTCTTCTCTTCCCAACTCAGATAGCAATCTTCCCAATTCTGTCCGGTACCAATACTAACAGCCTTAATCTCCACACCCAGCCTGTCACTCACATTCCTCGCTGCAACTTTCCAATTCTCGCCTCCTATCCCCGTGAAGAGGCAGAACTTCCCTTTACCCGCTACATCCAGCGTCGAGATTAGTTTACCGGGGATCGGAGTATTGAGCCAAACGTGTGGGAGACGGCGGCCTGGATACGTACACGGTTCGTAGTACAGGATCGGATCTTCCTTTTCCCTCGGCCCAGGGACGAAAGGACCTGACTCATCAACTGTATAAATAGCCCTGCTCTGGTACAAATGACCCATCTCCAATCCCAGCGCATGCGTCTCATGTTGCATATCCGCCACCCTCTCCTTCAACACCTTCCTCGCCTTTTTCCCCTCTTCGGAATTCTCTTTGAGGAGATTGATACCGGCAAGCCGTTCTGATTCGGAGGTGCCCGGCGGCATGACGCCCAGCGCTTGCCAGACCAAGATATGTTTCCGCAGTGTTTCATTAGAGGTTTTGACGAGGTGGGCGCCGATGGGTTGGCGTTCTGTGTTGAATGTATCCAGGAGAGAGGGAGAGGCGAGACCCTCAAGTACGAGGTTGATTTTCCAGGCTAGGTTGAAAGAGTCTTGGATGCAGGTGTTGCTGCCGAGACCATTTGTGGGTGGGTGGCGGTGGATTGCGTCGCCGAGGCAAAACCTGTTATTATTAGCACTTCAATTACCATTCCCTTTCCAGAAAGAGAGAGGGAGAGGGAGAGGGATTGAAAGGGACTCACACATTTCCCTTCGATATCACATCCGCGCTTGTCTCGTTAATCATCCATTTACTCACGCCCAACACCTCAACATCCACTGTCTCATCATCAATAACATCCTCTACTAACGCCTTCCACTCCTCGAAAGTCCTCTCCGGGTTCGGTGCATCAGGACCCTTTGGAAGAACCACAAACAGCCATTCATGCCACGGCTTCACCATGCGCCCAACACACATAAACGGGTAGTCTTTCTTCAATCTCATATTCCAATGCAGATTCCCTTGTCGATGCTGCATCAAGTCCGCAAGATCGGCCTTAACGAGGATGTTAAACGCCAGTCCACCACCGGGAAGCACGGTAAACGGGAGTCCAAGCCGCTGCGCAACAAGACTCCTCCCTCCATCCGCACCAAACAGATATTTCGTCGTAATCGTATACTGGACTTTGGAAACTCTATCCTGGACTACGCAGCGAATCTTTCCCTCCTCTTTCACCTCAAACTCCAGAAGTTCAGTGTCGAAGCGTACATTAAACCCCCTCCCCGTCGCCTCCCTCACCAAAATTGGCTCCAACTCCGTTTGCGGCAAATCGATCACTTTACACGGACTCACGACTTTGTAATCCCCTCTTCTGTCCCCGTTCCCCCAACTCCAATTTCTGGCGTATTCTTCGCCGGACATGGACTCGCACCACCGGTAGTGCATCATGTACTGGCCACCGTGCCCGAGCTTTTCGCACTGCTCCCAGAGCCCGATGTCTCGGAGACATTCGAGAGCCGCCATGTTGGTGATGTGGGCGCGGGGTGTCTCGGCGGTGCCGGGGGCGGAGCTAATCATTATGCCCTTTAATCCATATCGCGCGAGAAAACAGGCGAGGGAAGCTCCGGCTGGACCCGCGCCGATGATGAGGAGGTCTGTCTCAACCGACGACTGCGGTTCTTTGGAATTCATGGTGAGGTCTTTGGTTGAACTCATTTTTGGGGGGTTTTATGTGAGTGAGGAGGGAGAGCGTGGTGTTGAGGGGCAATTGAGCTGATAAGCGGATAGGGTTCTTCGTACAAGGGGCTTCCATGACCGGCATGTTCCGGTGCACGGTGCAATGGCCCGTGCATGGAAAAGATACTTTAGGATTAGCCGAGGAGTGGGCGAAGATTGAGATTGATCAATATTCAAAATACATAAGATCTATGAGGCAACGCTGCTGCGCTGTAATACGGGCAAACGGGGCCCACGCGAAATGGTAATGATTAATAGATGTTCTTTTCGTATGTATTTTACATAGAAAGCGACGTTTCTTGGCCATCTGGGTGCACAGACGCGGAACAGCCCATTCATGGGAGCACTTTTGTACTGTACGACGGGGACAGGAATGACGGGGTTCATACACGGGATGACGCGACGTGATTCCGGAATGTTGGGTTATCATCGTCGATCATCACTACTGCCATTAACTAATTCTCTCAGAGCGGGGAACGCTGGCAGGGAATCCGAACGCGATATCACGTGTTGTGAGCATTCACATTGCGGTGCATCATATGGACTAGTTTCCGTTAGCAATGAGGGCGAAGCGAGCCTTGGTCTTGAACGATCTGACCAATGGATGCAGATACCCCTATTGATTATGTTAGCATTTGCTGACAGGCACACGCTTATATGCACTTCGGCCGACGGTCACGCTGACCGGGTGACGGAATAACGGATCTACTATTGGCCCGCCACAAATCCCCAGTCATTCGAGCGAGCTAGTTAGTACCTAACTCGCGTTAATCTTCCCATTCAACTTCAAGTCCCTCGAACTAGCGCCCACATCCACGACAAACGTCCCCTTCGGCAGAATCCACTTCTTCTCTTTCGCATCCCAATAACTCAAATCCTTTCTCCTGAGCATAAATTTCGCCGTCGTACTGTCTCCCGGTTTAATACTTAACTTCTGAAATCCCCTTAACTGCCGTACCGGCGTCTCCGGCACCGAATCTGGAAACCCTATATATAACTGCGCGACTTCTGCGCCTGCGACTTCGCCAGAATTCGTGATTGTCGCGGTCACAGTAGCTACTGTCTCAAAAAGTGAAGCCGCGCCTCCAGGAACCGTGTCGCCGGTTTCAGGGCCAGATGTTGGAGTTCCGGTGATGGCGACGTTGGAGTAATTGAACGTCGTATACGCTTTTCAGATCATCAGCAACTCCTGTTTAATCCATCCAAAAATGTGAAAATGACTTACACAGCCCAAACCCAAACTCATATCTGGGAACAATATTCTTCTTATCCACTGCCCTATAATCAATATACAACCCCTCCCCAAAGTTATCCGTCATACTCTGAATCTTCGTCCCATAATCGCCTTCCTTCTTGGCAATACTATACGGCAATTTCCCACTGGGACTTACATCTCCATACAGCACATCCACCAACGCATTCCCAGCTTCTTGACCGGGTAATCCTGCCCAGAGAATCGCTTTCACATTCGGATTGTCGGATATGGCTTCCATGATGATGGGGCCTGTGCTGTGGACGACCACAATAGTGTTCTTGTTGGCATTTGCGACGGCTTTGACGAGATCGTCGCCGTTGTGCCATGCGTTGAGGTTGTTGCGATCGCCGACGTGGCCTTCCACGGTTATGTATTCTTCGCCGCTATCGGCTGTGATGAAGACGATTGCTACGTCGGCGTCTTTGGCGGCGGTGGCGCCAGCGCTGGCTGTGTCCGAGGCTGAGAGTGTGACCTTGGTGCTATCTTTTTTGGCGCGCGTGGTGATTGCTTCGTCTGGGGCACTGAGATACTACGAGCAATTAGCATATTCGGTGCAGATAAGGAGCATGAAACGGTTGAAGCATCCAATTTAGACGTGTAGCATGAAGGTTGAACTCACAGGAAGAGTCGCACTCCCAGAACCCCAGCCCATCGTCAACGTCCCTTGGTTGCACCCCATTTCGCTGCAAGAATTAATCCCCTTCGGATTCGCAACAGCTGCGGATCCAATGATCGCAATACTTTTCGGCTTCTTGAGCGGCAGCGCACCATCTATATTCTTCAACAACACAATCCCATCCCTCGCCACCGTCCTAACAATCGCCGAATGATTCCCTTGCACATTCGGCCCTCCATTTTTGCTCCTCCGATCAATAGCAGTAGCCGGGTATCCCGAATCCTGCTTTGTCAAGTACCAAGCGGCAAGGATCCTCTTCACCATATCATCAAGCCTCGCCGTCGACACCTGCCCGCCCGTCACCGCAGATTGCAATTTCGACCCCCAGTACACGTTGCCGCCATTGTAGTCTGAGCCTGGCATCGTCATATCCAACCCCGTATTCGCTGGATCGACGGTCGAGTGCTGGGCATTCCAATCCGTCAAAATATACCCTCTAAATCCCAACTCCTTCTTCAACAAGTCCTCCATCACCCTCTTATTCTCACAAGCCCACTTCCCATCAATCTTGTTGTACGAGCACATCACACTCGCCACATTTGCTTTCACGGCCTCCGCAAACGGCCATAGGTATAGCTCATGCAACGTCCGACCATCAATCACCGAATTCATCGTCTCCCGATTCTTCTCCTGCTCATTCAAAATATAATGCTTCACACAGCTCTGCGCACCCGCTTCTTGAATGCCGCCAATCGTTTGCTCCGTCGCGACGCCCGAGAGATACGGATCGTTGCTGAAACCTTCCCAATTCCTACCTCCATTCGCAAATTGGCCCAGGGGCCCGGACACAGGTCCCAAAATCACGTTTATTCCCAGCGCTTTCGTTTCCTCGCCTATCCCTCTCCCTCTTTCTCTCATCAACGCACGATCCCACGTCGCCCCCGCCATGATACCAGCCGGAAATGCGGTGATGGACGCGGCGGAGCGCACCCCCAGTGGACCATCCTGCAAACAGAGCGCGGGGTAGTTAATCGATCTCGCGGAACCGGTGTTGCCGGAGCAAGGCCCTTTGCCCCATCCGACGCCCGAGACGAGACCAACTTTCTCGGAGGTCGAGAGTTTGGCTAGTGCGGCGGCGGCCTTGGTGTAGGCGGTATCCCAGTCGCCCGTAAAGCCTTGAGCAGAGGCTAAGGCGGGGCATGGCGTGAGGAGAAGCAGTTTGCGACGCATTGTAGATAGAAAATGAAGCTTGATAGCCAAGAACGTCGATAGAGTGTTGGGGTGAAATGGTCTATTTATTGTGGAATCGTGATTGAAAGGTCGAAAGTGAACGCGCCAAGATAGATATGATGAACTGCACAGGTATAGTACTACCGATTCAGCATCAGAGAACCGGCGTCCAGCAAATCTAGAATGGAACCTTAGATTGGAATGGTTGTTGGTGGGGCGCGTATGTCATGGGTGGTGGAGGATTCAATCAATTGCCGGTTAAAAATATATAATCCCGGATACCCACGATAGCGAGACGAATATGGATGATTTTCGAATGCTTGTTACCCCGGATCCAATATCTTGGCTCGCGTTTCCGAAAAGTACATCTTAACTCCCATATCGCATAGTGACTCAGCAACCATCAAGAGGTAGGGCTAGTATATGTGCAGACAGTTCCGACCCGGGATATTACAGTAACGTGGGACGAAGCTGAGCTTGAAATTATCCTTCAGAGCATGGCAACCCCTGGCGTTTTACTTCAGCTCCTGAATAGTACACAAGAGGCTTCAATCTACACCCTTACCCTACATCTTCAGCGGAATCCGAGATCCTCTTGTCTAGACAACCTAAGACAATTTCATAGAGCTATCTGCAGTGGTTGTTACAGGTCGCATAGGTCAAGGTAAGGGCGTCGTTGTGGTGTAGCGTGCTGTGCCTCATCAGAGGATTGGGGCGGTCCCACAGTATACCGAATCTTGAGTTCGACGGGGCTTATCTCGGAGCATGACCTGTTGACAATCTCTTCGAATCCCAGAGGTACTGTAATTTCCAGTGTCTCGCCAGAAGAATTATGGGGTGGTTCTATAGTATTCAAATCTTGGTGTTGCCTGTAGCACCTATCGGCCCACAATTTGGTTAGCATTTCTTCCAACGCCTGCTTCATCTCATCTATTTGTTCGTGTTTAGCTTTGAGAGTACTATGCACCTAGCTCGCGCGTATATTTTCTTCACTCTAGCCTCCGTACAGGTTGATAGTTTGCTGGCTCCTCTTCCCCAAAGAACGGAACCGCGTCACGAATGTCTTTTAGCATTTTCGATGCATTTTTAGATCATCTTTCAGCGTGGATATGTCCCTAGATGATACCCCAACTTCTGCGGAGGTGGGGTACGAAATCCTCATCTTCAATTTTCATCTGACCCGCTTGAAGCCCAGATTCGGCAGCACCAACGATAGCCTTTGCCGCGGCCATCAGGGGGTTGTGGGATATTCCAGATTCACCAAGCTTTTTCCAGTGTGGCTCGTTCTCCATGTCATCATAGACTTTACTCTGGCCGAGGGCTTAGGATGGAGATGCAGAGCGTTGAGCAGTGTACCCAGGTGAGCTGATGAGGGGATGGAGCTGACGTAATTGGCGCCAGATCGGATGATCGGTATCTCCCATTCTCTTGGCACGCTAAAAATATGATCTCCCCAACAGCGACGGCTCCACTTCTTCGCGTCACCAAAGCCTCAAACTCCTGCAGGAGTGCGCGCACTTTATTGTCTGCAAGCCATTCACTACAATTTACCACCAACATCCTGAACACTCTCAGTCGGTCGCTGGCGTCCCAATCTACCTTCACTGTCACATCCAACCGGTACCTGTGCGATCCATTGAGACAGCAGCCGTGAGGACTGGGAAATGTCACTTCTTGCCTCTACAACCGAGCGTACAGTCTCATCATCAATACTTACTGCTTGGTACAGCCAATCTTCTCGAGTCGCCTCTGCTCCCCCCGCTGAAGCGATGGAAAGGAGGGTGGGTGCGACAATTCGGGGGAGCCGAGGTGTGTTTTGACGCCTGATAGGGAGAAAGGGGGGATCGAGACAGTGAAGGTGCAGAGGTCGTGATTGCTGAATGAAGTTCACCAGGGAAGTCGCGATGGAGCTCCGAGCTTGGCGCAGTTTGTTCCGTCCCCAGGAAACGCACTCCAACCCTCTAGACAGCTAAAGAACGACTCCCTTGTACTGCCATGTCGGGTATTGAACCGTTAATTGGGTCATTGTATAAAGGTAGGTCGCACAGTCATGTTTGCGTAGGATGCAGTGAAGGGCCAAACCCCCCAGAGAGTGGACTGCCTCCCGCCGAGCCAATCTCTTGTTGCCTGACAGTGCCCCGCCTCCCGCTGTGCAAAACAGGTGCAACTCTGCGCATATAAGAAGCCATCCTCCCTTTGACCTGTTCTGCAATCAACTTCCACCTTCCTCCTCATAACATTTCGTAGTCGTGATTTTCAGCTCGTGGGAAGCCTCCATTAGCTGAGAACACCCCTCCTTATCATCATGGCTTCTTCAGGCAGTGTCTTCTCCGAGACACTTCAAACTATTACTACCACCAAGTTGGAGGAGCTCGCAAAGCAACGCGCCAACTTCGAAGGCCAGTACTCCGCCTTGCTTATCGCCGTCAAAGCCGAGCAGAATCCACTCAAGCGACTCTTCCTCTTGGTCGGCGGTGCCAAGGTATGCTTGGGCGTCAAGACGGCTTTCCGCAAGAACAAGGTTGACGGCAGGCTTGGCCGCGTCATCTCTGGTGGCACTTCTAACGCCCGCCTTGAGACAGACCTCAAGAACCTGGACCGATTCTTGGAGCAGGCACGATATGACCCCTCCATCTCTCCCGAGGTTCTCCAGGACTGGGAGAAGTCCATCCTCCAGTATCTTGAGGTCAAGTCTTCTAAATACTAATACGCTGATCTATACGGAAAACTTGTCACCGAATGGCTCACTTCCAAGAAGGATACTTCGTCGGACGGCGATGTGGAAATGGCCGAGAGCTTCGAAGAGGTCCCAGGCGCCAGAAAGTTGGCCGCTCGACCCGAGTGGGAGAAGGTCGTTTTCGAGCCCACCGATGTTAACTTGGCCAATCTTGAGAAATATCTTCACGACCTCTTCCTGACGAACAAGGACGTTTCCAAAGCTGTCAAGGTCGTCCGAGGAAAGGTCGAGCAGTTTGAGGGTACCATGGCGTCGTCAGGACAGTTCACCCGTAACACCCTGCATTGGGTGATTCGGGGTTTGCAGAGCTCTGACCTCTTGGATAACGAGAAGCGAGCGGTTCTCAAGGACTTCTTACAGAACGAAATCATTCTGTCTGAGATCGCAGATGTGCTAAACATGCGCCTCAGTGCTCTTGAGCGGTGGACGTGGGGCACACATGTTCCGCTGGAGCAGCGCCGAAAGCTCAACGGATCCTACAGCATCTACATGCATGAAGATCTCCTTCAGGCTATCTTCCTGCACTACCTTGGGGTTCAATGGTCCGTCTTCTTCAAGAAGGCTTTAGCGTCGTTCCGGAAGGACAAGGCTGCTTGGAAGTCTATCCACGCTACCATCCCCAAGATCGATCGTAAGCGACGAGCATACTATCTTGGTGATGAGGACAGGAGGCCGAACCTCCAAGCTGAGCGGAGGAGCACACATCGGAATACGTACTTCCTCCATCAGCACCTTGATCACGAATCGCAGCAAATCGAAGTCGAGGAAGGCGAAGAGGAAGCTGAATTCCAGGACTTCGTTCCGAGCGCTGGCGCGTATGGAGACGAATGGGATGATGGCGCGGGCCCTCGGAAGAGGTCAAGGCATGACCGTGACTCACAGCCCGCCAACCGGGAGGCTATGCTGTCACGGTTGAATGGAACTCAGGCGGCTCAACAACATGACCATCATCATCAACAACAACAACAACAACAACAACAACAACAACACGTGTCTAGGCAGGGTTATGGGATGGCTACTCAGAACGCTCATGTGAGACACTCCCTAAAAAGGCCCCAAATGATGCCACCAGTTACACCATCACAGAGGAGGTCAAATCCCTACTACTACGGCGATTCCGAGACGGACGATGACCGTGGGTATAGGCATGGACCAAAGCAACCCATGAAGGCGAAGCAGGATCTCCTTCACCTGTTATCCACCGAAATTATTGTCAATACGCGACTTTACGGGGAGCTCACTTGTTTCCGATCTGTCTTCGAGTCATGGAATCCACTTCTTCCTCATACATCCGTCATTGCCGCTCTCGAGTTCTTCGGCGTGTCGAAGAAATGGCGGGCATTCTTCGAGACATTTCTGCAAGCACCTCTAAAGTTTATGGACGATGAATCTGCTTCTCCGCGTCTCCGACGTCGTGGTACTCCCGGCTCTCATACGCTCAGCGATGTCTTCGGCGAGGTCGTGCTGTTCTGTCTAGACTTTTCGATCAACCAGAGCACCGATGGCTCCCTTCTCTATCGGCTATGTGACGACTTCTGGTTCTGGTCACCCGAATACGAGGAATGCGTCACGGCATGGGGCCGGGTCTCTGATTTCGCCCAGGCAATGGGTGTCACCTTGAACCAGGCCAAGACTGGTACCGTTCGGATTTGCAGGAATGTCGGTGGTAACCCCGGTATAGACTCTCGTCTCCCGAAGGGCCAGATTAGATGGGGATTCCTCTGCCTCGACCCATCAAGCGGACGTTTTGAGATCGACCAGAAGATGGTTGATTCCCACGTTGAAGAGCTTCGTAAGCAGCTGCAGGGTAAGTCGAAGAGCGTCATCGATTGGATCCAAGCCTGGAACACATACGCTGCCACTTTCTTCAGCTCCAACTTCGGCAAAGCAGCCAACTGCTTTGGCCGTGAGCACGTGGACAAGATGCTTGCTACCCATCGCCACATCCAGGAGTCCATCTTCGAGGGCGGCAACGTGGTTCAATTCCTGAAATCCGAAATGGAAGCCCGCCGAGGGTGCTGACGAGTTCTTCTCGTTTGAGGAGTACGTTAAGTACCGTGAAGAATTCAACGGTGGGAACAAAGCGGATCTGGTTGCCTTGTATCGCGAGTTGCTCAAGCGTCCGAGGGAGGAGAGCATCGATGCGAGTGTCGAGGTTAAGCAGGCTCTTGATCAGCTCCGAACTCATACGGGCAGCCCGGGGGGTATCATGGCCAACTGGAGCAGCATGGAGGCATATTGGAAGTGGGTTGCTCAAATGTATGGGCCGGAGATGGTGGAGAGGTTCGGTGGTCTCAGTGTTGTCGATCCGGGATTATTGCCTATCGGTATGGTCAGCTTGTTTCGGGACAGGCGAGTCAAGTGGCAGGGTTGAGCTTTCGGTGGCATGAGTTCCTCGCCCGTGGTAGTCTCGCGTACGAATGGAGCTTGATTGGTTGCGAAGGTCGTTAGGTATGCATCGGTGAAATTGATGAAGGGTCTCTGAGTTTGTCGGGAACAGGTAGGATGGCGTTCCTGCTTGTGGGGGAGAGCAATGGATTCCATTCATTAGATGTGCTGTGCTCATCACGGAGTCTCCAAGTGTGGGTAACAGTAAGGGCTTCTTTCTTCATTCCGATCTACTTAGGTAGCTTTTTGAAATGAAGTCCGATTCCATATTTCAGTCTTTCTCTCATGCTCCTCATTCCATCAGCCTCCAGTCCCTTCAGCGTGTTGCGTGGACATAAGCGATCTTCGGTCTTTCTCTTCTCCCGATCCGAGCTCTGGATGTCCGTCGCGGTTGGCATTAGGAAACTCATCTCCGATCTGTCCGTCATTGCTTCAATGCAAGCGGGGCTCCTTCATTAGCTCATATACGCTATATTATTGTTATCATATAACCTAACCACAATCCACAACTTAGAGCGAAGAAACCAAGAACCCGATAACCCATGAATTAACCATCGATTAAGTGCCTTGCATATCGAAAGCGAAAGCGGTGAGACTCATCTCAAGATGACTCTCAACCCACGTGGTGATGTTCACTGATACCGGGCAAACGGGCCAATATTGAGGCTCAGAGGACCGCCATGTCGGCTCATCCCGTTCTTCTAGACGCTCCACCGCTTCTAGCGCAGCCTCCACATGTGCCGAGGAAGCAGTTCGACGGCTTTTTTCTGTGTTTTGTGGGCCTCGCACGGACCTCGAATGATGATGATGATGCATTCGTGTTTCCAAGACGGGCGACTTGCATGCAAGCGAGCGAGCGAAGGAGGATTGAACAGGGGTGCATGAAACGTGGGCGGGGCTAAGAGCCGCGATATCCACCTGTGCCGAAGTCACAAGTCTTCTAGAACAGGTTTTCGAACTATGGGCTGTGCCACATCTATAAAAGGAATGGCGTTGTTCACCTCATAGTTGCGGTGAAGGATGAAGCGCAGATATATATTGACCCCGAGAGAAAGCGGGGAGAAGAGAGAGGGGGAGAAACAAAATGACGCAAATCGGTAACTGGAGCTTTACGAATATTGTGCAGAGTTTTCCCCACACCGTGTTCCCTAACACGGCACTCTGGAACGTGAATAATGGATTGGATCTGAATTATCAAATTCAGGTGTCGTGGCCGCTGGAATGGTCATCGAGAAATACTAATGCTTCCGCTCTTACGATGTATATCTCCCTTCCCCTCCCGCCCCTCCCCCATACCCCCATACCATCAAATCCTAACCACATCGAAATCAGGTTTGTACTCGATGGTAACGCCCTGGGCATGACAGCTGCCGAAGCCTGGCGTCGCCGCCGACCTGTCGAATCCACGCAACCCGACTCGATTGTCGTCAGCATCGGATACCCTTTGACGAGCGCGCCATACAGCCCGCAGCGAGGCATCGACTTCCAGCCTCCGACCACGGATGGCAGTATCCCAGAGCAGCCTGGCGTCCGATCGGGCGCAGACGACTTCATCGAATTCATAGACGAGGTTTTGAGGCCGTGGGTGAGAGAGTTGTTTCCGAAGACGAGGTTTGAACGAGACGCGCTGTACGGCCATTCCTTCGGCGGCCTGTTCGTTGTGTACGCCCTGCTGGTACGACCAGATCTCTTCGACACTTTCCTCTCCGCTTCTCCCGCTCTCTTCTGGAACGGCGGCGACATCCTGACCCGCACAAACATCCTCTCCTCACACCCCCATCCTAACTCAACTAAACCAGCCTTCAAAATCTCTTACGGTTCCCTTGAACAGTTCCCAGTTAAGAGGAGGACTGAGACGGAAGAGCAGTATCAATCCAGAAAGGATCTGTTTGCAACGTTTGCAATGACGGATAATTGTAATAAATTGTATGATAGTTTGAGGAATAGTAGTAGGTTGAGGGATGTACAGTTGATGGAGTATCGGGGGACGGACCATGCAGCGGTGGGGGCGGTGGCGTTGAGTGATGGGATTGATTATTTCATTGATTGGTAGAGGGATAGGGCTTTAGGGGGTTGGGTTGGAGAAAGGTGAGGAGATGGGGTATAGGGGGATTTGAGGATTTTGGGTGATGTAATGGGCGGGAGCAGAGTGGAGAGTGGGATGATGGAATGGCTGTGGAATGAAACGAGAAATGTTGTAATGCTCTGGAATGGAGTATATGTAAACGAATGACATGCAGCGAATTGATACTCTAGCTTTGATATCTGCCCAGGTAGGAGGAATTTTAATTGTCTCACATGATATATTGATTGAGGGACGAGATATGTCATTCACTGCACATACTAAATTCGTCGCAGACGCACTATTCACGGGATGTCCGGCGTCCATGCATCCAACTATAGAAAGCTAGCCTGCTTTTGAAAAGTTATAGATATCTTCCTGATAGCCAATGCCGGACTCTCTTTACCACTCCGCAAACATTTCTCTTTAAGATCGGTTGCTCTCCCTCCAAAGCAGACGGAAATAAAATGATCAAGGTGTGGGAATATGTTCCGGTGTCGCCGGAAATGGATCTAATGATCTAGAGTATTGTGAAGTCGATCTTCACACTTTCAACAATGAGCTTGGTGAACGACGAATCTTTGCTCAAGAGTTGTTGAATGATATTGCACAAAATTCGAACAGGCAAATGCCTTAGAAACGCCGGATCCAATTTACCCCAACGACATATACGGCATTCCGGGAAAGATCTGGCACCCGCCGCCACCGGGCTCAACGGGTCAATATAGGGTCTGTATCATCTACCTCGAGTATGGGGAATTGAGGGATACACCGCCGCACACTGTGATAGTTCAACAGCTCCAAGGATTGAATCAGGTCAGAAGCAAACACGTGCCGGTTCCGCTCATCTTTTGTCTGCACAATCATTCAGAGAGGCACGATAGACCGTATCTTTCCACGAAGACAATCCTGGCCTTAGGCTGGAATGGACTGAAAGATATATTGGAGAGTCTAAGACAGAATAATTACCATTCAGTGATTAGACTTGAAATGGCAGCTTGAAGGTTAAGCGGGGTTGAAAAAAAAGTGGCTTAACAATGCGGGATGTCAGTACTTGATAGAGAAGATCCTTACATTCATGGGCACGGTACCAATTCAAAACATTGTATGTATTGGATTTAGAAGGGTTATGTGCCGTGGAACGATGTTCATGCAAGACTGTCAGTTGCATGGAGACTTCCCCACAGTGTTTCAACACCTCGCCACGTGCACTATCGCTAAACACCTCCGAAGTATGTAGACCAATGTCCGGGGTAAATCTACCCATCCGCCTCTCCCAAATTTAGCATCCGATCCTGCGTACACTAGGGAATACGCCGCGCTACTCTCCTAGAAACTCGGCTCCCTATTAAGGTTGTAGCCGATTCCCACCACTTCCTCCCTATGAACTTGCAGATCTTGGCCATCTTCTCCAGGATCTCTAAACCGACACCCTTCCTCGAGATCACTGCTTAGCTGACGCTCCCATATGATCCAGCAGCCATTGTTATAAACGCACTGAAACCGAAAGAGGTACGGATGATGGAATGTGCAAGCTTTTGGAACGCAACACTCCACGCGTAATGTGGATGCTGAGTGGAGATTTAGAGACGAATTTCGATCATTTGGTAATGCCTGGGAAGGAGGGAGATAGTCAAGGATTTGTCACCGAGTAGCGCTCTTTGTCATCAAGTAGTGCTCTCGCCATCTCTCACCTCTGACCCTTATGGCGTCAGCAGATTGCGTACACTCCTACGTACGCTCTTACGTACAATCCACCTCGATTGTGTATATAGATCGAGTCTTCCACTCATTTAATTAATTATGGGTTGCTACATTGATTCCCTGCACTCGGTGACAGGATTTCCAGGGGCATCGGGAATGGAATTGGGTAAATTCTCCGGTAAAGCCTAAGAAAGTGAGAAGTTCGAATATATCATACGTGATATTTGTGATAATTCCAGACTAGGTCCTCGAGAACCCTTATCTAGCCGTCTAGACGGCGCGGAGCATTTCATGCTAAACATTTATCCTAGTGCCTTCTAAACATCAAGCCCTTCTTCTCATCCTCTTCGCCCGAACAGTGATGCCTTTCTCTACACAGTACAACTTCTCTACAGTCTCCTTACCATCTATCTCCATCTTTTCAGGATTCCATTCTTCCAGGGAATGTATTAGAAGCAGCGTGTGCGATTATCCGCCCAGTCCATCGCCCAACCATCCGTCCTCCTAATAGTCCCTACATTAACAGTCCGTAGTAGTCCGTCCAGAATCACTCGTTGTTAATCCCTTAATAAGACTATCGTGACTGTAGGAAAGGGTGTGGCACGGGCCTGAATAAGGCTTGATAGTGGCTGGAGGTGGCTTGGTGGTAAACGTGCACGGCCAATATGACTTCTCAAATAGGCTAATTAGGGGCTTTTAGCCTGCCAAGAAGGCTTATCCGTCCCTATTAGTCTATTAAGGCTTGGAATTAAGGGTCCAGCCGTCTCGCCCTTACTCTATTCGCCCTAATCCGACCCGTCTTGAGCTTAACCGGCAGGACCCTGGACTATTACCCACGCTGATTAGAAGCGCAACTGTAGACGACTTTAACAATGGCTCATCGTTCCTCATCAATATAGTCAGAATTAATAGCAGTGTCACAAGCATTGCCTCCAACAACGATGGTATCGCCCACTGCCATCGCGCTCGGATATAAGTCTCTTCAAAATATGCCGTCCCGGTTACTACTGTTGCATTGGCATTGTCGCCTCGTTGCTGCGGATGAGTCCGTTCATGGTCTCTCGGATATCTTTCGTAACGTTAGCCAAGCTCGAATTGTACAGGAACCGGCCAAGTCATCTCGATAGTCACCAAAATCCTCCATGATCGTCATGTTGACTTGAGTTTTCAGCATATTGACTACCATGTTTTCTGATTCCGGACATATATGATATTCACGACCGCTCAATTTTGAGGAATATAAGTTTATTCCCATATTTGAAGACATTGAATCTGTGTGGATTGTCTCGTTTGTCGAGCTGTCCACCATTGTCGCATTCCATTTCAATGGTAGAAATTTAGTCCAAGTTAATGGCTCCGTAGTTACATGGCCGGGGCTGATGCGTCTCGGAGCGGCAGTAACATTGTAACCGAGTGCAGGGAATCAATGTAGCAACCCATTGTCCATTGAATGAGTGAGAGAGTTGATCTATGTACACGACAGAGGTGGATAGTACGTAACAGGGTACGTAACAGAGTACGTATAATAGTACGTAGGAGGACTCGTAAACAGCTGACGAGGGAAGGGCCGGTTAGGGAGAGGAGAAGGTGCTACTCGGTGACAAACATTGTGATGTGTCTGTTCGAACTAGTACCATTTAACTTGCGTTATCTCCATTCTTGGTGGCGCGTCTTTGAATAAGGGTCTTTCATAAACTCGACACTCAAATCTTGTATAGCGTCGTCTGTGACACGGACCACGGTCATTATCACGGTAAAATGGGGCCCTTCATAATCTTGATAATCCTCTCAGTAGAGGTTCGTTCAAAATTTCATGTCGGTAGTGGGCTTACCTGTTACCGAGCGTCGCTGCCTGCTACTGCCTGCTTGGCACTCAGCTGACTAAGCCACATCTTTGATGTATATATACCACCTAGATAGCTCTCAATTCCACCACACGGTGGTTCCTACATCCATCCTCTGCATTCTGTTACATTACCATTACCTGGAGCATCATTCTCTGGCCAGCGATAGGCGCAAAGAAGGGATATTGTGGAGGAATCGTTGTGTGAATTGCAATTTATAGAGGACGGACCTGTGGTGTTCTTCGATGACATAAAATAGAGTATGGTGAAAGACGGCCATGAGCAGAGCGTTGCTGGCTCCGGGTAGTGCATTGTCGGTTGCGGGATAGTCCCTGCGATGCTGGCAGTAACAGAGGACAAGTGTCTAAAACACTCTGCTGATCTCGCACGACGATCTATTGCAGCTAAATATTTCGAAGTCTATCAGATAAGGAGAGGGCTGCATTCGTATATCGTGTTTTTGGACATGATCTAATCTGTACCATTCCATCCGAAAGTGTTTTTAAGTTATACACATCTGCATTCCCTATTACCGTAGTTCCCCTAGCAATTTCAACTGTTCTTTGTGGGAAATCCAGAATTCGCTGTGCTCTAGGTTCGATTCCCAGAGCAAGAATGGTTTGCAATTGCCGATGACCAGGCCATAAATGCCCTGGGATGTATTCTCCTCAGCATCACGGTCGCTCACCTTGGCCCACGGCCGGCGTCATCGATGAGTTGTAGATGGTTCAGAGGCTGCTGCTGCAGCTTGAAATGTCGCCATTTCAGCTGGTTCAAGGCAAGACGTAATGCAGACCAGCATCGCTGATTTTCTGATAGGCGTGAGTATAGCAGTTAAAGAGTTTGGTTGGATTGGTAGGACATAGCCTTTTAACGATAAACCATTGGCATTGCAAAGAAAGAACAGGACTAAGGACATGCTGGTATTGATGAGAGCAATGGCCTCGATATCCCACCACCACCACCAAGACGTAGAAGAGGGTTTTCGGGGTGCGAAATCCTAGACATCCTTGCTTACAAAATTATGTTGAGTCGTGAATAACCCTTTTTTTTTTTTTTGGTTGTTGGTTTTTTTTTGGGGGGGGAGGGGCAAAACGACCCATTTTATTTGTGCAGTCGAGGTGGATGATTCAGTAGGTAGGAGGGGAGATTGGTTAAGGATTTATTCTCTTTCGTGGTTGATGCAGGAGTAAACGTGATCCCACTTTATCATGGTAGTGTTCATAAAATTCAGTATTCAATGCAGTCAGCTCGCTATATCCCATGTTGTGAAGCATCGTAATTTTGACACTGACAGTAATTGGTGGTTTCCCCTTACTTCTGCCCCCAATTTTAGATTAAGTTTCATCCGGACATGCGTTGATAGCAGAAGCTGATATCCCTATTCCGCGCACCTTGTTTCGTCGGCATTCTCATACCTACGGACAGATTTTGAATTCTATGACTTGCTTCGGCCGTAAACTTGTGTTTTAATCCGAACATCGAGCTCTCCGCGGTGAGATGTTTCTTGTAGTGTTGATGACCTATGGCTTATGCAGTCAGCCGTCATAATTGATAACATATTTTCGCGTCTTGATACCTCTCGATTCCTACGGCCGGTTGAACTTGCACCATGACGAGCACGCATTCAAGTCCCTATACTGGGCATTTCATGCTCATGCCGCATTAACTTTTGTGTGAATCATCCGAAATGCTCAAAAGAATCTTTATAGTGCGTGATTTGATGATTTTGAACACGTGGGGCTTAGGCAAGTGAAGTTCACGTGAAAATGCCATCACCAGTGATTACATAAGTACCTTAAAAGATCAATCCTCGATTACGATACTTAACCTTCTGCTCTTTTATCTTTTCATTTTCTTCATCGTCATATCTGCCATCGTCCTGCCTTTAATTGGGCAGTACCCTGTCGCTTAATCAGGAAGATCTCTTCTCGGCCATCAAATATATTAAATGGAACATCGAACACCACGCAACCGGTAAAATCTTTCTAGAACTTAATTGAATGCACGGTCTAGGAATTGCGGCAGTTCTTTTGACCCCACAAGCATTAAGTCATACACTGGAATTGGCATGTGAATTTAAGAAAGCCGATGCGCCGCGCGGTGTTTCAGTTGCCTTGGATACCGATATTTTCGTTTACGATCCCAACAACGGCATAGCCATGCTCTGGGGATCACTAATCACCCTTGGCCTTATTGGGGCTGCGAATGCGCAAGCAACACAAGCAGCCATGATGCGTTTCGCATGTTCTCAGCTTGTCGTGGAGCGACTCGATCCTCTCGTCAACCCCGGAATGGTAGGGACCCCACATGTTCACCAAATCGTCGGGGGAAATTCCTTCAGAGCGAACATGACGCCTGTGGAATACGATCTGCCCACTCGGTCCAACTGCACAAGCTGCACTTTCAGTGAAGATTTCAGTAATTACTGGACGGCGGCGCTTTATTATCGTGCGCGAAATGGAACATTCAAGCGTGTGGCACAGTTTCCGAATGGAGGATTGGTACAGAATGGAGGGATTACTGTTTATTATATTCCGCCCTATGATGGAGTTAGTAATGTTACTGCGTTTAAACCGGTGAGTATGCGTGGTTTTACTTGCGTACATCGGCTATATTTTGGGGACCCTACATGCAGATCATGTAGCATCTCCTCCCCCTTGTATTCTCAATATTTGATATTTACAACTCGCTTATATTCATGTCTCTAGGGCTTCCGTATGCTTGCCGGCAACCCCATGCTCCGCAGCACAGAGGGTGAATCTCGTGGAATCTGCCATCGATGCTTTGAGGGTGAGAACTTCGAACCCTTCGGCGGCGCCCCATGCACCGGCAACGATACAACTCATCTTCCCGACCACTTCTGCCCAGGCGGAATTCGCACGACCGTTTCCTTTCCCACTTGCTGGGATGGCAAGAATCTCGATTCGCCCGACCACCAAAGTCACGTTGTTTACTCGGATATCCCATTCGAGCCGTACTTCGATCCTATTGTGCATCGTCCTTATACGCCAGAAATGCAAAGAGGAAAGTGTCCAAAAAGCCATCCAGTCAAGCTGCCACAGCTCATGTATGAGATTATGTGGGATACGCGGCCTTATAATCACAAGGACCTTTGGAACGAGGATGGAAGCCAGCCTTTCGTGTATTCGATGGGTGATGCGTAAGTGAATAGTAACTCCTATATTCTCTCCCTGCTGCATCATTTATGACATGGGGTTTGGAGATATGATTGAACTGAGCATTCTGATTAGGACCGGCCACGGCCAACACGGCGATTACGTCTTTGGGTGGAAGGGTGATAGTCTGCAAAGAGCACTGAATGCGAGATGTAGCAATGACTATTGCAAGGAGCTTTTGCGGCAAACAGATGAGGATGCGATGAAGTGTACGATTCCGCAGACGATGAAGGAGGATGTTGATGGCGAAGGATGTATATATACCCCTACCTGAATGAAATGAATAGTTACTGACGAACGTGATTTCTAGGGCTCAAATTTATCCCAGGCGATATTCAGATCAACTATTAGTTGTTTTGGGGATGTGGTAAACTCAACGAACGAGGAGGACAGGAAGTGGATAGCTTTACACAATACAACCAAACTTCTAGATATCTATCATTAATTTTCAGGTTATGTTACCAAGCTCCACAGAGAGGGTCCGCATTCCTCTTACAAATTGGTTTTATTTTTACCTTTTTACTTGCAACCAATAGGGCCTGAGCCAGTGCTGTTGATTCTGTTGCAATAAATTCCATAACTATAATGCACTGCATATAGTTAAGCATTAGTGATACTCACATGAACCAACACCCGAACGGTACAGGAAAGTGTTGATAGAATGCAGAACGTATTTTAGAATCTTGTTTGCAATTTGGATGTGAGAGTTAACAATTTTTCTGCTGCTAAATACATTCTGCCTGTTCCAAGTACAACTTGTAATTCAGTTCATCGGTGTTTGTTGTAACCGAGCGGCACTGATTGGTACTGCCGCCTACACGGTTTATAACTGCCTACACTGCCTGTTTACGGCCTGCTTGGCACTCAGCTACCTAGCCACTCCTTTGTGTATTTAATCCCTAGATGAGTCCATCAATTCAACATCAAGTTGCCGCAATGCATGTACATTTGAAAGGAGATACCTCTTTTCATGATGTGAAATGCCTCTGAGCCTTAATTTGCAGACTGAGTATCATTCTTAGACGAAAATCTGACCGGACGCAGGGAAAAGATGTAGTAGCAACCTCATGAATTGAAAACTATGGATGGCTATCCTACTTAAATAATGAACGAGATAAGTTGGAATGAGGATTCCTAACTTCCTGACGTTTGACGAGGGAGGATTCGCAATCTCCTGACGATAATGAAATGAAAACAACCGTGGAATGAAAACAATCTAGCATTGCTCGGTTACAACAAGGAATGCTGCACATGAGAGTCCAGCACTTGGTTATAGAAAAGGAGGCAAACACGAAATTAATCTTGCATACCTCGATGTGCGCGTAGGGAAGCTGCTCTAAATGACCATCTTAGCGTAGCCGACACCGTGACAGCTGACTCGGAAACGGTAGATTGTGCGATTTTTCGACCGTATTTTTGCTGGAACAAATCTACACACTCTTTCTAGCGTGGGTAGGGCTTGCCGCGGTAGTAGAACTGGCAGAGAGCCTTCCTTTCAGCGTCGGAGACGTCTATTTGAGGCATTCGATATAGCGATAATCGGGGTTTGTGCGTGCGATCTATCAATTATCGCGAGTTGATGAAAATTTGCAGGGAATTGAAATTCGCCAAGCCCCTCGTATCGCTTTAGCGAGAATATCGGTATAAGGAAAATCGTTATACCGAGACTCTAACTGTATTAGAATAATATTGATTACAGATCAACAGAACAGACCGGCAGACCACACAGAACAGGCTGCTAAATGTAATAGGAGCCCGCATCAAATGAGAGCAGGAAGGGGGAGCTGTATAGTATGATGGGGTGCGAGCAAAGACGGCAAGCTGATGGAGGGCGAGCGACGCGCGCGTTAGGCTTCTGTGATCGCAGACAAGGCGATATTTTAGCAAGGCGGGCATGGCGGAGAAAGCGTCGATAATGTATGGACAGGATGGATGTGGGTCCATTTTGGGCTCGTTCAGTTGTTGTGAATTTTAGAATCCAGGAAACATGAAACGAGACAGCACGGGGCGGTGCGGGAACTACGCAAGAAAAGCTGATGGGTTGCAGGGGTTGGACTTGGCACTTTGTGTGGAAGTGACTCCAAATGCGGCGACAGAAAACCTCCAAAAAAGGAGTCAAAAGTCCCCGGACATAGAGTTACTGTGGTAAAATTGTTCATTCAAAGTAGCTTACTAGCTATGTTATAAGTTAACCCATTGCTTACTAACTATATTATGTGACTTCCTAGTACACCTCTTAGGATCCGTAATAATATGCCCTAATCAGAAAATTGTCATCGCCCTTAATAGCAGCGACAGAATGTCCTTAATTCCTCTATAACATTACTGTTGGACTTCTCTTAGTCTAGTCTTGTTGCGATTGCTTGCAACATCCTTGAGCGGCTGGCAATAGAAGATGTCCATGTGTGACACGTCTCCAGAAGGATCGTACTCCCAACCGATCTTTTGCAACGACCACGACACATCAGTCCAGCTGTGGAGGCCGGCATGTGTGAGCGCCAAGTCGGCACACCGCTGCGGGTCGCTTTCGGCGAGGAGACGGGCTACCTGTTCGTCATGCGGCAACGGCCGCAGCTCGTGAAGCAGCTCTTCGGAACGCTGCTCGGTTATGATGCTGCAGAAGTGGGCAATGTGTACCATTCCCGCTGTCCAGTCGAGTCTCCTCATGCGGGTCTTGATATGCGGCGGCAGGTTGAAGGAACCGAGGAATTGGACACGGTCACCGTCCGCCTCGAGAATTTTGGCGATCTCGAAGGCGAGCATGGTGCCGTATGAGTATCCGGCAATGACATAGGGTCCTTGGGGCTGCTTAGCCTTAAGCGCGCGGTAATACGTCGTGATGGCCTCCTCTTGGCTGGTAAATGGCTCCTCACCCTCATTGAGGCCACGGGCGCGCATGGCGTAGATGGGGCGATCGGGGAAGTACTGGACCAATCCGAGGAAGACGAGCATTTCGCCGATGCCCGGATGCAGGAGGAAGAGTGGCGTCTTGTCGCCGTTCGGCTGGAGCGTAACGATCGGGTTATACGATGTATTGTACTGTGACAGCTGTAGACGCTCGATGGCTACCGCGAGGGTACGAATAGTGGTATTGGTCATGATGGTAATGATGGGGATGTCGTTGATCTCGAAAGCTTTTTCGGCCGCTCGTTTTAACCGGATGAGGTCTACCGAGGTGACACCTATGTCGAGGATGGGCGTGTCGATGGCCATCTCAGGCGAACCGAGCTGGAGGTCGTGGAAGACGCGCATCAACCTTTGCTCTGTGGCGTTGTCCGGTTCGGCCGCGTGCTCCTCTCGATATGCTCGCAGCACCTGGGTGTCGACGTCGGCTTCATCTTGATATTCCCCGTTTAATAGTGACGCCCTAACCTTTGCACGAGACAACTTTCCGAGAGTGGACCGCTCCAGACGACCGGGCGCCAATGGCAACACACGTGGTCGCGCGCCCGTGAAAGAGACCACAGTGCGGATGATGGCCTGCAGTGAATCCATGCGCGCTTTGCTGTCGTATGCGTCGTACTCGCGTTGATAGACGATCTGGATGTGTTCCGTGCTGGCGCCCGCAAGACGGTAGGCGAAGCACACCGCGAAGGAAAGTGCCACGCCCGTGATTTCGGCCTGATCGATGGCGGCCTCCAGCTCGTGCGGAAGAAACTTGACACCGTTGACGATGATGAGGTCCTTCGATCGTCCAACGAGTCGCAGAGTGTCAGATGCGTCAATCGTGGCAGTGTCGCCCGTTCGGAACCAGCCATCGTCGGTGAATGCCGCCTGGGTCGCCTCGGGGTTGTTGAAATAGCGTTGGAAGACGATGGAACCTCAGACTTCAAGGCTGCCTTCGTTGACGCGCATCTCGATGCCAGGCACACACGTGCCAAGAGCTGTGAACTCGGTTCCGTTCTGCACATCAATATCAGGACACTTCCGGCTGTATATCGACCCGGCGCACGTTTCCGTCATGCCGAAGCCGGGCGTAATGGTATTCGTCGCAGGCGCACCGAGCCTTTGGAGATGTACTGACATCTGGACGCAGATATCGACACTGTTCGGTTCGCCGCCAGAGATCAAGTAGAGCAGGCCATGGAGATCGATTCCGTGTGTGTCGGGTGCCGGTGCGGCGTCTAGCAGCTGCTGAAGCTTGGCTAACATGAAGTTGGGCGCAAATGTCCTAGCAACGCGGTGCTTGGACAGTAGGCGTAGGAAGACGAGCGGGTCGGCGATCACCTCAGCCGTTAGTACGTGGACCTGATCACATCCCGCAACCATGGCAGTGAGATGGAGCTCCGTCAGGCTGCCAACATGATCAAGCCCGATCCAATTCAACACAACAGCGCCCTGCGGTAAGGGAAGGTGGTATAGCTTGCCCTTACATGCTGTCAAGATTTGCTCGTGGCTCAAGCAGACTGCTTTGGCAGCGCCTGTGCTTCCTGAGGTGAGCATTAACGCAGCGACACCTTCCAAGGAAGTGACTTCACCCACTGAGTTTCTGACCTCCTCATGAGTATTATTATGGGTTGTGTTATGCTGAACGCTGCTAACGGAACTGACGCTTGTTCCATAAATAGAGTCAGTGTCGTTGTCGCAAGTCGGTTTGTATTGGGACGAGTTTGAACTATCCGTGCCACCGTCTGAACTTGGGGCCGTCTTGTTTGAGAAGTTGATGGATGCAGCATGGCCGTCAACGTTATCTTTGGGTGAAGCATGAGTAGAGGCGACGGGGGCTTCCTTGGGCCCGAGGGTCTCGATAATTTCAGCTGCCACGCAATTTAGAAGGGTGCTTTCCGCAAAATCACTGCTCATCAGCTCCTGGGACGTGATGACGATTGGATCCAGGAGCAACCGGTGGAGATGCGCCAAGTGGGATACGCGACCTTCGCGGTTGTTGACCAAGGGCGTGGACATAGCTGGAATGCAGCCCGCCAGG
Organism: Zopfia rhizophila CBS 207.26; assembly: GCA_010093925.1. Taxonomy (NCBI): domain Eukaryota; kingdom Fungi; phylum Ascomycota; class Dothideomycetes; family Zopfiaceae; genus Zopfia; species Zopfia rhizophila. The sequence goes on from ML994634.1 coordinate 1,486,767, forward strand.
ATGCTGGCCCAAAACCAGATCATGTTCTCGCGGTGGCTGCGGAAGTGGACCAAGACGATTCGACCAGGGACGACGCCATGGTAATGCCGGAGACAGCTCGCTTTGAGTAATGCCTCAGTGCGAAGCTCGCGGTAACTCAGATGTTCGGGCGGGACGTTTTCTGCACTGTAGAGGATGATGCCGGCCTGTCCGCTTGCGCACTTGTCCAGCAGAGCTTCAAGACGCGGAATGTTGTTAACGATTGCCATGATAGGATGGTACTACCATACGGCGTTCGGGGGCTTTTTGAATTTGTTGTTGAAAGGCTGTTGAAGCGAAATTGGCGTTAGAGCTCTGAGGGTTTGTTAAAATAATGTCAACAAGGCTAAGCAATGTTAATATCTAGAACATACTTATAACAACCCCTTCACAAACCACTGCGGCGGGCTATGGTATTTGGAATACGCCGTGCAACCATATTCAAGATATACAATTCCCGTTCAGTTCAACGACACCTACAAATCTGACCGCGCACGTCAATCCGGGCTTATCAAGATCGATGGCCAATTGCCCAATCATGTAGCGGAGTCCTGCCTAGATTGTTATGGGCGGCTTCTGAAGGATTCCTTCTGAATCATTTCTAGTATATACTGTCTTCGCCGTAATAAGGCGTTCGTACGGCACAGCATCTTTAATATACACATAACTGACATGGGTCCACAGGTTCTGTATTGGGCGATTCTCTATGCATAACGTCTTTCCTGAACCCTGCTCTTCTCGCTGACCCCTACAGCTCCGGAGATTCGACTGTAGTCTATATACCCTCATTGCCATGGGAAGCCGCCTTTGTTCTCGCAATCCATCTTCAAAACTCCACACTCATTAACCTTGGCTTTTGACATACCACCGCAAATATGGATGAGCATAGAGAACTGAACCATTTTATCGGTCAAGCCACGGCGGCCTCATGGCCGTTCTTCGCGATCGCGACAATTGTCTTTGGCATGCGAACTATTTCGCGTATCTTTTTCACCGAGGCCTCTGCTTGTTGGGAGGACCTCATCATCTCCATTTCATGGGTTTGTGCTCTACTTGCGTGCTATGAGTAGTATAGGATGCTTATAGAAAGTAGGTTCTGGACGTTGTTCGGATGGTCACCTTCCAGTTAGCACTCAGTGCAACTTCTCGAGTGGATCCGTCCAACTTCCCCCAAACTGTCCCAAGTGCGACCTTCTGGGGCCTGTTCACCTGCTCATGGGCCTTTCTTAGTGTCACACTGCCGAAAGTTGGCGTAGCATTTCTCCTCGTCCGGATCTTTCGGCCACGGCCTTGGATTCGCGCGACGATCACGTCGATGGCCATTGGACTCTTCGTAGTGTGCATAGGCGGCTTTATCGTCTGCTTCGTCCAGTGTAACCCGGTCGCTGGACAATGGGACCCGTACAAGCACCCAGAGACGAAATGTTGGCCGCGAAATGTGCAGATGAATTATTCCCTCGTTGGAAGCTGTAAGTACGGCTGCACGGTTCAGTTTGTCCTATTAAACGAGTTGCGCAGCTACCTCCGCATTTCTGGATTTAGTTTTCGCCATCTATCCAGGCTTCATCATCTCGCGATTGCAGCTGCCGCTGTGGAAGAAGCTCAGCACGATAGGATTTATGGGCCTGGGTGTAGCGTAAGCATTTTCATCACACTACGGTGCGCCGACTGATCACATTTAGGGCCTTCGCGTTTGCTGTGGTCAAAGTCTACTCCAATACAACCCTCCTCGGCAACCCGACCCTGAATGAGCTATACACGAAAGCACTCCACATCGGCCTCTGGAACAGCATCGAGAACGATTTCGTATTGATTGCCGCTTGCCTACCTTCTGTTCGGCCGGTATTTAAGGCCTGCGGGGTCTTCTCACGAACTCACTTCACGGCGTCCAAACGCACGCGCATGAACTCGACCTCCGATTCGCAGCATTCGCTCAAAGCCAGTAGCGGCCATGAACCCCTCGACGAGCATGTGATAGAGCTAGCACTGAACAGGCAGCCTCCACGGTCGATGAATCAATCAATTCGGGTCAAATACGACGTCTCGCTGCAACGGGAGCGAACCGAGCCGGACGGCCCTACGCTCCCATCCTATAATTTCGAGATACGATAAGAAGGACCGGTTGTAGCTGGTGTCAGACGATTTTAAATTGGGTGTCAGAGAGTTTGCCAAAGTGACAAGACGCCGCGGCGGTTCTAAGGATGGGCTGAGACGTCCTGAGCAGGTACATCCGTATGCGTGGAAGAGTAATATGATCAGATACCTATCGTACTACGCAAAAAATCAGTGCCGATGGGATTAGTAAGCCGATTTCCCCACCAAACCGGCCCATACATGAAGCCGTAGAAATGTATGTAGAGGTCTATATAAGACGGTTTTTTTGGTGTTATAAGTAGGCTAGTAGTATAGAGCGCTTAGTATTTCGTCTATAAGTTTTTTGCCTTTCTTATGGTTTCTAACCTTCGTGGTATAAACTCAATAAGCTTTTAAATTAAAAAGTTAAAAAGTTTTGTTTAATTCTCTTTTAAGGTTAAATATAAAGCTAGTTATACCACTTTTAAATTACTTATAATTTTAAGCTTTAAGCTTAGTTTATAAACTATGTTTTTTAGTACCTACTAAAAGTATTTAATAAAAGTAAAATTAAGTAAATAAAAAAATTATATTATTAATTAAATTTATAGTATTTAAGTATTACAAAATATAATAAAATTAAATGTAAGTATAAAATAAGTTTTAAGTAGTTACAAAAAACAAAGAAACTTAATAAAATTTTAAAAAAATGAAACTTTTAGTTACTATATTAAAATATATAACGTATTTTATAAAAAACTAGTTTATTTAAGTAACTAGTTTTCTTTAATATTAAAATCCTTTTTACTAACTTTAACATTATAATATATTAACTTAATAATGTTATATAACCTTAAATTGTGTTAAATTTATTTATAGCTACTTAAGCTAAATAAAAAGACTTTTTATTAAGTATATAATAACTTATATTGTTCTACTAAGTTTTTTAAATAACTTTGTACTATATTTTTATTAAAATACTTATAAAACATAATATTAGGTTTAAATTAATGTAGCTTACTTTATATAAAAAAAACACGATTATTAAATATATACTTAACTTTAATGTATAAAAGTTTTTAGCTATAAAGCTTTAAATACATATAATAGCTAATAATTTACTAAAGGCATGAAACAAAAAAATTTAGTAAAAACTAAATAAACTTATTTATAAAGTATAGAAATAAAATAAAAATAGTTTTTACATATATATATAATTAATAGTAAGCTTTAAACAAAAATTTAGTACCTATTAATATATAGTTTAAGTTAGTTTAAAAAATAAAAAAATAGTATAAAATTTAAAATAAAAATATTTATAACTTTAATAAAACTAGTTTTATAATAAAAGTAATTATTAAAATATAATTTTTTTTAATAAAAGTAAATATAGCTTTTAATTTTACATATTTATTATAATATTAGTTTTTTTTTATTTTTATACTGTATTTTAATACATTATTACGTAATTTCGTGTTAAAAGTTTATACTTTTGTTATAACTTTTTTTATACCCAATTTAAAATAACCCCAAAACCTTTTTTATTATATATACCATGATTTTACAATAAGCGTTTCTATACAAAATTGGGGGTGTATTAAACTTGGTCTCAACTATTTTGGCAGGTTTTGCGAGGTTTGAGAGTTGAAATTTTAGAGAATTTGGAGATCAAGCGCAGAAGCAATTCACTGCCAAGACCTAACTAAACAATCAGTCCTGCCGTTTGGACCAATTGCAAGGTGTGAATCCGACTAACCTGAGGCTTTCTCGGTAGTGCAAAATGGAAACCGAGGCCTATCGGACCAGGCGCCTATTTACTGCCCACGCTCTCTGTGCTCAAGTATATCGCTTTGTATCGCTGCAGGCTCAATAGTTCTTGTCAGGAATCTTTCGTTCAATTGGCGCTCTCATGCACTGATATATTAGTGAAGACTACAAACTATTCTCTCTTTCTAATTCTCTATGCTCCACGTCAGCATACGTCAGGAGCTAAACCTTGTTACTCACATACAAATATTAGGAGTTTTCTGGAATACATTTAATCACCATTCTTTCATCAGCCGAGTAAATACTTTTTCTTGACAGGATTCTCATAGAGAGGTCTGCCCTTGAAACATGCTTTATGTACTGTACTTTCAATACTGCCTTCATCCGTAAGATACGGGTTTGGATTTGTACAGTACATTCTACACTACTCCCGTCCCAACATATTTGTATAAACACGAGGGAAGCGAATGATGAGGGCTTTATTCCGTCTCTACGTACATTATAAGGGCATTCGTTTTATAAATATATGGCCTAAGAGTATTGGGCCCTCTCAGTGACGGGTTCAAGCTCTAAACAACTGGAACGACACAATTATAAATAAATTCCAGCAAACAAAGCCTAACTCTTGGACCAAAAGCGAATCTCCACTTGACTAACCTATGTTATAGTTCTGTATCTGCCCTGAGCCTGATTTACTTAGTTGTTTTATACTGCTACTCATCAACGTCTCGGTGACTATCGTGGACGATGCTCCTGTGGACCTGAGATGCGAATAGGAAATTTGCTGTGAGAGTGTAGAGTCAAATATATCCACAATAGATGAATCGACTTCGCTCGGGGATTCTGAATTTGAGAATGGCTGACCGGTAAGGGTCACCGGCATGCCCACAGCTGTTTGCCGGGGAATTATCGCGGTCGTCCAAGGATCCCACACCACCACCCCTACTGAACCGAGGGTGATAGTCTTAGTCATCATACCTCCTGAAATAGTCCATGAAATAGTCATAGAGGGATCCCCGATCCTCAAGGTTGAAGATCCAACTATTAACCCTGATACAGGATCCGCTGTGAGGGTTTCACCAGTATCAAGTGTGAAGACCACCGGGATTAGGATTTGCCCACCCGCCAGTTGTGCAATTGACGGAGGGACCTGGATGGCGGTGGTTTGCCCTGAGATACTGCTGACCATGACACCGTGAATCCCGATGAAGAATATCTTTCCATCCAATGTTGCAGGTGAATTGCTGGGATCTAGTGTTTATTTTACTGCTCCGATAACGACGAGAGTGGTACCTGGGCAATCCGGTTAAGAGTAGATCTGGTAGCCAAATGCCATCCCAATTGGAATCCATCCTAGTTCGGATTGACTTGGGATAAGATAAATACTTGAGATCGAAGGAGATCCTACGTATACGACTAGGCCTGAAGAACCTAGAAATACAGTGGTAGCAGAAATAGTAATGGCAGGGGCTCCTGCTGAGAGTGTAACATCTCCCAAAACAATCACAGGGTTTGGACCTGAGGTGACCATCCTTACAGGAATGCTGGCCACCGTTGTGATTGGGAGGTGGGGTGGTAGAGATATAGTAGGCAAAGCAATAGTAGAGGGGGCTACCCCTGGATCTCCAACAAGTAAAACTCCTGCAGGAGATAGTGAAACAACGTTCCCATTCACGGTCGCTGCTGGCCCATTTGCCGAGATCGTGGTGCGCATGGATTCTTCTAGAAGTACCACTTTTGAAATCGGTGCATCTGGGTCACTGATGGGCACTTGTATTGGGAAAAGCTTGTCCCCACTACAATTGCTGTAGGAAACGTCGGCGGGTTCAAGCTTAGAGCCGGCATCAAAATGGGTGATGCAGGTGACGATGGCTTTGCAGTCTCCACGTTAGGATTTGGAATAGATAAAGCTTGAGATTGAGGAACGGGAGAAGGGTGGATTGAAGCAGGCACAGTGCCCTGCACTTTTGGGCTGTCTGCTGGTGTTGGCGTTGGAGCGGGAATTGGGGTTTTAACCTCTGGTGTTGTTGCCGGATCGTCGAGCGAGCTTAGGACAGTAAGTGCGCGAGGAGGGTCTAGAAGGCCTCTCCAGTCAAGACCACAATTTGCCCTATTGTCAATCAATATCCATACATGCCTGGTGTTGGAGATTTGTTAATCAAGAGACTCACCATTTCTGATCCATCGATCTGATTTGGTCAGGCACAACAAGAGTTGGCGGATAGTCATTGTAGATCGTAGATCAATATCCCATAAAACACCCTGACATTCCAGCATAAGCACTCCACGGTACATCCCCGTTAAGATCATCGTAGTTGAAGCTATGGATGTTCTCATCTGCTCCGTAGTATGGAAACCGTAGACTGCTGATGGCGGAAGGAAGGGCTATGATGGATCCAGTATGTGGTGATCCGATGGTTGTGTTGAGGCAAGGGTCTGAAGCAAAAGCGGTGGCGAAAGAAATATACACTGAGTCGGCGAAGAGAGTAGTTCCGAGAGTGACAACGCTTTAGACTTGGTTTGGCTGGGCCGATGGACGTTGTGAAACCGTACTCTCGACCTGTATTTCTGCATTTGCTCGCTTTACCGGACTCGCCGTCTCACAAAGGTTTCTATTCGGACCTCCTATTCCGGTGGGAAAATACAGCAACTGCACTGTACTGCCGAAGATGGTACATCTCTCACAATCTTTGTGGTCAAGAATGCAGAAAGGTTCATCAGGCCATTTTAATGACTCGCCTTTCATGATACTTGCTATGGTCCGGTCGTAGTCCCTAGAGAGTTGCGCACAATCGGAAGGCTGGATAGTGCAACTTGGCTCCGGTCGCGATGTCATGTAAGATCCTGAAGGAGGAGGCGTAACTGTGAAAGTAAAAGTCGACGTATATGTGACGACCAAGGTAGGACTTGGCCGACAGCTCTTGGAATTCCATCGCACAGGGTAGTAGTCGGATAATAGTCGCGCAACCATGTGGACTCATATGTCTGAGTATATGGAGCAGTATGAGTGTCAATGGTTTCTCCGCGAAAGTAGTCCTTCCAAGACGAAGAACATGCAGTTGCATTTTGATGACTAGATCTTGTGGCGTTCAATAGTAATGTTCCATTCAATCGAGATGTAAAATTTGCTGATGTGGGTATCGAGCTTTGTAATTGCTCCGATGACCTAGTAGTAGCCGTTTTGTTGGATGACGTGAGGCTCGCACGGAGCGAGTTGGTGGAGCTGATATTTGCATTTATGTATGATATAGTATCAGTTTGTGCAGCTGTAGATAGTCTGATCAACGCTAACGGCTCATGACTAGTACCATTTCTTGTTGATAGATTGGAATTAGAATTCGTTAAACGCGTGCCGAGAGGGACTTGCGCAGAAGTCAGATTTTCCGTGGGCGTATGGATGATTTTATTTGAAGTTACGTTGGGAGATATTGGCGAGGTAGCCATTGTTGCATTGAGAATAAGCGAAGAAGTATCAAACGGAGTTGGTGAGGAGCTTTGAATATTCGAATCGCTGGTGGGTGTGTTATTTTTGTTTAAGGATGGTTCCGCTATAGTAGATGATGACCAAGGAGCTGTTGTATTCTGGTACACTGATCTCATGAGCTTCGTATGAACAAATATTATAAGGAGCAGATGAGGTTTTCACGTACAAATCGCGTAACATGAGTAAGGAAGCCGCAAAATTGCGGTGAGGCTTATGATTCGAAGCAACATTTTAATCAAATATACTCAGCTTCGATCAGTGAGGTGTGTGGAGCCTAGTTTCTGTCAGTCTAAATATACTAAATAATAATGCTCAGATGAGAAGCTGGACACTGCCCCAGAAGGCAGAATGCTTTTTCGACCGAAGATGCAGGAAAAGTCACCTCGGCGAGCATTTGCAAGCATTGGAGCTTGCTGTCGGCGGAGTGCCTTCTGCTCGGCCGAGCCCTTGCCCCGGAACAAGCTTGCAGATGAATGTTTTAGAGTAAAGCCTCACTCTATAGCGGGGATTCATTGGTCTGACGAAGACGTTTTGCATGGTTTAGAGATGTAGCTCTCGCTCCTTGGCTCATTGTGGCGGTTCTCACGAAATAAATCGGGAAATGCTATGAGGACGTTCCTGCAGGCACAGGTACGTACACGTGACAGCGTCACGAAGAATCTGTCCAAACTTTCAACGGGTAGTTCCGTTCAATCCGCATTTGGGACGAAGAGGCCGGGTGGTGCTTCAGCTGAAGGCTAAACATTTCGCTTCCATGCAGAAGGTCACCAGAACACAGCCCGCCGTACAATTGCGATAAGATCAAGAGCCAATCAGTTTCCAATAATACTTAGTCTGCCTTGAGCACTGACTTGAAGCGGTCTGAACGGTGCGTGCCTTGTTTTCGACAGCTTCGCAGCCTTGCACAGCCGCCACAGTGATGGTCTTTTGCATGAACTAAAGCGCCATAAAGCTGCTCATGTAGGAGATCAATCACATATTCCGGCAAATAAGGTAACTTGGTTCACTGCCACACCGGCCGCTCTCACATTAGGCCTATGGCACATATACTTGCGTTGGGCGTTGAAGAAACATGATCGCACAACACGAAGGCCAGGGATCCAAACAGGGCCTGGTCACATCGAGGTTTTCTATTAGAACTACTACTTTGGTCCCGTGTTCTTCCAGTGAGATGCTCGCCAGATCCTATTGTCGTTGAGCCAAGTCAACAATGGTCAGCCATACATCTATCTCTTCAAGCTACATGCTGATTTTACGTCCAGGGAGGGAAACGACGGACCGTGGTGGTCACTTTTGCTTCGCATCGGCACTCCGGGTCACAACGTCAGAGTTCTGGCTAACATTGCCGGTCAAGAAACATGGGCAGTCACGCCTAGTGATTGTTCTGGTAGCGACCTTGATAACTGTCCAGATGAACAAGGTGGTACATTTGAAGTGAACTCCTCGTCGACTTGGGTCCCTTCAGCCACAATTTGGAACAACACAGGAATATATGCTCTTGGTGACTATATAAGCGATCTTCTTGGCATTAATGCGGCAGGTAACCCTCCACTACGGCATCCAGAATGCTAACAATGATAATAGGCTGGCAGGTATGAATTTGATACCATGGGTCTGTCATGGCAGAAAGATACTGGTCCATCCTTGAATCATACTGTTGTTGCTGGTATCACAACTAAGAAGTTTTATCTCGGACAATTTGGAATTAGTCCACGGCCAACGAATTTCACTGTTATGAACCACAACTCTACCGCCTTGAGTGATCCGGTAGGTCTGTCTAAAAAAATTTACTTTGCTTCATCGCGCTGACGCGTGAATTAGCAACCTAGAGCTTTCTCGATGCTAAAATCTAACAATTTTATCCCAAGTCTTACATATGGTCTTAATGTTGGATCTTTCCACCGCTCTAAGACCATCAAAAACGCTCTTTGTAGTCTAGTTTTCGGAAGCTACGATCGTTCTCGTTTCTTCCCGAATGATTTAGACTTTTCTTTTGGACCCGATGACGGTCGTGAGCTGACAGTTGCAATCACATCAATCACTAAAGACAGCCAGGGTTTCACACAAAGCGCAGACCTCCTACCAACGCCAATAATTGCAGCGCTTGATTCCACTCGACCCAGCATCTGGCTTCCAACTGAGGCGTGCGATTTGTTTGAACGGGCCCTTGGGTTGCAATGGAACGAGACATTGAACTTGTATCTCGTCAATGAAACATGGCATGAAGCACTTCTGAGGCTGAATCCTACGGTAACATTTGAAGTTGGAAATTCATATTCTGGGAAAACTGTTAGTATTGGAATGAATTATGCGGCCTTTGACCTTGAAGTATCCAGCCCAATCGTGGAACGCAGGACGCGATACTTTCCATTAAAACGTGCTGCAAATTCAACACAGGTATGTCTCCTTAACACACGCCTCATGTCACAAAATGAATTGAAGACTGACGAGAAGATATAGTACACTTTAGGTCGCGCATTCCTACAGGAAACTTATCTGATTGCCAACTACGAAAACCGCACCTTCAAGCTAGCTCAAGCGAGATGGGATATTGAAAAGCCAGATGTCGTCCCGATTCTCAATTCAACCAATACGGATCCTCCTAAGACAGCAGATCAACTCAAATCGAAAAACATTAAACTTGCTGTGATCCTTGGTAGTGTTCTTGGTGGCGTCGTCCTTGTGTTCCTCGCAACTGCACATCTCTGGAGAAAGAATTGGGTCCAGTCTCGAAAATTAATCAATTCCTTAACAGTATTCGAAACAGGTTCTTCAGGGATGGTTGAGATTTACGGAATATTTGAAGCACCAAACTGGATCAGGGTACCAGAGGTTGGCGCACATCCAATCCATCAGCTGCTAGTCGAAGAGCACCCGACCGAGGTCGAAGGAGACGAGCGAAAGATCGCAGAGCTAGGCATTGAAGGTATAGTTGCAGAACCGCAAGAGAAGAAGGCTGAGAGTGTCCATGAACTTGACGGAAAAGCAATCGAGCATATTGAAGGATGCAATAGAGGGGATAACTAAAGCACAGTTTTGTGACGGATTATGTCTTTACTGCATCTGAGAAGATCTGAAACACTTTTTCCTCCATAAATACATAACGTTTCCTAATTTCGTACCATTTCTCGGTCAAGGAGTCGAAATATATACTTTTGTTATATCCGTTAGAGTCCATTGCATCATTAATTCAATTCTCCTCATGTACAACAATCACATATGGAACGCTTTCTTAATTGTCTAAGAACCAACCGCTAAAAGACGGACAAAAGATGGCGTAACGCCCCGGCGGCGGATCAAAGCGGGTATAAGCTCGCCTGCATATTTTATTAAGATATTTGGATCGAGCAGTGCAATCGGAGCCTAGAGCTTCTTCTTAAAGGCTGGGCACAGAAACAGAGGGTAGGGGGGATAATTCTGCAGGAAGGAGTTCGAGGCAGAATTCTGTTTAAAGGCTTCGCCACCCATTCGAGCCGGCCTCTCGTGTCGCAGAATTCTCCGGTTTTAAGCGCTTATGGCCCGTTTGGGCCAAACATCAACAACAGACAGCTATAGACGTACTTACAATTTTACGTATTTTTTTTCCTCATGCGTCTACCCAAAATGCCAGAGACTTGAAAATGAAAATATTTCTCCACACCTCAGCCGTTATTGGTTCCGCAGAGCACTCAGACGTCCAGCAATCATAGTTCGAGACTCCGCAACGCTCCGCCGTATTCGCGATCGGATAGCCGTTGGCGGGTTCAGGTCTGTTTTTAAGGGCCTGGCTTCGCTGCAGCCTGTTGACACGTATGAGAGACTTCCGTCAACATTTTTTTGATAAAATTTGACAAAGGTAGTGCATTGAAGGGAGAAACGAGCGTTAACATGAGTTTAAGGGACATCAAGTCGTATGTTGGGCAGTGGCATCAACATAATTCAAAGAGGAATAAAAAGCGAAGAGCCACGAATCGAACTGAATACTAATTACATGGGGCTCCAACAGCGATAATATTCCATGGAAACCCTGCACATGGAATTACTCCACGGGGGCTCGATCCATGCCCGGCACTGTTGATAATCTTGACTGTGGTACCCAATAAGCAGTCGTACTCAGGGGGGCCGGCGTGGTGAGAAGGGAGAGTTCTGGAGGAGATTAGAGGGGCGAGAACTTGGATATCGCTCGGCGGATCCGCTAATAAAGTTGGTAAAGCCCTCGCAGGAAACAGAATAGACGTAAAGTATGACACAATGACAGGCATGGAGTAGTTAGTGAACCCAGTTGATAGTATTTTGGCGAAACTGAGGGGAGAGGGCTCGTTGCTCCTTAGACAGACATGAAACACGAGCACTCCTCAGGTAGTACAGTCCGAAGGTCTGCGAGCGCACACCTTGCCGGTTCCAATGTGATCTCGCTTGTTGAACGTGACAACTTCCCGCCCCACATACAGAGACTTTTGCCTCATAACTAGGATATTCTCTATGCAATTCTTCCCGGGAAAATTCTGGCGTCCACGTCCTGTCACAGAGGGATCAGTCTCAAAACCCAATGGACCAACCGTGATGTTGTGATTCATACACTAGCTAAATTGTTCGAGGGCATTTTTAATAAGCTGTATTTCAAGAATAGCTGAGGATGTAAAATCTATCTATACATTACACTTCGGGATTCCGTTTTCAACAAGTTCATTGATGTACCTCAGTATGATCGCAATTTTTCTCACACCACCTCTGTTGATTATCCTGCATTGAACATCCCTGACCGTTACTTAAAATAGTTCGCCATACTTCGCCCCCACAAAACGAACCACCCAAGTACACTCTCTTGCTGACCACTCCTCGTGTTAATCGTTTCAAATGCCCCTACACTGGACCAACGGGGGCCAGGATGCTATGCAGCCAAGACCTCACAGCATACCAAACTGAACTTATATAGAGTTCATTTGCTAAAATGCCCCGCGGGATACAATCTGCCAATCTCCGCGAGTACGAAGGGCTCCTGATTATGCAACCACAGCTTGTATTAACAACAAACCGTCAGAAAAAGCCCTCTACCATTGCATTTGTGGATTGTGGGGGCTAGAAAGCATCTGTACCAGGACCTATGGGTCCAAACGCCGCGCGAGGCTCAAAGTTTTCTCGGATACTCGAGACAAGAACTAGTACCTAAGTCTGAATATAATGTAATTATATTCGCGTATCACCGACAAATAGCTATAATGGCGCGGATTCGCCACTGTTCTGCTTCCTGCTTTGATATACAAACTAATCCGATTTCGTTATAAAGTGGTTTGCCCACGGCCCGCGTTAATAGGACAAATCCCAGGTTTTGTGGAGTAAACCCTGAGCGGTATCGTATCACACATCCACTCTCCACACCAGTGGCATGGGTAAAGGCCCCCATCATGTTGTGCCACTGCAGCCTGGTACGATGTATCCCCTGTCCATATTTTGCTCACTAGAAATTCTGTGCGATGCTCTTGGTTATTTCTTCAACTTGTGAGACCTTCTCGTGCTCGAACATTATCATAGTGTATCATCCGCAAGTCTACGCATCATAACCAGTACCCACACAATAGTAATGCTCAAGAAGTTCTACGCAGCCCCTCGCAACGGAGGCAACTTCCCCCTCTGGATGTTCTTCACTCGCTCTTCTCAAATCCTCCTTTCCATCATCATTCTCGGGCTCGATGCCTTTGTTATTGACCAGTGGAGCAAGAACAATAAGAGCACTACCAATTACAACGCGTTCGTGACCTGGTTTGTTGGGGATACTCATTGGACCGCGTTTGCCATGTTCATAGTAAGATACTTACTCGCCTTTTCGGGGCCCCATCTTCACTCTTCCAAGCACAAACTAATCCCATATACATGTGTTCTTCACTCTCCTAATTGTCGCTTACGACCTAGTCGCTCCCGAGAAAGCGGCGCACTTCTACCACGTCTACGCAGAACTGGGGCTCGAAGTGCTTCTGACAATTTTCTGGCTTACCGGCTTTGCAGGCATGGCTAGCTACGTATCGAAGTACGACGGGTTTGCGGGCACCTTGCAAAGCTACCTCGAGGAAGCGGATGAAACTGGGCTCATAAAAAGCACGCAGCGGGCCCTAGACTGCTGCAAGGCTATTGCTGGGCTTGGGGCTCTTGCTTTGTGAGTGTTGCGTTGTATTTGATTCCGGTAAAACGGGTACTTACCCGGCACAGCTTTATATGCCTCGCCAACTCCGTCTTCCTCGCAGTCTACTGCCTGCGTAAGAACCAATCCAACAACACAACAAGCAGGGCGGACAACCTTGCGATTGGGACGACAGCACGGCACACTTCAGCTTTTCCTATGTCCACTACCTCTCCCTAGCATTGTGCGGAGAGGAAATCAAGGGCAGGAATGCCACGTGGGTTTTATGGGAATGCACAGAGCTAAGGCATCTTAGCGAAGTGGTCACCGTAACAAGGGCTATTGTATGATGTTCGGAATTTATGGAGATGGAATAACTAAAGTCAATGCGGGATGGAACCCGTCCGACATTTGGCCTCAAGTCGTGAAGACAGATTTTCGCCGTTCCATAGCAGATTCGTTGGGGAGTTTTAGTTGACTAATGGATTTTCTTAATCATATCTAGCACGGAAATACAGCTCGGATATTCTGCCTTGGAATGTATATATGTCTTGGTAACTTGGTGACCACGTTCTCGCTTATGCTAATCTCGACATCCTTTCGATATCATCTTGACATCACCCTTTGTAAGGCCGCGCCATCACGTTACTGTCGGATAGATGCTCTCCCGACTTAGCATTCATCTTGTACATATAAATCTATATGAGGAGTGCGAATCCTCGGTCAAGAAGGCAATCATCTTCATCTACACTAATCCTTACATGGTTACATGTTCTAAAAACGCCTGCTTGTATTACCCATTAAGTCTACTCCTTCGGAATATTTGACATCAGCTTACCAAGGCCATGGCTGGCCTAAATCTCATATGAATGGATACACGAGCGAAAGACCGAGTCGCAAACAGTTAGAGTGCAGTAAAATACTGAAATTAGATGTTTGTCTCATGATAACCACGAAGTTATAAAGAATGCAGAATAGGGTTCGCTAATTGTAACGATATAAAACTTAGGGGTGAATACTTCTGCACATGATATTTCGACGTGGCTTCTGCGAGGCCCAAGCGCCGGGCCAGCGCCAATCTCACCCCTCGCTAGCGCTCAAGGTTGCCGGATAAAGGGTAGAGTCCCACCTTCTAGCTCAGAAGAACTCAGCTTTGTTCACTCCAGTGTTTGCTCGCTGCTATATCAACCCCCCTTTACACTAAGACAGCCACTAAGCTTTTGTTTGGATTTAATAAAAGATTTATTGGGCAGCGTAGTGCTCGAAATCTCCACTAGCTACAAAATTAAAGCCATATACACGTGAAATGCCTTAAGGCCATCATCAACTGTCACCGAAGAGCACTGATTGGTACTGTAGCCTACACTAGTTCATTACCGCCTACACTAGTCCATTACCGCCTATACTAGTTCATTACCGCCTATACTAGTCACTTGTAGCCTCCTTGCTACCTGCTTGGCACTCATCTGCTTAGTCACTCCTTTACGTATATATACTTCATCTAGATAGCCCTTAATTCATGAGGAGGTCGCTGCTACACTTGATTCCCTGCACTCGCTAACATCAACATGGACAGGCACGCTGACAGAGTCAAACTGAAATGAAGTCTGCTGTTTTTCAATGGAAAAACATCACAATGAATTTAGAGCGCCAACAATATTCTCCAGCAAATGCCATCAACGTGGCACCTTCCTTGAGCTGATTATTTTTACGTCGTGTCTGACAAGAGTCTCACCATGACTAGACTGCAAACCAACGTTATCTATGTGATCCTCCACTACGATCCTTTCAAGGGGATCCCCAATAATCGGAGAGAGTAGGACGACATCCCAACGTTTCGAGTTTTGCATTTCAATCTCTGACAGAAGTAAAAGTGGATTTTGATAATACGCTCCTGGGAGACCTTCCACTGCATTCTCAATTGTATTCTGAAGTTCCGTATGTTGAGTTATATCTCTTCCACAGAAATTTGTTAGAGCGCATGGGACATTCTCATTTCTCAACTCTTTTTGCAAAGCTTCCTTGCCCTCTGCTATCAACGCTTTAATATGATACGCAAACGTAATCGGTCCTGATGCGGGGACGGGATGGGGGGGGGGTGCGGGACGATCGGGTTGGGGTCTTCCCAAATAAGGACCAAGAGTAGATAATGGTTCTTAGAGAGTAGCGCAACTAAAGCGAAGCTATAACTGTAAAAAGAAGTTGTAGAGAGCCTCCACTGAAAGCCTATAACATTCGACAAGATCGCCACCCTATCTAATACGACCTGGTTGTCACAACTTTCTATTTCGAGGAAGGTTTGGTAAATGGGGAAGTTACGGACATTGCCCACTTCTCTTCCCGGATTTGCACCCAATATATGTTTCGAAGACCCTGTCGAACGAAGTTCCAGTGAAAATGAGAGTAGTGAGGAGCTGCGCAACATCATGAAGCGAATTTAAGGATTCATATACGGCGTCCTTGACAGTGATATCTTCCTGCAGTAATTAGCCCAGTTCCGGGTCGGTGAGGGTTAACCTTATCGCTACAGCGATTAAACAGATCGAAATAACTTCTAAAAGAAAAAAATTCTGCAACAAGCTCCCTTATTGAAAGGGTTGTCAAGCTTTTCCAGAGCCTCGATCGATAATGGTAAGAAGCAGGCTGAGGAGACATCGAGCCGAGAGTTTGGTGAGATGGGTCCGTGCAAGGCGGTACGCACCATCACCCCCGTATCACCCACGCATTACACAGTGCGACTAATCATGTAGGAGCAGGCTTGATAAGGGAACCCAAGAATGGATTAACTAAAATAAAGGAGATTGGGCAATGATAAAATGGGACCGGTAAGGAAATTTCAAAGACGGGGGACCGACCCTTTGAACAGGGAATCCAATCAAAAAAGTAGCTAACGGCTGAAACCCTTATCGCGCTTCATATATCGGGTAATGTCGCACGCCGGTGAGGCTGGCCACCACCTGCTTCCTTGGCATATTGGGGCCATTTAGAAAATCGTCAAATGATCGATCTCTCCAAACGTCCTAGCATCCAAATCTTTGATGAACGACGCCTGATTAACAGTAAGTTTGAGACGGCACAGCGAATCCATGATGGATCATCCGCCTAATGAGAGCCTCCCGGAGGTTGTACCAGATCAGTCACCGGAGGCTCTTAGCAACCATGAAGCCCATCTCCACCCCACCCAGCTCGAAGAGCAGTACCCCAAATATCCTGTTAACCTCGACGATGCAAGGGAGCCGCGGTCAGCCGCAGATAATCTCCATGCTATGGAACGGAGGAGGACGTATGAAAAGGAAGAGGAGTTAATGATATGTGGTCTGAGACGGAAGGCCTTCTGGCTGCTTATCGCACTTGTTCTCGTCATTGTCCCAGTGAGCGTTGGCGGCGGAGTCGGCGGTGGAATCGCGGCAGCTAAGACTCGAGAGGGCAACGGCTCAGGGAATTCAGGAGTGTTTTCAAGCAGGTACGAATCTTTTTGTTCTTTGCCGCTGGCAGATACACAGTTGACCCTTAGAACAGTTCGAACACAACACCAGTACTAACAACGTCGTCCCCAACGACAGGCGCCTTAAGTACCACTTCGGCGTCACCTTCGCTCACTTTCCTAAACAACCAGACAGTACCCAGTCCCGGACATGCTTTCCAGGGATTTACGGGGACAAACTACACCGGCAACGCGACTGCCGTCATCCGAGACGAAGGATTTCTCGATCTTCCTTTTAACTGCTCTAGCTACGTGTGGTTACCCAACGGTACCGATTGTTGCGTTACTTTCTGCAACAACATGACGTATAGTGGAGGGTGGTGGTGCGACGAGAGGCGGCAACCGAATGCTTCTGGCCCTTTCCCCAGGATCTGGGTGGGTTGTGGCGAGGATGCACATAAACGGCATACGTGCTCGTAGAAGAGGGCATGGCCTTCCGCCAATCTGCCCTGTTGGTGATGTCATTGGTGTGATCAGTACTTTAACGTACTCATGAATCCCTTGATCGCGATAGCTATGTTCCGCTTTCTTCGAGAAACAAAGCAAAACGGGCCTGTGGTAGCAACGGTGCACATATGATAACTTATTGCCATTCTTTCTAATTTCAATCTAATTTCAATCATCTATGGACATTTTCTGCTAAGATTTTGGCACTAAAGCTGTCGCAGAGGGCAAAACTGGATATAACGAGCGCTTGAAATCTGGTCACAGCTACATATTCCTTCTAATTATTGGACCACGACAGCTGATGATATGAGCGGGAGAAGCCTCCTGAGCTGTGGCCCCATGAGGCTCGCTGTATGGATGACATGCATCTTTATAGTCTTCCCTTTGTCCAGCCAAAGTAACATTCCTTCTTCGAAGGATATTTCCAGGCTATACCAGTGGAAGAAAAAAAGAAGGGGCCGGCGAGGCAGCTCCAAAGGAAGTCAGCGGGCTCAAACTACGGAAACTCTCACGCTCGCCGACCGGGGATGGTGGAATCCATCCATTTTCAGTCGACCTTTTTTCTTCCGGGTGGGATTGAGGAGCGCGGGAGCGAGTACACAGCGTAGATCTCAATATTCATACTGGCCAATAAGACAAATAAATATTGGTTACTAATAAATCTTGGCATTTTTGGCATTTTTGCAATATTTGCAAATTTTCTTGGCACCCCACAAATATTTTTAGGATTGAACACAGAACGAAAAATTATCAAATACAATGGCTTCCGAAGCAGATTCCTCACATTTTACGCCTACACTAGGCTCTGCCAATATAGAGGATTCATCAAAATCTACACTAAACAAGACTTCTGACCTTTGGATACATACACGGCCCCCGAGTACGGACAAGGACCTCACATGACATTATTCTAATCTTCCTTCGCCCACGCCTCAACAGCCTTCCTAATATAGTCATCCACCCATCCCATCTTCACCATCTCTACTACACTCAACCCACCCCTCCCCTTCTCACGCACACTCGCCCCATTCTTAAGCAAAACCGTAACCATATTCACCTTATTCTCCCTTACTGCTCTAACCAACGGCGTGCCAACCGTCCTCGTCCCAAAAACCGCAAACGTATCCTTTTCATCCACATCCGCGCCTAGTCCCAGCACTCTCACCAACATTGCCTCATCTCCCTTCTCCACGGCACAATGAACAGCACTCGCATTTGCAAGCACCGCACCTTGCTGAACTAGCATGTCAACAACCTCTCTATTTCCCTCTCTTACCGCCGTCGCAAGAACAGCCCCTGAGTTCGCGACGAGCTGACTCGCGCCATACATGCTGACCGCCACACCTACTACTGGTCCGAGGTTTGGATTCGCACCACGATTTAACAAGTATTTCACTAGTTCAACATCCTTGGTAGCGTAGTTGAGTAGAGTGTTCCACCCGTTTACTTGCGCATTAATGTCCCATCCGCCCTCGTCGAGTAAAAAGTCCAGTAGAGTCGTTTTCTCGGAAATTGGAATGGCCATCTGTACCGCGTCGACAAGCATGTTTCCAGATACGGGGACGTTATGCTGAGTAATAAGATGCTGCATTACAGCGTAGTGTGGGCCATAGCTAAGGGCGGTGGACAGGCAGTGGTTGAGGTCTGCTGGCGAGGGTTTGAGGGGCGAAAGGGTGGATAAGTACCGTGTAAAAACGGAAGGATTGTTGGTGGTGCATTTTTGCCATAGGGCTGTGAATTGTTCTGGCGAGAGATGAGACGTTAGAGGTTGCTGAGGTGTTGTTAAATTTAAATGGGGCTGGATAGTATCGTTCATATTTTCGTCCAAGAATTTTTTTTTTTTCCTCCCGTTGGTAATGGTATTGAGTGTGCACATTTTCGCCGGTGTATATATATATAGTCGATGGAAAATGATGGTTATATTTAGATTGTGAGGCGAACAGGGCTCTTAGAATAGAGTGGGGCTGATGTGGCGTAGTACTAAACAGAGAAATGAATATGTAGCGTCACCTAATTATATTAAAACAGATAAAACAAGTCCCACGATTTATATATCCAAAGATTTGGGAAGCGGCTGCAAGCATAATTAATTAAAAAAAAAAAGCGATTCTGTAACGCTTACACGACTAATTGCTAAACTTTGCGATCAAACCTAATGTAAAAGATTATTTACTAGATTAAACCAAAACGCCGCTACCAATCCCTTTAACGCTATAGTGACGAAATTATATGCAGTATTCACCCTTAGCCTAAGCCTACTGTAACTTTTGACACATCAAGCCACCAACACATAGAAGTTCTCTCAAAGCCCGCATTCAACGGCTTCCACTCGACTTTCTTAGGATCATCACACCCATAAGCCTTCGCGTCAGCTAAAGCCGGATTACAAGCCGCCACAAACGAGGTTTCAGACCCACTACTTCTTGCCATATTCCAACTCGGCATACAGCCACCGCCTACATCTGTCTTTATGGTGAATGTTATTCTAGTCTCGTCTTTGTTGGTGGGGCTCTCAACGTCGATTTGCACTTCGCTGCGAGTGTCGCCGTCGCTGCTGCCGAGGATGGTGCTAGTTGTGTCGGGCCCGGCGATAGTCTGCTCGTTCGAGTCTAAGAGTGTCCATTCTACCGAGGACGTTTCGTGCTCCATTGTTTGGTGGATGCGAATTTTGAACACGTTCGGCTCTGCTAGAGGTAATGGGGCCTCAGTAGGCTCTGGTGGAGGAGGAGTTTCTGTTTCTGGGGGTGGTGGTGGAGTATTCATGGATGTAGGTGCAGGACTCGGGAGTGTTATCATTGTGGAAGGTTCTTCTGGTTCAGCACAGGCACCTTGATCTTGACGGCGGAAAAGGCTGCGTTTACGCTGGTTAGCCAGCGGGTCCCAAGTGATATCTCCCTCGACCTGGTCTCCCTGCACCCAGACCTTGACGATGGCCTTGCGGTCCTGTTGCCCTGGTGGCCTTTGGTTGGGATCGTACTGGACAAGGACGGTGCCGTGCTTTATTTCATGCTGTGGCTGTTCTGAATCAATGGCAACATAGTCTATAATTACGGGTTCTACATTTGGAAGAATGCCGTTGATTTCCGAGACGATTTGCTGAACTTGGGCTGGGAATCGCAGATCCCCTTCTTCCGAGTCTGTGCTTGTCCGAGGGTGGATGACCAGAATCTTCAGAATCTCACTATTTATGCCACAATACCCACACACCAATCTTGACCTCACCAAATTCCATTTCCGTTTTCAGACCTGAATACGCGCCAGTTTAACCTGAGCCATTAGTAAGTAACCCTGAGCTGTGGCTGTGCAAGACTGCGCCAAGCATGAGCTGCACTGAGCAGCGCTGAGCAGGCCTGAGTAGTGCCTGAATTTGATCCTGAGCTCCTCGGCGGGCCCATTTTTGGGTCCTTTACCCTGCTCGGGGTGCCCAGTTCCGGGCCTTTGCCTGCTGGGTTCCAGTTCCGGGACCCTCGGGTACACTTGCCCTTCAAATTTTCTCGACTAAAGGCTGCTGCTTGCGCCACGTCATGGCCCCTCAAGCCACTAGTCAGAAGTTGGACAACATCGTTCGAGGCCCCAGAGGCCGGTAGAAGTTTCGTTACTATAGTATCCCAATACCCATCGCAATTCAAAGTATACTATTGACTTTTAATTGATGTTTTTGGTTAGAATTAACTACAGCGGCTACATTGTTGCCTGTTTCCTTACTACGAATACGGCAAATGCTTCCAACACCACGAATATTTAGAAAAATCTGCAGAAAAAGCTATTTCTAGGGTTTAGCTTTGATCAACAGAGCGATGATGGACTGGTCTCATACCTAGTTTGACCGAAAGTCATGCAACCCTGGCTACGCAAAAGCGAAGGAACAGACAGCTGAGGCTTCTCGGGGAGTGCGTATTCACAGGACCTACTGCGGACTGGCTGCAGCAGAGTCATGCGAACACAGATCTGACGGGTTCAGAGCTATTTGAGGTAGGTGCACTCATGTGAACAGGGTGTTGGATCCGCCTTGATTGTACGAGCCATCAGCAGGCGTCTCAAGCTTCATGCCAATACCGCTCAGCAAAGGGCGAGTACTCCTCATTGGACGGCAAGGGTCTCGTGAAGGCCCAGAGGTTGGTCAGTAAAACCATGGTCAGGCGGAGGATGGCCAAATGTCGCAAGTCCTCGGCGGTTAGATCATGGGCCGCGAAAGCACTGCAGCGGAATCAGCCTTGCCGCAGTCTAACGGAGGATGGGTCAAATTCCGTGAATCCTCTAGCATGAGGACTATGCTAACCAAGAAATGCTGTAGGCCTCAGCTAAGGATGGGCAGGCGGGAAGGGTTGGTTGGGTCCTCACCCACTTAAGGGCTGAGCCGTCGAGTTGTGCTTCGAACAACCGTGATCCTCGCTGGTTGCGTGGTGCGAATTCATGCGAGCATGCCCTGTGAAGGCTGCGAGTCCGGATTGGATAGCGATGAGTGGTGGTAGCTCACATGGCGCGGATTTGATACGGACTAACCCAGACGGTAGAGCCCTGAAGTGGCGATGTGGTGGTGCTGTGAGACGGCGGGGATACGGATTGACGGGAAGAGGCCCACGGGGGAGTTCAGTATAATGACTCTATACACGTCACTTACTCCTCCTGGGTTAGAGTGCGCGGTGCGGATTCATGCACACATGCATGGGCGGAGTACAACGGATCCGGACTGGACTTTGCCAGCTGAGAGGCGGCCACTGTCGGACTGACTTGTCACGAGGAGGATCTAAGACCTCAGGGATTGATGAAGCATTCATATTGATGCTAACCGGCAGAGCAACGGGTTCCCTGGTGATGCGGGTCCATGCAAGCACTGCCGAGTTCTAAGGGTTGATGCTCCAGGTTGGGCGAGCCGCGCAGCTTCATGCAAGCAGGTGGAGAATGGGGGTACCGCACCGGAATGAGCTGGCCTCTCGAGCTGACTGGAAATTACAGGGAAGGCCTGGGGATCCTTAACGTACCCACTTCCTGGAAGGAGATCCGGATGTCCGGCGAACCTACTGGCAGGGTGAGGCATTCATCAAGTCGTAAAGGTTGGAGATTGGAAGGTCTCCGGGTGGTGACTAGGCTGTGGGAGTTGGGATGATGGGTACATGAAGAGACATACGATATGCCCACTTCAATAAACGTAGTATAACTATATACTATTTTATACTAGTTATAAATTACTAGCTTTTTACTTTCTAGAAGTTAAAGTTAGTCTAGAACTTTACTTTCTAGTATTCTATTTATATTTAGAGTTAAACTAATACCTACTCTAAAAACTATTTTATTATTACATTTTTTACTATTTTTATTACCTTTTAAGATTCTATTAAGTGTATAGGTAGCGTTTAGATACTAAGTCTAGTATTTCTTATTAAGCTTTTCTAGCTTAGTAATATCTTTAAACCTATTAGTTTAGTATTTCTATATTTATTTAATTATAATACTAAGTATTTCTATTATTTAGTACTATAGCTAGGTATTTCTATTCCTCTATAAATACTATATTTTTTTTTATATATACTTGTTTAATTCTATATTAGTTCTATTTAATTATTTTATATACTTTAGCTATTACTATATATCTATTATTAACTTTTTAATTTTTTTACTAGTAATAGACTATTAATACTCTATAGGCTTTACTAAAAATAATAAGTATAAAAATAAAAATATAAATATAAATAAAAACTTAAACTTATAACTATATAACTAAAGACTATATATTAACTATAATATATTAATAATAGTAATAGTAGTTATAGATAATAATACCTTTTCTTTAAATAGTATTTAATGACTAATATTTAATTAAATATTATACTAGTTTTTTCTATATAACTACTATTTTTATATAACTTTATAGTGAAGTATATATTAGTTACTTTTATATACTATAATAATAGTACTATTAGAATTAAATATAGCTTTAAGTAAGTATTATTTTTATTTAAACTAATATTATAACTATATTTTTTACTTACTTATATAGTTTATTACTTTTATAAAAAAGATTTAAATACTAGTAGTACTAATAGCTTTAATAGTTTTATTAACTAAAACTACTATTAAAATATTAAATATATTATACTATAAGGCTAGCCTTTTATTAGTAAGTTAAATAAATAATAAGATAATAAATAAAAAACTAGCTACTAAAGTAAACTATAATAATACTTTCTATAACTTAAAATTATTAAAAAAATTAGGTATATAGTTTAAGTATAAAAAACTAGTAAAAAAACTATAATATAGTAGCTAAGGTAAAAATAGTAATAACTTAGTTACTTACTAAATTAGCTCTATAAGTAGCTTAGAATAGCTAGAAAAAGGATATAAGTTTAGAAAAAAAGAAAAAAATAGCTTTTTTAAAAAATATATATTTTTTAAAAGTATAGTAATAATAATATATATAGTATTTTTATTATATATACTTAATACTATATTAATAGCTCTAATTTAGTATAATAAAGCTATGGTAATATAAAAGCCTAGTAGTACTTATATAGTATAAAAAAATAGATTCTATAAGTAGGTAGTAGTATAGATATTACTTATAAAAAATAAGTAGTAAATATAGGTAGATATTTAAAGCTACTAAGTATATAAATTTCTCTACTTATAAAATTTTTACTAAGTAACTAAATTAGCTATATAAAGATTACTATAAATATACTATTACTCTTAAAAACTATACATAATTATAATAGAGTAGAAAGAGTATAAGTAGTAAAATACTAAAGTTAATATAAATATTAGAGAGCTAAGTATAGCAAAGTATATTATATATTTACTTTAGAGTTTTAAGTTATATATAGTTATATATAGTAAAACTATAGTATAGATTTTATTTATTTCTAAACTTAGAGTAGTTTCTAAAACTTTATATATTTAAAAATAAAACACTAAACTCTAACTTAATACTAAACTATATATTTAGTTTTATTTTTATTATTATTAGCATTTACTAGTAATAGCTAGCTTTAGTAATATAAATTAAATTTATATTACTAATAAAATTAATATAACTAGCTAAGTAGCAGACAATTTAAAAGAAGTAATAGAAATTTTTAAATTAAATTATAACTTACTTAGTATAAATAGTAGATAAATTAATAGCTAAAATTAATTAAACTAATATTAAAACTAATACTAAAAACACTTATTTTTAAAAATATTAACTATGAAAGTTTCTATAGCTTCTTATAAAGTGTTAAAAGCTATAACCTAAATCTAAAGATTATTATTAAAGTCTTTAATAATTGTATAAACTAGTTACTAAAATAGTAAATACTTTAATAAATATTTATAATAATATTAATAATATTAAATCTTGTATAGCATACTAGCTGTAAATTGTTAACTTAATATCAAAAATAAAAATAAAATAAAGAAAAGAAAAGAAAAGAAAAGAAAATAGAAAATATATATTATTAGACTTACGTTTATAATTATTACTAAAAGGCTTAAAGTATAAGAGAAGTAAAACTTAAGGGTTATTACTAGCTAAAATTATAAAAAGTTATTTAATATATATTTAAGACTAAAAAACTATAAGATATTAGTTATAATTAACTAATACCTAACCTAATACTAAGAACTAATCTATAAAAGTAATAGTCTTATAAGCTGTTTTATAAGCTAGTTTATATATTACTTTACTAACAAAATTTTTATAAAGTGTATTAAAACTAGTAGGTGTAATATATTTTTTGCTTAAAAATTTTTTATATAACTTATTAAAATTAGTATATGTAACTTATTTTATACTAAAAATATTATTATAAGGCTTATTAAAACCGGGCGTAATATACTTTATACTAAAAAAATTATTATAAAGCTTATTAAAACTAGTAAGTATAACCTACTCTATATTAGTAAAATTATTATAAGGCTTATTAAAGTTAGTAAATATAATCTATTTTATACTAGCTATAGTTAAGGTATTAGGTAGGTATTAGTTAAAATAAAATAATTAATAATTAAATTAAGTATTAAAATTGATTTTAAAATTTACAGAAGCGTTAGAATTAGTATAGAAATATAAATAAAAAATAAGTAAAAAGAAAAATTTTAGTAAAATATAAGTATTTAATTAGCTACTTAGTATATAAAGTACTTATTTACTTAACTTTACTTTATAATCTTATTAATACTAATATACTAACCTTATTAAAATAATATTTTGTAAAGTTTTACACTATATAACTAATATTTAAATTAATATTATATATTAGTAATATTTTACTTACTAGTTATTTATTATATTTTTAAAGTATATTATAAAACCTACCTTTATAATATTACTAAATAAATACTAAAAAATAATAATAATAAATATTTAAATAATGTGTATACTACTAAAAAGAGAAATAGATATAATAATTTAGAATATAAAAAGCTAGTACTAATATATAATAAAAATACAATAAACAAATTTATTTTAAAATATTAAATAAAATATATAAAAGATTATATAGCTAAAATTAATGCTATTAAAAAAAATTTTATAACTAAAAATATAAAATAAAAGGCAAAAACTAAACTATTAAAGAACTATAAGTAAGTAAAGTATTACTTTTAATATTAATTACTAATATTAATAAGTTTAAAAGTAGTATTTACTAAACCTAAAAAGTAAAGCTATATAACTTTAATAAAAACTATTCTTTTTAATTTTTCTTTTTAGGCAATACTATATTAGGTAATAATAATATAAGTAATGATAATAAAATAAAGCTAAATATTAATATTAAAAAATAAGTTTCAGTACTTAAGAATTTAGTTATAGTAAATTTAATAATAAAATAGTATATAGTATAATACTTTTAGAGTATAATATTAAAGAATATTACTTAAAAAATTAAGAAGGTTTTTTACTTAAATAGACTTTAAATATATTATAAAGCTAATAAATAAATTATAATTTAAAGTTAGTATTTATCTTTTTAATTTTAAACTAATACTAATACTAATATCTATTTAAAACTACTTTATAATAATAACGTAAGTGAAGTATTTTGGCTAAGTTAATTAAATATAAAAAAAGTATAAATCTTAAAAATATTCTTACTAAAAAGAAGCTAGCTATACATTTTAGTATCTATTATAGAATAAAATATTAGTTTAAGTATTAGTTATATTACTAATATAACTTAAATTTATATTTTAAAAGTTTTATATATTTTAGCTATAAAATACGGCGCCTTAATATTTAAAGTAAATTTAATTAGTAGCGGTTTAATTCTACCTTTTTATAAGTTTTTTAACTATTTAAAGTAAGTTATTATAGTAATAATTACTATATTATAATTTTACAGCTATTATTTTTAATTTAAAATTTAGTTAGTATCTATATTAAAATACCTAAGTTTACTAAATACTTTTTAGTTTAATATAATTAAAGATTTTACTACAAAGTTTTACTTTGGGAATTTTAATAAAAATAATATTAAGTATTCATTTAACTAGTTTTTAGATAATAATAATTTTATGTTAAAAAACGTTAGTATATAAATTAAACTACTTAATAGTTTTAAATAGAAGTAGATATAAAATAACATAGTTCTAAGTATTAGTTAGTATTAGTTAGTATTTATTTTTTAGGCTATATATATATTTACTCTTTTTAAAATCTAAATACTTTGTTAGTAGCTATAACTTAATATTAAAGTTATTTATTAATATTAGCCTATTTTATATGTGTTATATTACTTTTTATTTTATTTTAACTTTTATAATTAACACACATTAAAGAGTTTTATAGTGTAAAATAACTATATAAATTAATTTAAAAATAAAGTTTTTTTTATTTAAAATATCTAATACCATTTATTTTATAGTAATATTCTAAAACTTATAAACTATAATAGTATAAACTACTACTAAAGGAAATTAAGTTTATGAATATATAACTTTTTCACGCTAAAAATTCTAATAATAATAAAAAATTAATACTACATTATTTTTATTTAAGGTTCTATATATTCAGGGCCTATTATATTTATTAAAAGTAATAAATAATACTAAAGAAGTTTTTTTTTAAAGTTTATAATATTACTTAACTATATAATATTATTTAATACACTTAAAGTACTATTTACTAGGCTTTTTTTTATTTATATATTATTTATAAACATAAGCTATAAGCTAATACTTAAATAAAGTAAAGTTTTAAAGTTTTTAGTTTTTTTTATAATAGATATTTTAGTTTCTACACTTTTATAGCTAGCTATAATAACTATTATAAGTTAACTAGAATTTTATAGCTAGTAGTAATTTAACTTTTAAACTTAGACCTTTTTAGCGTAAATATAGATCATATTTTAAAATAAATTAATTTTATATATAAAAAGCGTTAATTAAATTCTAATAGTAAATAAAAGTTAGTTTTAAATTATAACCTTTTTAATATAAAGATTACCTAATATATTATAAAAAACCTTTTAATTATAGCTCTACTATTATATTATAACATTAAGAATAATAGTTTTTTTAAATTAATAATATAGTTACTATCTAAATATTTTACTTACATTCTAGAATAAACAAGTATTATATAAAAACCTTATATTTATAGATAGAAGTTAAAAGAAATTTTTAGCTAAAACAATACTTAAACTATTAAAAAGGAGATAGTTAAATAATGAAAAGATTTTTTTACACTATAAATTAACTTAAGTCAATATTTTTAAACTAACTATTAACTTTTTTATTAATAACTAAATATTAAATATTTTTAAACGTAGTCTAAAGTACTTAAATAGTTTATAAAAACAACTTAATAAACTGTATACTTTTAATTAAAATATAAAATAATGTGTTTAGTATTTTATTAGAAATAGTATAAATAACACAACCTATAGGTATTACTTAAATTATTAGAGAATAATACCTAAAAGTAATAACTAAACTATTAAGCTTAGTAGAAGTAAATTTTATTATATATATTTTTTTAAATTCTACCTCTCTTTTTAGGTTAACTAGTTATTGTGAAAAAATTTCTTTTAATAAAATTAATTAATAATAGTTTATAATAATTCTAGTAAATAACTTTTACTTTTTAATAAAAGTCTTATATATTTCCGTAGCATAAATAGTAAAGTTAGTAAAGTAATTAGGTTTTTATTACTTTTAGTATATAAAAAATTAAAATTATAAATACTAATTTAGGTAAACTAATTTATTACGTAATTTTTAAGATAATTTTCTAAGTTTTTTTTATATTAACTAGAATATTTTATGTACCTAATTAACAAGCAGCTAATTTCTTTTAAAATAATTTAAAATTCTTTTTATTTTTATTAATGTTTTTAAGGTTAGAATTATTTTCTTTAGTAGATAGTTTTTTTTTCTTATATAAATTATTTTATAAATGTTTATAGTATAACTTATAATATTAATAAGCTTTTTATATATAGTAAATATTTTATTTTTAAATAAAAGAATTTTACTTATTTTTTAAAATAGATAATAAAGTATAAA
Organism: Zopfia rhizophila CBS 207.26; assembly: GCA_010093925.1. Lineage (NCBI taxonomy): Eukaryota > Fungi > Ascomycota > Dothideomycetes > Zopfiaceae > Zopfia > Zopfia rhizophila. Next base: position 1,515,624 of record ML994634.1, read on the forward strand.
TTTAATATAAATAAACTACACTAAGTTATAATTAAAATAATATTAGAGTATAAAGTTTAAAATTTTTAGTTTAATTTAAGGCCTTTTCTTTATATTACTAGTATAATTATATTTAAAAAGAAAATTATAAAAAAAATTAAATAAATTAGAATAATTTTTATACTTTTAGAAAAAACTTTTACTATAATAAAAAGTTTTATTATTTTTGTTATTTTTTTTTAAACTAGTATATATTTACCTAGTTCTTTTTTAGTTAATAATTAATATTAAGTACCTAATAAAAGTAATAAACTAAAGGTAAATTAAAAAGAAAATAGTTAACTTTTTAAATTAACTAGTTTTACTTACTAATAAGTCTATTTATTATTTTTATAACAAAGAAGTATAGCAGCCTTTTAAAATTAAGTTTTAGTAAAATTTTAATAATTATAGCTTTATAGTCTTTAGACTACTTTTTCTACTTAATAGTATTTTTTTATTATATACTATTATACTAGTAGTACCTATATATAGTTAAATATTTATATTAGTAAGCTATTTTATTAGAAATATATAATAATATAAATTTAATTAAAAGTAATTATATATAGAATAAAACTAATAGTAGAACTTACTCTTATTTTAAAAAATAATTAGAAATTTAGTAAATAGCTAAAGAGTAGAAAATTAGCACTTAAGTTACTTTATTTTTTTATTAAACTTTAAATAATATACTATTATATAATAGTAAATTTAAATTTTAGTTAAAATTATAAATAATTATTTAAAGTCCTAAGTTATATTAAAATAAATAAGTAAAAAAAACAACTCTTTATTTATAATACTTTAAAAATAAAGCTAGAAGTATAAAATAAAAATATATATTTTTTAAAACTAAGTAAATTTAGCTAAAGTAGTGTAGTTATCTTTATTAAAAAATATTTTATCTAAATTTAGTACGTCTTTATAGTAGTATATATTATAATTATAAGTGCTATTATAACTCTACTATTTAAAATAGTTTTAATTATTAATAATACTAAACTTAAGTGTAAGCACTTTATTTGTAAAAGCTTAAAAATAATAGTAAAAGTAATAAGTAATAATATAAGAATTATTTTAAATATTATTACACATAATTTTAATTTTAGTAGTAGGAGTTATATTCTTCTACTTATAATATTAAGAAAAATATTATATTAGGTTATTTTAATAGTAATTAGCTATAAAAAAAGTAATAAATAAATTTAAACTCTTTAGTTACTATATTTAAAAAAGTATTAGTATTAGTATTAGTTCTAGTATTAGTCTTAATATTAGTTTTAGTATTATAGTAAAATAGAATTATATATTATAGATTTAAAACTTTACTTTTACTTATTTAAAAAAAGTGTGTTTTATAAAAAGCTTTAGTAAAACACATAACTAAGTTTAATATAACTATTAACTAAAAACTATTATTTTTAAAAGTACTTTAAAGCTTACTAATAGAGATATTTTTACTATTAAATATTTTTAATATAAAAAATTTACTTTACGTTTACTTACTTTTATATAATTATACTAAACACAATATAATAAAAGTACAAATATTGTATTATATAGTTATCTTTATATAATAATATATACTTAATATAAAACTTATAGTTAATATATTATTAATAAGGTTTTATGTACTTTTTTATATTTATAAAAAAAAATATTAAAAATGTAATGGGCTAGAGCCTAGGATGGTTGACCAAGACAGTTGTCTCAGCTTTAACTCCGTGCGTAACCACGTGACCTTAGCGACTTGGCAGGGGTAGCTATCAAGTCTCTGTAGCGTACGTAGTTAACTCTTTATCAAATCCACTCTGTTACACCCAATTGCCATCATTGGCCTCGATCCTTACATTTGGATTTGATCAACCCCATTTCTCGCAAGAGGCCGAGAGGCCTCCGGCAGTACAATCGACTTTGTGGAAGAGCGAGAGGCTCTCCAGCATTTGGGAGAGCCATCTAGCGGTACAGCGAGCATCAATGGACGCCAACGACCACTCAGTACCTGCACTAATGGCCTGAGCGACGAACCTGCTTGATATAGGATACAACAACGAACAGATCAGCCGCGAACTACGCCGGTTGCTTGCTTCACAAGGGTTGGAAGTCCCAGCTGTTGAAACAGTGATAAGCCAAGTAGAGGTTGAACTCAACGACTACCCTGCTTGGCGCGACAAAGGGAAAGTTCCATCCCCAGCAAATGGAGCCAGCGACAGCACCTCACTCAGGGAGATTATGAACGTGTTATGAGTAATGTCTAAGAGGCTGACTGCACTAGAAGGTCGCGATTCCCCATTAAGGCCACCCCTACGGGTCCCAGTGACGACACCAGCAACTCCCTTCGTGCCAACGCCACAACCAGCAATCGAACCAGTAGTCAAACCATTCAATTTCCCTGAACCCCCTATGTTTGATGGCACACGGTCTCTTTACCCTACGTTCAAGCATCAAGCCAAGGCCAAGTTACGATTTGACGGATACCGTATGGGCGGTGAGGAAGGACAGATGGACTATCTCTTTCAGCGTTTGAAGGGACGAGCAGCACAAACCGTCCTCCCATGGCTCTCTAAATAAAGAAACAATGCCACCCTTGAAGCAATGTGGGCGTTTATGGACTCCCAGTTTAAAGACCAGTACTAAAGGCAAAAGTCTCTAGACAAGCTGCAAAGCATGAAACAGAAGAAGAAGTCGGTAAGAGAATACCACATGGAGTTCAATAAGGAGCTGCTGCTAGTAGGAAGCGATCGGCTGGACGAAGACGTAAAGAAGAGTATGTTTACCTGGGATTGGACGGAGAGCTCTGGAAGCACATTGCAGCCCTTTCAGCAACACTGAGCTTCGAAGAGTACACTCAGGAAGTAATTCGTGTCAGTGACAACCTCATGCAGATTACATTAAGCAACTGTAGGACCGCTACGGCCATCTATACAACGCCATCCGCACTGACGCCTGAACCAATGGATTGGGAAGCGACACCCACGCATGCAGGGGCAGCGAAGCCACAGGACAACCAATCTAGAACACTCCGGGTGAGCCAAAAGGAATTTGACCGACGCCGCAAGCAAGGCCTCTGTTATCAATGCAGTTCTCCCGGCCACATGAAGAACGAGTGTAAACATGCAAGAGCAAATCAGTCACGCCTAGCCACTGCAGCATTAGCAAAGGCTAGACAAATAGACGCTAACGAAAGAGACGAAGAAGACGGAGATGAAGGAGAAGAAGAAGAAGCGTCAGGGAAAGAATAGCCCTTGCTCACAGTCGCGAGCAGGGGCCCCCAGCCGAAATGGGTAAGGTAGCATTATAAAGAGAATAGCGGAAGTTCCGAAATGCACACATAGACGCAGACCCTATTACTATATACTCATTAATCAACCAGACGAATATCGCATACACAATGATTAATACCGGGTGTTTATGCTATGGTCTTGTGAGCTCTGCCTTTGCTGCTAAAGCCTATTTAGCGCGTATCAACATAGCCCCGCGGGGGATCGTCAGAGTACATAGGAAACCTAAAAGGGTTACCCAGGTTACACAAATTAACCTTAATGTTAAAGGACATACTAAATGAGCCTATGTATATATTATTAACAACACACTCGAGGTTCGATCTTATCTTAGGCAGGCCCTAGATAAACCAAAACAATGTCACAATCACGCCAGCAAAGAAATCATTCTACATTCATGCTTTAAGAATAAGAGTTTCGTAGTAAGAAAGGGAAGAAACTGTGCCAGCAGGAGCTAATAGAGGTTAGCGCAGCTACTTTTTTAATGTAAATAGATAGGTTAAAAAGAATAAGTAAGATACGTATCTTTACAGCATTACTAACAGACATTCAAAAGGCCTTAGCGCCTAAACCAAAGCTGGATCCTAGAATACTACTTTCTAAGGCCTATCGGAAGCACCTAAAGCTATTTCTAGAGAAGGAAGTAGACAAACTCCCACTGCTGCAAGGTCATGGAATAGACCATTATATTAAACTTAAAAAGATTAATAGGAAGGACCCTAAGGTCCCATGAGAACCGCTGTATAATATATTAAGAGAGAAACTACTAGTACTATAAAAAGAGTTAACGCTGCTACTAGAGAAGGGCTTTATCTACGTAAGTAACTCCTTAGCTATAGCTCTAGTACTATTTATACATAAGCTTAGTAAAGGCCTTCACTTTTGCATTAACTACCGCACGCTTAATAAGATTTCTAAGAAAAATAAATACTCTCTTCCCCTAATCCATAAGACGCTTAGCTAGATTAGTAAGACAAAATAGTATATACTAAGCTTAATATTTTAGTAGCCTTCTATAAGATTTATATTACAGAAGGAGATAAATAGCTAACGGCCTTTTATATAAGATTTAAACTCTTTAAATAGCTAGTTACACCTTTTAGACTAGCAGAAGCCTTTAGTATGTTTTAGTAATATATAAACTAAACCCTATAGAAGTATCTTAATAAGTTCTATTTAGCTTTTTTAATAATATACTTATTTACTCTTTAGGCTTACTAGAAGAGTATTACTAGTAATTAATCTAGTACTAGAGAAACTTAGCGCCGTAGGTTTATATCTAGATATTAAGAAATACAAATTCAAAACTAAGAGCACGAAATATCTAGGGTTTATTATTAAAGTAAGGTAAGAAATTTAAATGGATCCTGCTAAGATAAAAGTAATTACTAAGTAATAGCCTCTAATAACTATAAAAGAAGTTAGAAGCTTTCTTAAATTACTAATTTCTATTATTAGTTTATTAAGTCTTTTTTAGAAATTGCTGCCTACTTATAAGACTTATAAGTAACATTTATTCTAATAGACTAATAAAAAGCAAATAGCATTTAATAAGCTAAAAGAGATCTTTTATATTAGAACTAGTACTAGCCTAATTTAATTTAACTATAAGACTATTTTAGAAGCTGACTTTTTAGGTTATATAACTAGAGAAATTCTTTACAATACAGCGATAATAGCGTGCTGTGTTTATATATATACTTTTTAAAAAAAATATACCTATAAAGTATAATTACAAGATATATAATAAAGAACTCCTTGTAATTATTTTATTACCTAAAGGCATAGATACTGAATTACGGTCTATTAAAAAGTTCTAGGTTATTACTAATTATAAAAAACCTTAAGTACTTTATAAGGCCTTAAAAATTAAGTAAAAGACATACGCGCTAGCAGTTATTCCTTAGCTAATATAATATAAAGATTTAATATAAGCTAAAGAAAGAAAATATATAAGCTAATATATTATCAAACAAAATAGAATTATCTAAGTAAAGAAAATAATAAAAAACTAAAAAGCTATATAATTCAGCTACTAAAGCTAGTAGTTACATATTAGAAAAAAAGAGCTTAAATTAAATAATAATAAATAAGTAGTATAGGCTTTCTCTGCTTAAATTAGTTTTTAATAATTATAGAAAATAGTATAACTAAAGCCTAGAAGTCTTATACCTAGAAGTCTTATAATAAGCTTAAATAAAGATAGTATAATATAGTACTAGATAATAAAGTATATATAAAAAAGTATAGCCTTTTATAATTAAAAGTAGAGATTTTCTCTAGAGCTTAAACTAAAAGTTTCGCTAGCTAAGTACACAATTAATAAAGATAAAACCCTTTATTATTAGAATAGAAAGTAAGTGCCTAACTTAGAGCTATTAAGAATATTAATTATTTACTAAATTTATTTATTATAAGTAATAGGACACCTAGGACAGTAGAGCACTATTTAATATTAATAAGAGATTACTTTTAGCTAGGAATATTAAACTATATATAGTATTATATTTAAAACTATAATATTTATAGCTATATAAAGTTATAAGAGATTACTAGTAAGAGCTATTACGCCTATTACCTATTCCAATTATATTTAGAAGGAGATCTTAATAGATTTTGTAACTAAATTACTAGAAAGTAATAGCTGTATAGTCTTACTAGTAATTACTAATAGGTTAAGCAAGAAATATAACTCTCTACTCTTTTTTAAATATAGATATTAAGACAGTAATATGGGCTTTTATCTGTAAGATTATTACTTACTATTAGATTTCTAATACTATAGTATTTAATATAGTAGCTAATTTATTAGCAAGTTCTAAACTAAGCTTTATAAAATTCTATAAATTAAAAGGCGATTATTAACAGCGTTTTATCTATAAATAAATAGTTTAATAAAAAGAATAAATAGCATAGTTAAGGCCTATTTTTTAAGTATTTATTATATAGACTAAGTAAACTAAGTAAAGCTCTATCTAATAGCTAAGATTATAATAAAGGAAAAGACACTATTTTAATAGGAATAAGCCTTATTCTTTTTTTAGCACAGATATAATATAGAACTGCTATAAGTAGATATTAGAACTAGGTATAATATAACAGCTTAAGACCTAAAAGCTAGCGCTAAAAAAATTATAGAAAAGCTAAAAGAATATATTAACTTAGCATAGGCAACTATAGCTAAGGTATAGTAAAAATAAAAAAAAAATAAATAAACTAACATTAAAATAAAGCCCTATAACTATATATTAGAGATAAGATATAGCTAAAACTTAGTAACTAACTCTCCACTAGACAAGAAAATAAAAAGCTAGACTAAAAGAAATACTAAATATACTATAGAAAATATAATTAGCTTATACGCTATAAAGCTAAATACGTCCCTAAAACTAAACCTAATATTTTATATAAATAGACTATAGCTAGTAAGTAATAATCTATTACTAAGCCAGCCTATAAATAACCTTTAGCCACTATTAATCTAGATAGATAACTATAAAGAGTATGTAGTGTAGGATATTATTACTAAAATATAAATAAAACAAAAGCAAGGCCACCAGCTATAGTATAAAATAAAATAAAAAAACTATATATTTAATAACTATAGAGCTAGTAAGCTAGCTAGAAGATATAATAATATTAAACTATTAAAAGGAGCATACAGCGCCTCTATGAAAAGATAGATATAAAACTCTTACTAATAAACTATTAATAAGAGCTTTAGAAAAAGCTATAGTAAATAGAACCTAAAATAGGCCTATAAAAGCCCTTAGATAAATAGTTCACCAGAGAGCCCTTATCTAGTCTATAAAAAGAAAGGTAATATAATAGGCTAGAGTCTAAAATAGTTAATTAAAAATAATTATCTTAGCTTTAACTCTATGCGTAATTATGTAACCTTAGTGACTTAATAGAAGTAGCTATTAAGTCTCTATAGTATATATAGTTAACTTTTTATTAAATCTACTTTATTATATCTAATTACTATTATTAGCCTGGATCCTTATAAAAAACACCCTATTTAATAATACCTTAGTATATTTAAACTCTAATAAAGGGGTATATTAGATTATTATTATAAATAGTAAAACTAGAGCTTTAACTTAATACTATAAAGCTTCTAGTTTTTATATATTTAGAACTAAATTTAGAATTATAATAACTTAAAAAGTAAAATTATTTTTACTATTATCTTTATTATTAACCTTATTATTATTTTTATTATTATTTTATAGAGTATCTTTATATTAGTGTTTAAACTCTTAAAACTGTAGTTATAAGTAAAACGTTTTTATATATTATATATAGACTATTCTTATTAAATAAACTTAAAAGATAATTAATCTATTTTAATAGTAAGTAAATTACTATTAATGTAATTATTATTAGAAAAAGTACTTAAGGCTTTATTATTAATAAGAATATTTTTATAATTATTATAATTTTATTATAAAAAGTATAGCTAACACTAAATAGCTTAATACTATATATAATAGGTATTCTTAAACTATTAGTTAACACACTTATAATTATATAAAAAGTAATAAATATGTTTTGTATATTTATATTAGGTACCTTAATATTAGCAGACTTCTATAAAGATATATATTTAAGTAATTAATATTTTTTTTATAAGAGTATTACAAGTTACTAACTTACTAACATAAACTATACTAATAATAAGCTGTTTAACTGATTATTATAATAGTTAATTAGTTTCCTTACTTCTAGATTAGAAAGCTTATTAGACTTAGTAGAAGTTTAATTAACTTAGTAAGAGTAGAAAGAAGTAATACAGTAAGTTAAGATTTAATAGGATAGTATTAAACTATTTTACTTAAGGTGTGAATCTTAATTTTAGAGTAACTACAAAGAATTAAAAGTAATCGTGAACCGTCCAACGCCTCATACTTATAGTAGATCCTCCGTGCGTACATTGTATACCTGTTGGCAGTATATTGAATACTGTCAGAGGCTGTTAGAGATGTCAGAGCCTCTGGCTTCTTCTGACATCTCTGGCTACCAAGCTCTGTCCCATCACGTGGATGAATGCTCCCAATCTACTGGCATGGTTCCGTATCTTTGTCCTCGCTTCTTGGCCCGTGCCTTGGCCTGTGCCAATGCGTCCCGTGCCCGCTTGCAATTCTTCCTTTCAAGCTCGAACATACGTTTCCATTCTAGAGCTTCATTGGCCGTTGTTGCCAGTTCCTTCAGCTCCTTGGGTGCAGTTGCTTTCTTGTTACCGTCCGTAACACTATCCCCTCCTTCCAAGTCTTCGTCCTGGAAGATAGTTTCTCCCTTCCACAAACAGTATAAAGGCAGCAGGTCTTCTGCTCTGTGTTCTAGACTGTAAGACCCTTGGCTTCCTTTCCTCCCTGCCCAGCTCCCTAATGATGACACGCCCTGAGTCGTCTCTAATACGTGCTTGCCGCCTAGCTTCTCGGATCCGTAACGAACCCCGTCACATGCCGACACCTTGTTCGAATTGTTCCCGTCGAGGCGATGACTGCCTGGTGAACCTGAGTTCTGGCTGTTGCTCGGCTTGCAACGATCGCAACGTGAAATGCGACCTGATTGTTTTGTAACCAGAGTAGGATCGTCTTGATCGTGATAAGGAAAAACTCCGTTGTCAGCTTGAAAAGCTGAGGAAGACGCTCTGGAAGCCCGCTCTCGTGCCCTCTGACTTCGTCGTGAGTTAGCAAAAGTTGACTCCAAAGAGAAGGAGATGTTTGATCGGGAGATGGCCTCAATTCGTGAGGTCCAAGCCCTTGAAGAGGAAGAAGCTCGTTCTCAGGTTCAAGAAACTCGCACACTGCAATCTGTAGTTTAAGCTTCTTCCCAGCCTGTCGCTTCATCTTCCTTGTCTTTTGACTTTGATTGGAATGTCCTGTAGTCGCCTTATCCCTGGGACGCGACCTCGGAGCAAGTCCTTTCTAGCCTATCTAGTGGTACTGGTTAATTAGCTCTGAACTATTCCTTAGGTTCCTGATTAGCTCCCACGTATCGTCCTCCAGTCCGTAATCCTTCTATCTAACCAAGTATTTCCACTGACGTCCAAATTGCTGGTAGTCTAAAATTCACTAGACTTCATTCTCGGTCGTATCTTCCTCAAGTTTAAGTCTTGTCTGTAGTTTAGCGCTTTATAGTACTGGTTCTAGTCTTAAAACATAAAAAACTAGGTGAATTCTTATGTCTTTAGGTAGTTATAGTTCATAATTCACAGGTTCTATTTGTCTTTTAACCTTGAATAGTCCTAACTTAACGTGATCCAGTTTTTTCGATAGTCATTTTATTTCTAAATTTTTTTATAATAGGAAAATCTTATCCCCCTCTTTAAAGGTTAGTCCCTTAACTCTAGCTTTATCTTTTTTTTATTTACTGAGGCTTCCTTTCTGGGTGATCTTTCCTGCTATTTCTTAGTAAAGTTATTATAATTTCTCAACCCTTATCCTTACTGATTCTAATATCTTGTCTAGTTTTTATGGTTCTCAATAAGCCGTAAGCTCATAACCATAATTCGCGTAGAATAGTGATTTTTCCGTAGTTAATAACTTTACAGAGTTATATACAAACTCAGCTATTAGTAGTAAGTCAATCTAATTATCTTATTATTCATTAACGTACATCCGTAGATATTATTCTAATGTCTGATTTATCCGTTCTGTTTATCTATTTATTTATAGATGAAATACTGTCAAGAGTCAGTGCTCAGCTCCTAGCTTTCTAATAAACATTTTCTAAAATATCAATATAAACAATTTATCTCTATCTATAATAAATTCTCATGGCAATTTATGTCGTGCTATTAGTAATTTAATAAGTATAGTTACTAATTCATCTACTTTAATCTCTATATACGTTAGTTTAAAGTATGTATACTTTATAAGTTAATTTACTATAACTAGTATCATATCATACCATTAACCTTAAAAGGTAGTTATTATTAGGATTTCTGTAATAAAGTCTATCGTAACTAATTCCTATAGTTAGTCTAGTAAAGAAATTAGTTATATAAGTCTATATTTCTTATATCTTAATACCTTATTCTTTTTGCACTTAATGCATTCTGAAAGAATAGTTCTAACCTTTTTCTATATCCTAGGAATCTAAAAGTATCTGTTAATCTATTCTATAGTCTTTTTAATTCCTTAATATCTGTATATCTTAGCTAAATATTAGTCTCTAATAAGTTTAGTCTATAGTACTTCTAGTACGAAAATAGTTCTAGTTTTATATTATTATAATTATTTATAGTTGTATTCCCTAATCTATTTCTACTATATATTTTTAATGATGACTATAGCTTTAATATCTATTTATAAGTTTCCTAAAGATCTATCTATTCTTTACTTAAGTATTATGTTATGAATTTTTAGTATATCTTTTATATAGTCTGCTCTCTAACTAAGTGCGTTAGCCACTATATTTTCTTTTTCTAATTTATAAAGTATTTAAAAATTAAATATAGAGACTAGCTTTTATTATCTAACTTATTATTAATTTAACTTCTTAGTTATTATAAATATTGTTAGATTTTTGTGATCTAAATACATAATAATCTAGTATTTAGTTCCTTCTAAGTAATATCTCTATTTCTTAAATACTTAAACTATTATTAATAATTCCTTATTATAAATATCATAATTTAACTTAGTAGTTATAAGTTTATAAGATAAAAAGTCAACTAAATATTTACGTTTATTATTTTATATTTATAATAGAATAGCTCCTATAGCTCTATTTAATGTATCTATATATATTTCTATTTAAAGTCATAAATTAAACATCTTTAATATTAGTAGTTATTAGAATATTTTTTTTAGTATTATAAAAGCGTTTTCCTCGTACTATTTCTACTTAAATTATTAATCTTTTTTCAGTAATTCTGTTAAGGGTGCTGTGATTCTTAAGTAATTCTTAATAAATTATCTATAAAATTTTATAAATCTAAGAAAAGAATAAACTTTTTTTGTATCTATTAGCGTAGGCTAAGATAGTATATTTTTTACCTTATTAGAGTTAACCACTATTCTATCTTAAGATATTAAGTATTCTAAGAACTTAACTTCTATCTTATAGAATATATATTTTTCTGTTTAAATATATAATTTGTGTTCTTTAAGCTTTTATAATACCTTCTTAGTATACTTAATATATTTTTTTAGTATCCTATTTGTATACACAAGCATGTTATTAAAATATGCTATTATAAATACGTCTAGGTATTCTCTTAGTATATAGTTAATAATTGTCTGGAATATTACTAGTGCGTTTATAAGTTTTATTAGTATAACTAGATATTTAAATAATTTATATCTTATTTTAAATACTGTTATCTATTTATTTTCTTTAGCTATTTATATCTAATAGTATTTATTCTTAATATTAAAAAGGCTAAACTATTTAGCTCTTCTAAGTTTATCTATAAGTTCTAATATTAATAGTATTAGATAGTAATTCTTTATTATAACTTTATTAAAATATTTATAATTAATACATAACCTTAACTTTCTGTTTTTTTTTAGTATAAAAAGTATTAGTAAAGCTATCTTACTTTAACTTATCTATATATATATCCTCTATTAATTTTTCTATAAGAATTTTCGTAATTCTTCTTACTAGTATATAGGTACTTAGTATAATAGTTCTAGTTTTAAATCTATTTCTTCCTTAAGCGTAATTTTATAATCCTAGTCCTAATATTTTAATAATTAGTCTTTAGCTTTTTTAAAGAACTATTCTCTAAATTCCTCTTAGTATTCATCTGGCATAATAAACGTGGTATTATGAAAAATTATTTTCTTTATTTATATTATAGCTTTTATTTATCTATAGTAATTTCTTTTAGTTCTTATAAACTTTATTTTTTAGTTAATTAGTAGGTTCTATTATACTAGCTAGTCTTATCTTAAGATAAAATCTTTATTACTTAGATTTATAATTTTAATATAGCAGTTATCTATGTAATCTGCTACTTTAATAGTTATACTTTATATTTTAAGATTAATTAAACCTTCTCTAAATGCTATTAGACTATTATCTATATATCTTACTTATATAGGTTTATCTAAAACTCTAGTTAGTATCTAGTATCTTTATATTTATTTATTTAATATAAGTGTCTTGCTAGCCCCACTATTTATAAGTACTAGTATCTAATTACTATTAATATATATATCTATATATAGCTTGTTTTCATATTTCCTTTAGTTTAGTTATATGTATATAATTAATATGTTATTTCTAATCTTTAGTTCTTAACTCTCTAGTAGCTTAGTTATAGTCTACTAGTTTTTTAGTTTTTTGTTTATAGCTAACTCTTAAGTGGTAGTTACTTCTTTAGTATTTCTTTTTTAAGTTTATAGATTAAATATCTCTAAAGTTAGAATACTTTCTTATTAAGTATTTTATATATGTTTTTGGTTTATTCTTTATAATCCTAACATTTCCATCCTAAGAAATATTCTTAATATGTGAGTTTTTTATGTGTGTTTATAGCTAACTATTTTTTTTAATAGTATTTAGTTTAGTATTATTAGCATCCTATCTAGCACTTATTCTATAATAGTTATTTATATTCGTCTGAGTTTAGGTTCTATAGTTTATTTTCTAAGTCTATATAAACCAGTTCTTACTACAGGTCTAGTTTCTTTTTATTTATAAGTTATTATAATACTTTTCTTATTTTTAGTTTTTTAATATGTATGGCGTGTTTGTTCTATCTATAGTTTCTTTCTATATAATTAAAAGCTATATATATCTAGTATTTCTTTTTTACTATTTTATTTACAGCATTATTATTCTGTATTTATAATATTAGTAAAAAGGTTTTTTTATCTTTCTTATTTTAATTCTATCCTAATTTTGGATATCCAACAGGGTGATAGTACGTTGCATTAGTTATAATTAATATAAATATTTATTAATAGATTTTATTTATCTATATAGCTAATTTTTGTTTGGTTAGTTTTTTATATTATTTATTTTCTACTATCTGTAGCGCTTATCGGCATTTATATATTCTATTTTCTAAAGTAATTTCTTAGTATTTAGTAATATAGTATTCTTTTTAATAGTACTCTAATTTATATATCTAATAATATCTCTAGCGTATATACTATATAATTATTATAGATATTAACTTCTTACCTTTTATTATCTTTTAATTTTTTCTTTATTTAAATTTCTGGTCTTCCTTATGGAATGGTCCACTTTCTTATTCTATAATCTCATAAAACCTTTATATTTCTTTCTTAGTTTCTATATTATGTTATTAAACTACTGCTTTTTATATTATAGTAATTATATTATTAAGTTATCCTACTAAATAATTTTTAACCTGTTAATATAGAACTTTATATTCTTATCTAAGATACGCGTAGTTTCCATATATCTAGTATTATTCTTTTTAAATTCTTTTTATAATTATTTTCTTTATTATAGTATCTCTTACTTATTTTACTTGGACTATAGTAACTTTAATTTCTTTTAGTGCTTTAGTCTAAACATAAGCTTTCTTAATATCTAATTATTATTATTTATAATTTTTAATAAAGTGTTCTTATTTACTGTATTTTAAGTAAACTTTTTATGTATAGTATTTTATTTATTTCTTAGCTTACTTTCCTTACCCTTTTCTAATAAAAGTCTGTTTAATATTAATGTCTATTTTATTATAAGTTTAGTTATCTTTTTTATTTCTCTTAGGTATATAGATTACTAATCTTTTATATATCTTTTTCTTTTACTCTTATTAGTACTAATAGTTGTTAATAGTTATTATTTATTTAATAATTTCTAATAAGATACTTAGCTACTTTTCTTTAGAGATTTTATCTTTAATTCTATATTTTAGTCCTTTATAGTACATCATAACTAATAGTTAGTCTACTTAATTAAGTCGTAATTAAATTTATTTAAATTTTATAGTATAATTAGCTGTTAATGTTTACTACTTAAGTTATTAAAGCTTTTAGATTACCTTTATTTTTTTATTAATTTTTTTAAAGATAATAATTATTTCTTATTTAAAATATTTATAGCTTTTAAAAGTTTGTTATATATTACTATTATAACTAGCTAGTTCTACTACTCCTAAGTTAAGATCTCTGTTAGCTAAGTAATTTCTTATTAATAGTTTAAACTATTATATAGCTCTACTTATTATATTTATACCAGCTACTAGAATCTAATTCTAATTAATTAGAAATAATTTTTAATTAAATTAATAGTATAGGTCTATTACTGCTATGAAGGTCTTAAATTTATTCTAATTATTATTAAATTTCTTAAAAGGCTATATCTTTACCGTTTCCTCTTCTTAATTTATTTTAATTTATTATTATAAGTTTATTAGGGCGTCGCGTAACTTTATAATAGCTATTTTTTATTTTTAAATAATTTATTATGTATTCTTCTATTCTTTAGATATACTTCTAGTTATAAATAAAAATCTTACTATAACTTCTTCTTTACTACTACTTTCTTTTAATAAATAAAGTTCTTGTTCGTTCTTGTAGTAAGTTATTATAAACTTTTAATAATTAGTTATTAAAATCTATTTAACTGCTTTTTCTACTTTTTTGAGATGATAATTATAATATTATAAGTTACTAACTTACTAATATAAACTATACTAGTAATAAGCTGTTTAACTAATTATTATAATAATTAATTAGTTCCCTCGCTTCCGGATTAGAGAGCTTATTAAACTTAATAAAAGTTTAATTAACTTAATAAAAGTAGAAAAAAGTAATATAGTAAGTTAAGATTTAATAAAATAGTATTAAACTATTTCACTTAAGGTATGAATCTTAATTTTAGAGTAACTATAAAGAATTAAAAGTAATTATAAACTGTTTAATGTCTTATACTTATAGTAGATCCTCCGTGCGTATATTATATACCTATTAGTAGTATATTAAATACTATTAGAGACTATTAAAGATATTAGAGATTCTAGTTTTTTCTAATATCTCTAGCTATTAAGCTCTATCCTATTACGTAAATAAATGCTTCTAATCTATTAGTATAGTTTTATATTTTTATCTTTACTTTTTAGCTTGTGCTTTAGCTTATGCTAATATATTCTATACCTACTTACAATTCTTCCTTTTAAGCTTAAATATATATTTCTATTCTAGAGCTTTATTAGCTATTATTATTAGTTTCTTTAGCTTCTTAAATACAGTTACTTTCTTATTACCGTCCGTAATAAAGAGAAAGTTTTAAAAACTCTTTAGATTATAAGCTAAAGTTTATTTTATTATTATAACTAAATAAAAGTATAAAGTTAGAATTTTAAAAGTTATCTTTAAGTTTTAAATATATAATCTTATTCTTATAGTAAGAAAAGCACTTTCTATCTATAAGTTTTATATTAAATTAGTATGTATTATAAGTATTATAAGTCTTTATTATAAGCTTATTAATATAAATATAAAACCTCTTAATTAGTTATTAATTTATAATACTAAAAGTAAAATAATTAAAAAAAGCATTACTTAAAATATTTATAAAAGAATTAGATAGTAAAAGGTTATAAAATAAACCTAAATTAAAAAGTATAAATAAAGTAAAAAGGGGAAACTTATTAAGTGTAGTATTTTAAAATATAGATATTAACTATAAAAACTAATTTAGTTTAGTATTTTATGATAGTAAAGTTAGTTAAAAAAACTAATTTAATTTCTTCTAGTGTTTTATTAAAAATAAAATAAATAATATAAATAAAACTTTATTACTTATTTAATACTTAATATAATATTATTTCTAAACATTAATTTAAGTACAGTATATGTTAGCTTAAGTTATAGTAATATTACTATTTAATTTACTTAATAAATATTAAGAACAACTATAGTGTTATTACAAAAGTAAAAAACTATATAAAATAGTTAAAAAACTTTATAGTAAAAAAAGTAGAATTAGAAGAGTAAAATATTATATAAATATAACTACTTTTAATAAAAAATATTATATTAATATAATTACTTATAATAAGAGTATAAAATAATAAAAAGTTAAAAATAAAAATAATATAACTTTATATTTATACTATATAACTAATTAGCTATATAACTCTTAAGGAAATAAATATAAATATATATATATATAGTATATTAATATTTCTATAGTGTAAGTATTTAGCTTTTTAAGTATTATTTTATATTTTATTAGTACTAGCATCTTTAAGGTTATCACACTTATTATAAAAAGAAAACAAATCTATTAGTAAAGTATAATAAATATACTAGTAAATATATTTAGCATAAAAGAAGTTACGTAAGAAAGGTATTAGTTAAGGTATTAAAGTATTAGTTATATAAGTATTTTAATTAAATTTGGTGTTCCTCTAGCGCGGAATAACAGTAAACCGATCACGTGACAACGTTTTTTTCAACTAATGAGAAGGCGAGAATTTTCGGTGCTACCTCGGCGGAGTTTTGATTTTCGAACCCCTGATTTGAATAGAAAGAAGCTTCGCTACGCTCAGCAATAAGGCACCAAAATGGGATCACTGAGAGTATGTGTATTGTGTGTGTCTATCTGATGTACAGGAGTAACTTGAGAGCTCATAAATAGGCGGACCTGATTAGTCATGACTGAGGTCATGTGATGTGGTCCTGGGCTTACAGAGAGAATCCATTCTATAAATCCATTGAACAACGGAACACTTGGACCTGAAAGCGCCATGGAAAGAAAATCAAATAAAAATGAAAGAACGTCGAGCCACTCGCGAAAGTGATCATCCTCCCCATGGCCAACAGCTAACCAACAAATTCCACTTGCTTCGGTTAGGCTCAGCTCCCAGACCCTCAGGCAGCAACAACTTGGATACCCAGCCTTGGCAGCCAATCCGCACAGGCAATTACAGCCGGAGATGAAGGCTGGGAGCAAGCTGGTTTAGGACCCGCATCACACAGATCATCTCTTCCGTATGTGTAAGCTTTTGTGCCTGCTGGCCAATTACCGTTGACCATATACTGCCCGAATGCTTCTTCTGCTTTCACTGCAGCCACAGCCTCTGCGTGCCACTTGTGAGAGCCGCGATTTGGTTTGACTGCTTGCTGGCCGCCAGGGACGGCGTTCCAGAAATTTGGTGCGTTTTGTTGAGCCCGCTGCTCGAAAACAGTGTTCACTCCGCGCCATACCGTGCCCGAAGCCATTCCAACCCCCGGGATGGCTATAACGGAAACATATAATCTGATTGGCAAATTCTGCCTGCTTCCAGAAAGGGTCATATATGTGTCTGTGGTAGCGTCCCTGATGGAGGTCATATTTGGCAGTTGGAAGTACTCATAAAGATTGTCATGAAGATTGGATTGATTGAAAACTAAGGATGACTATCCTACTTAAATAATGAGTGAGATGAGCTGGAATGAGGATTCCTAACCTTTTGATGTTGACAAGGGAGGATCTGCAATCTCCTGGTGGAATGAAAATAATAATGGAATGAAAACCAATTGTGGAATGAGAACCCTTGCTCGGTTACATAATAATGCAAGGTAGCAAGGTTGCCAATCGCGGATTGCGCCAACAGTCCCTAACTTCCGTATCTGTGAAAGCCTTAGGGAAAATCTGGCGCACTGCCTTTGTTCCCTGCCATGACTGAACAGCGCCAATCGGAGTGAGATCAACTTTAAAAGGGCTTGCTCTTTTGTCAAGTTCGTCGTTGTTCGGCACATCTGCTGGCTTGACATTTTCGTTTGTCAGAGCAGCCCAAACACTGCCGAGTTGGTTGATGGCTAGAAGATACGCGATGGTCTTGAAGGTGAGAAGGTGCATCGTGAAGATACGCTTAGCAACCTGAAGTAGCTTCAAAGGCGTCTCGTAGATGGGTATGGGGTTTCAAATGATGGCGAAGAAGAGGTTGAAGATGCTTTCAGGTTGTAAGAAGAGTAAGCTCGATATCTAGTGTTGACTGACCTAATATGACCACACAAGCTCCTTCTTATATATCGCGACTAGGAAGCTGTAGACACGTTCACTAAAATTGTAGACAAGTAGTGCTTTGATCGAAAACAGGTGGCATGTCTACTGTGAGAGTTTATGGTCCAATGGTTGCCCGGTCCTTTGGCCACCCAGGAGTGCAACCGTCTGACTTTGTCTTAACCCGAGACCCAAGTATGCCTACGATGTGGCACCCACGAGTTAAGCATCATTTCTGAACAGGTGGTAGAACGGGCGTAAGATCAATCCCAATGTTTGCGCCCTCGCCCCCATCCACTGCTGTGCCTTAATAGCTTTGCGCCCCCATATTTTGCGGTCACGTACCTTGCGCCCGAGTCCGCCTTTTGCTCCGCGAGGCGCAACTCGTTCGATTTTCGGAAATCCAATTCCGTCTGCCAGCTGAGTACCCAGTAGTGGAGAGTTGTATCTTCTGGTTGTACCTAGATAATACGTGTGAGAACGCCTGTGTGGTCCTAGTTGACTAGATCGTGCCAGACCTAAAGCTCCCCTGAAAGTTCTTGCGAAAGCTTGAGTATAGGTTTGAGTGTGGTCACACAAACGACGATAAACAGAGTAAGTTTTGGAGTAGATGACGGTATGTAGTCCGATGGTGCTTGGCGAGGGCGCTTTAGATTTGGCTCGATGTAGTTAACTACGACCACGCAAGCCTTCCCACACGTGTTTTAACCACAGAATACAAGTCTGCTGTAAATATTATTATTCATTCTATTTAGGCCCGATCTAGCTCCTCTCTGCGAGGTCCATGCAGGCGAATCGCCGTTGCTCTGGGAAAAACTTTCATCTGATAGCGTACAGTTAACCCTTGAAATTACCATGCCGTGATATTTCCTTGCTATTGTCCGCCTTTGGCTGAGGCATATGCAGAAGAAGGAAAACCCTGGTTCCCGCACTAAGGCAGTAAGTATATATGTGCAGAACCGCACATGCCCACTCCCGTCATCCGCTGTTCTTGTCTGCCATGTGAACCGATGCTTCCATCTGATGTAGAAACCCTTAGGTAGAGACATTGCAGAAGCAGGTAATGCCGGGGTAGCCACTCTCACCAGTGGCTGCTCAGCGCCTTCCGTGCTCCTCTGCTGTGTCCATGTATTCCTCACTCCTTGGCTCCTCCCGCGCTTAGGTTGTGTGTCCGCGTCCTCGCCGTCAATCCGCCTCCTTCCCGCCTCTACGAAGGCGTAAGGGGGATGTCTCTGTCCCTTCTCTTGCTAGCTAGGTAACTGAGGAACGTGCTGCAGGCAACCTTCACTGCCCTAGGTGTACCCCATGGCCTAGGCTCTCTGTGCGCAGGCTCACAGAGAGAGCAGAAGAAAAACCGCGAAGCTCCCTCTGCGGAGGGCACCAATCCTCCACAAAAGGTAGCGATCCAGACTAGCTGAGCGTTAGGGATGAGCGTGCCGCATGCTCCGCGGGCATAGGTGCGAGTCGGATGCGATTCGATGGCGAAGGAGATTCGATTCGATTGGGTTGCGAGGTTGTGTATCGTGAGAGAGTCAACTCAAGTCTTGGCGTGAAAACTCTGCCTGGTGGCCTTTTGGCTGCCCCTCAGCCGGCTCGCAGGCGTCGTGTACCGAAGGCTGTTGTCGATTTTGCCAGGGGGGGAGACCTGAGGTTTATGATGCTGTGTTGCCCAGATGGCTGCGCGTTGAAGGGGAGTACTTTGCGGATGTCGAACTGCGGCTTGCCAGGCCACTCGCCCACCCGCCGCTCCACCCCTCCAGCGTTTCCGCATTGGCTCTGCCTCTGAAAGAGACAGGTTCGTAGCCCTCGCCGCGTACAGGCTGCAGAATCCGGCTTCGAGGGCCCTGTAAATATTTAGCAGGCAGAAGGATATCTTACATCAGTGCGGTTTGGTGTCAGGAATGAGAACGGTGTTCTAGGGTATGACGTCACTGACCGGACAACAAATACGCCTGGGCGCTTACGCGGGCGATCGCCCAATGCCCCACCAAAAATGGCCGCATGAGGCACAGAAGAACAGCTTGCGTGGTGGCGTGAACACCTCCTATTTTCTCACAGGACTTTAACAACCCAGCGCTCGTCTACGGTTTCTCGTCGATTTGTTGAGGTTTTCTCCCGCTGATACCCTACCATTCTCACATCACTCAACCCATTCCATTGCACCAAAATGTTTCCAGAATACGTCTGCAATTTACTCGCCACACTGCGCTACCCGCCCTGGACAAAAGAATTAAACTGGGGCCTTCATATGACGATGGAAGGGGAGGAACGCATTCCCTTTCACTCGTATGTCCAGCCTGGCACCGCTTCAACCTGCTTCCCTGGCCAAATCTCCTCGATGCCGCAGTTCAGCACACTTCCAGTCGAGCTTCAGCTCCGTATTCTCTCGTTCTGCTCCGCTCGCACCCTCTTCCAGGTCATGCGCGTGTCATCGGCCCTCCGCATCGAAGCATCCAAGCTCTTTTGGGCAAATCCAGATGCGTATTTCCTTGTTGATGCGCACTGGCTCCTGAACGGGGGTCACCCTGGCTATACGGGCTGCGATTTACCTTTCCTATCGCACGTACAAAATGTGGAAATCGAGTACCACCATGGACGGGACGATGAGATATGTCCACTACACGATGGGGTCATGGAAGTCCGACGGGAGCTAATAACAAACCTTTGGAAGAGTTTCAAGAAACGGTTTCCAAATGCAAAGAGGGTAGTCATCAACCAGAACTGGGTATCTCCACCGTGGAGAAATGAGACTGAGCCTGTCCCGCAAGCACTGCAGATTCTTATACAATATTGTCCTCCTGAGATCGAAGCCTTTGCTTTCATCGTCGAGGAGGAGAATCTTACCATTGGCACCAGCACTTCAGTCCCGTCCATGAAAAAATGGCAACGGTCGCTTTATCGACGCTCAGCAGGCGATATATGGACAAGGGTTGGAACAGGTCGGCGTCACAAGACGATCCTCGTGCCAATGAAGCATTTCCACGGACCGGTTGGTGGATTCGAAAGACTCAAGCATGAGGGTGAAAGAGTCTTACTGCAACAACACGGCCTCTGGCCCCTTAGTCTTGAAGCCCTAGACCGGCATTATTTCGATAACAAGAAACACAAGTCCTTCTCCTGCCCATACTCTGACTGCGACGCGTACTTCGAAAAAGCCGGGGAGTGGACAGTGCATGCAATAGAGTCGCATGTCAAAGATTGGAGGATGGGAAAACGGTTTTGTATCTTGCCTGATGAATTGAGGGTTGTTTTTGAGGAACGCGAGAGGGCCTTGGAAGGCAACAAGGAAGAGATAAATACGCAGTTGTGGAAAACAATTGATGAGTGGAATGAGGAAGGGGGTGAGAAGCGGAGACAAATGGAGCGCGAGTGGATGGAGCAGTTGGAGAATGACGAGGCATGGAACACGGGGAAGACGGCGAGGGAGAGTGGGCTTTGGAGAGAGTTTTTGCTGCAGATGGAATCAGCGCAACATAGGTAATGAAGTAAAATAGGTATGAATTGCTTAGCTGATCACCAGATTCATAAGACGATGCCATTTATAGCAGGGATTTGGAAACAGTCATAGATGACTGATCTTTACTTCAAGCTTTCGATGCCGTGTGGGGTGTTTGATTCTGCTCTCAGAGTTCACAAGGTATTGCTACGAGATCTAATTGTTTAGTATGGTGTTTTAAGACTACTTCTCTCTCCTACAATTTGCTCTCATACGCCGTAAATGTGTGCACACTAAGCATAACTCTAGGCAGGCCAGGTGGCTGCGTTTAAGGCATATTCACTGACGCCCACAAGAGATCCTTCCAAAATACACTAGAATCTGCGTCAGCGTACAGTGCCAATCAGTAGAAGTGTTCACGCTGACGTGTTAACTTATAGGCTTGCAGTTGATTATTTTTAGTGAGACTAGAGTTTCGCGCAATGCAGCGTTGCGGCGTAAACTCATCCAACAGCATGACGCCGCACAACTGTACCACAACGCTGAGATTAACCTTGCTACCTGAATGAACACGCATCCGGATTACTGACCACACCGCGTTGGATCCATCACCATAGAGAACTATTTCCATCGCTCGCTCTCCCTCGCCTCCCGCCCCCTGTTCCACGCCTCGTCATTCTCCAACTGATCGATCCACCCGCTCTCCATCTAAGATAGGAGATCAGACGTTTATTATACGTGTCTTTATCGCTGTACAATAATTATTGTGTGGCTGAAATAGGGTGCAATGGTACATTCAATTCTGTAGCGGCTAGGCGTCATAGACCGGGCATGCCAGGCAACGGCGTTGTACTCTACTGTAACTGCGACGGTAATCGACGGATAATCGTCCCGATGCAATCCGATGTGGCAACGATGATATTTGCCACATGAGTCGTATATAATCCACTCGATAGCTATCTCTTGAGAATCAATGCAGTTCTTCCTCACTCTCTTGAAGCTCGATGACTTATTAGTCACTGTTACAGTTATGAGCCCGGCTGCCGACTTTAACAGCTGCATTCAACATTGATATATACGATCGAACTGACACGGATACATCGTCGCCGACATAGCGATCGACTGTCACCGATAGTAACTGACTGACTGTCACTGATTGTAACCGACTAATAGCCTTGTATACCTAACAGATCGTTAACCATCTAGAGATAAGTACTAACGAGGCTAAGGGCTAGATAACGAAGGCCACTATAATACTTAAGAAGCTAGAGAACTAGCTAGAGTAGATATTCCTAAAGAAGGATAGTACTACTTATAGTAATATATAGGCTTTTATAGACCTAAATATAACTATATAAAAGCTATAAAAGCTAGAAGAAATAGATTCTATAGCCTATTATATATAAAAAGATAGAAACTCTAGTAATCTACTTAGAAATATAATAAGTAAGAAGCTTAGAAGTACTAAATAGTAGAGTATATCTATAAATAAGTATATATTTAATATATAATTAAAAGAAAGTATTAAACAACTTTACTATAGAGATTACATAAATAATCTATAAATAATATATTTACTATATTTTAAAAAAATATAACTATATATAATTAATTAAAAATACTAAAAAAGTATTTTTATTTATTTATAGTAAAGAAAAAGTAGTAGTTTATTATAAGATATTAAAAACTCTAAATATACCTAAAAAAGAAAATTAATAAATAGTTAGAAAGTAGCTCTATATAGTATAACTTTATAAAAATATAAAGTTACTAAATATAATACTACTAAAACTATTATAGAATTTTCTATTAGCTATTAAAAAACTTAATAATAGTTAGATAATAATATAATAAATATCTTTTTTTTTAATATAAATAAAAAATAAATTAGTATAAAGTCTTAAAGATATAATTTTTAAGTTCTCTATATATTAATACTCTATAAAGCTTATAGTATTAATACTTAGTGTATTTACTATAATAAGTATTATATATAACTTAAAAATAATTATAAAAGTAATTATAAAACTAAGAGTTAGAATTATAAAAAGAGAACTAAAACAATAAACCTATTTATATATATAGTTTAAGATATTATTTTAATAAATACTAGTATTTAAAAAAAAGAAGTAAGTTAAAGTAGTAAATAATTAGATAATAAGCTTATATTAGAAAATAAAAATTTTCTATTTAGGTAATTTAATCTTACTTACAACTTTTATACTATATTTAAACTAGTAATTAGTTTTAATATCTATTATAAAAAGTCTTTTTCTACTATTAGTTTTTTATTATTATTATTTTTCTACTCTTATTTCTTTGTTTGTACCTTTTTTGTTTATACTAACTACTTTTATTAGGTCTTAGTAAATTTCTTATAAAGTATTTTTTAAATTTACTACTATTTATTACTATATTGTTTTTTCTTATTTTTCTTATTTTATCTTATTTAAACTATACTATTTAGCTTTTTGTGTTCTAGTAATTATAATTATTAAAGCTAATTTCTAACTTCTATTTATATATATTTAGCTGTTTATTTACTTTTTACTTTTATATTTTTATGTACTCTTATTTTCTTATCTTTCTCTATTATAAGTTTTTTCTTTTTTTTTATAAAATATTTACTTACTATAATTAAAGGGCGAAGCTTATTATTTATTATATAATTATACTTTATTCTCTATTCTAGACTTACTAATAGCATTTATTATATACTATTTTATTTCTATTTTTAGTAAATAAATGTGTAGCTTTTATATTATTGTTTTAATTCTAATATATTTATATTATATCTCTTTTTTTTAGTTAAATATACTAGACTAATTTTTTACTTAGTTATTATATTCCTATTTTTAGTTTTAGTTTTTAGTAGTAATATAATTATTTACTTATATAGTATATTAATTTATGCTGTTCTAGTGCTTATATTAATACCATAATTATAGCAAAATACTCTACTTTATATAAGATATATAACATTACTATAATATCATAATATAACTAGTAAAAAACTAATACTTAAAATCTAATAGCTAATAGCTTAGAAATGGCTTTTAGTATACGATAAAAAATAAATAAAACTTTATAGGCTAATTACCTAGTAATATAAAATACTATTAGTAAAAATTATATATTTATATATTATCTAGCACGAACCTGTTCTATATAAAAAAGTAATTAGAAATTAAAAAAGAAACTAGTAATTAGTAGTTTTATTTAAAGTATTATAAATTTTTAAATAACTAAAAAAGTACACAGCTAAATTATAATAACTATTTACTAATTAATTACTAAATAAGTTAAGCTGATTTTTAATATAATAAAATTATTTACACTATTTAAAAAAGTAATACACAGTTCTTTTAAAAACATTAATACTAAAAAACTTTAAGTTTATTTATTTTCTTTATAAAAAGTGTTTTTACACTACTTACTATACTTATTATAAACTATTTTATAATAAATATAATATTTATACAAACTCTTCCTTTTTAAGCAACAGTGTTAACTGTAATATATAAAATAAAACTTAAATTAAAAAAAAAGCTACTTTTTTAGAACTTTTTATAGCTAAAGAAGTTATTAAATTATTATACTAAAATAATCTCTTCTTACAGTACTTTTTTATTAGTTTTTTTATTTTTTATAAAAATTATTTTCTATATTCCTTAAGCACTTAAGCTAAAATTTAAGGCTAAATTAATAGCTATAACTAAAATAGTAGAGTACAACTATTTAAGAGCCAGCTTTTTTAAAAATAATAGAAAGTAATTTTATATTAATAATTTTCTAATACTAGATTTATATATATTATGCTTTTTAAACTTAATAGTACTTACACTATTTAAAGCTATAAATATTTTTAGTTCTTTAAACTATAATATTACCTATTAACTAATTATTACAAGCTAATAGAACTTTAATTAATATATAAGTATAAATATAATTAATAGTCTTAGTACTATCTTTAAACTAAAAAAGCTAAAATATTACTTAGTAAAGAAAAATATAAACTATGCTAAAAGTATTATAAAAATAAATTTAGTTTTAAATAAATTTAATAGAAATAGTTTAGGTAAGTATATAAGTAAATTACGATACTAATTTACTAATTTATAATAGAATTTCTTTTAATTTTAAAAAGTAATATAGCTAAAGAGTATTATAATATAACATAAGTTAAGCTTAGTAATAAAGTGTTAAACTATTAAGAAAATAGTTACTATATAGCTACTAGTAGTAAAGAATATTATACTAAATAAAATAATAATTTTAACACAACTAACATGTATACTCTTTCTATAGAAAAGATAAAAAGTATTTACTATAATAAGTAGTGTTCTAGTACTAGTTAAAAAACTTAATTTAATATTTTTAAAAGAATTATTATTAGTAAAAAACAAACTATTTTTTAATATTAACATAATAATTATATTACCGTTAAAACGTAAATAAATATATTATTTATTTAATAATATAATAATTTCCTTAATAAAGGTGCTGGATATTATGTTATAACTAGAATTAAAAAAAATTATTTAACAAAGCAATAAAAGCTGTTTTAAAAAATAAATAAAAAGTCTTATATTTAATTATATACTTATACTTAAGCCAATACTTTTACTAGATTTTAATAGTTTAAATTCTAGTTCTAGAGCTAGTAGTAAGTCTAGTTCTAGCTTCTTTAATAATAATAACTAAGATAGTAATGCTAAAAGCTTAATTCTATTCTTAAATAATTTTAATAAAAAAATATTATAATAATAGCACACATGCTTAAAAAATAGTTAAAAAGTTATTTTATTTTCTAAAACAATCCATCTCTTTTTTTAAAGGAGTAAAAAGTGAAAAGAATAAAAAAGATAGTAATAATAAAGCTAGAAAAAGCTAGAAAAATAAACTTAGTTAGGTTAATAAGATATTTAATAGACTTTTAGTAAAAACTTCTTAATAAAATAAATATAGTAATTATTTAGCTTAAAAGAAAAAGCACGGTTTATTACAAATTACTTTTAAAAAATAAAACTAGAATATAATGTTTATAAAAATATTATAAAATGTATTATTATTTTAGCTTTATTAACTATTTAAGTTTAGAATAAATAGCTTGACTTAGTTTTACTTCTCATAAACATTCTCTTCTAAAAAGAATACTAGAAATAGAATTAATAAAAATTATAGACCTAGTACTAATATAGTTTATTAGATAACTAATTTCACGCATTATTATATACTAAAAGGCTTATTAATTGTGACAGTAATTATATATTATAGTAAGTTAAATTTATTTCTTAATCTAATAACTTTATATTATAAGCTTTTTAGTAATAAAAATAAAGTTATTTATATAACATAGCTATTACTAGATTTATAAATGCTATTAAAGTACTAATATAATAAAAATACATGTACCCGTAAAAGCTTAATACTAGTTAATATAAACTAAATAAATAGTCTTTATAGTAATACTACTAGTCATAATACTAACTACCTAAATAACAAAGATAAAAAGTATGTAAAAAATTTAAGTAAATATAGATTTTATACTACTAATAATAGTTAGTAACTTAATAGAAATAATATATATTTCTATAAATAAATATATATATTATAGTTAGAGTTAGATAACTTACAGTTACTTACATATAAAAAGAATATAAATATAAAGTAAAAGAATATATTTAAACTCTTTTTAAACTAGACTCTAGGTATAGTACAAACATACTAGTATATACTATTAAAAAAATAATTTATTACTATAATAATATAAATATATGTATTTTATTTTTTTCTATAAAAAATTGAATTCTAACTATGTTAGAAGAGCTATTTAGACAAAGCATTATAAGAATATAATATTAAGAATTTAAGACTATTTATTACATGCACTAGTTAACCTTAAGTTTTATTAAGTTTTTATTAAGACTTTTTAAATAGTTTAATTATAATAATAAGTAACTATTCTTATTTTTAACTAAAATATATAATATTACTAATTATACTATTAGTGAAAATTTTTATATCTAGCATATACAATACTTAATTCTTTAGTATTTAAAGTCTAGATTTTCTTTAATTAGTTTCTATTATTAGTTAGATATTTAATCTCTATTTAGTCTATTTTTTAGTTATTTTATAATATCTCTTATTCTTTATAGTAGTAGTGCCTTTACTTAAGCTTAATTCTATAATTTTAATAGAGACTTCTAGTACCAGCTTAACTACTAAATAAACTAAAAAATTTTTTTATTAGTATTAGTATACTTATATTTAAGGCTGTTTTTGTTACTAATATGTTATAAATAAATAGAAGTTTAGTATTACTATTATATTTTAAATACTTAAAACTAGTAGTGCATGTTAATATTATATAAATATAAAATATAAAGATTATATATTTTTGCTTTAGTAATAAATAGTTCTTAGGTATTAATAATAGTAAGAAAGTATTTATATAAGCTAAAACTAGTTTAAAAAACTACTAGATTTAACTTTTTAAGCGTAATGTCTTTATAGTAGTAATTAAAAATAATAATAATAATATTATAGCTATAATAATTAGACTATTTAGTAATTACCTATATACTAAGTTTAATATAAGATTTATTATTATTATAAAAATAGAAAAATAGAAGTAGCTAAAAAGAATGTTTTTATTACTATAAAAATATAAGCAACTAAGTAATATATGTAGAGTTATATAATATACTTAAAAACTAGTTAAACTCTAAGTTATTAACTAAAACTATTAGAGTAAAATAAATATATATTAATAGTTATAGTAAAAGCTTATAATAAAATTTTAATATTCTTATTTATGTAAAAGCTTACTTAAAAAGAATTAGTAATTTAATATAAAATACTAATATTATTTTAAATTAGTCTTTTAGCCAGCATGCTATCGCGCTTTTATTTTCTTTTTTTATTTAATTTTATATATCTATTCTTTTAGCGCGTTATTAAATATATAATATTATTAAATTATTAACTAACACTTAGCTTCTAAAACTAACGCAATAGCTATTATATAAAGTTAAGTTTATATTTTTTTAGTAAGCTATTAATATATATATAATAAACTAATAGTTTTTTTTATTTTCTACTATTATTACCTACACACTCCTTATTTCTTTTTAAATATGTTTATTATTTCTATTTCTTTAATACACTTTCTATTTTTATTTTTTTAATATACTTTTTATTTCTACTTTTTTAATACACTCTCTACTTCTATTTTTTTAATATACTTTTTATTTCTATTTTTTTAATATACTTTTTATTTCTATTTTTTTAATATACTTTTTATTTCTATTTTTTTAATACGCTCTTTACTTCTACCTTTTTAATATACTTTTTATTTCTATTTCTTTAATATATTCTTTACTCTTATCTTTTTAATATACTTCTTATACTAACTTTGTATGTCTATACTTATTTCTTAAATATAATTTTTAGTGAAATTAGGTATATTTGCATAGCTATTAAAAACAGATTACATAAAAACTATAATAAGAATATTTTTAAGTATAAAATAAAAATAAATAGTTATAACACATTATTTACATATTAAATATTCTAATTTTTTAATTAATATAAATTTATTATAAAGGCTGACTATAGTTATATAGCTACTAAAATCTTAAAAGGTTTTATTTTTTTACGTAAATATGAAGTAGATAAAGCTATACTATAGTAGCTAACTTAAGTTAAGTGTTTAATATAATTTAATTTTAATTTTTAAAGTTATATATTAAACTTATTAAGTATATAAAATAATTTTATAAAGATTTTATACTTAACTATAAATATTTTAGCATGTTAGAAAATATCTATTTATATATTTAAAACCTTATTTTTAAACCTACTTTTTATTAAATGCAGCGTTAGTTTTTTAATTTTAGAATATAACAACATTTACATTAAACAGTACTAGATTTTATAAAATCTATTAATATATAATTCTTATTATTATAAGCTTTTTATTAACTAGAAAATTAGATTTTCTGCTTTAGTATAAATTAATAAACTAATAATAAAATAAAGCTCTAGCTTAGTTAAAAAATATTCTTATATATTAAACTAAATTTCTTATAGTTTACTTAATTAAATTTAATATAAGTTAAATAAAGTCTACTAAAAGTTTCTATTAATCTTTTATTTAGAGTATTTTAAAATAGTTTAGTATAATAACTTTTTAGAAAATAACTTCTATATAAATAAAACAACAGGCTATATTATAGGTGTTGTGGATTAAACTAATATTATTTTTACTCTATTTAGAGTTTCTTTTAGTAGTCTTAAAATAATACTTAGTATTTAGACTTTAAATTATTAGTATTTCTATTCTTACTATGTTAAGCTTAGGGCGTATTTCTAGAATACTTTCTATAAAAAAATTAGTTAAATCTCAGCTTAGAATTAATATTTAATTAAAGTTATAAAGCTATTTAGATTGTTTTAAACCTATAGCTTTAAAAAGAAAATGCGAGAATTATATATTTTAAGATATTATATATACTTTAAATACTACTATTATATTAATTAACTAAAGATTAAGTTGTTTTAATATTTATATAATTAAATACATATCACCTAATGCATGAATAAAATATAAATATAGAGTTTATATACTTTTTTAATTATTTATTTATTATTTAAAAGCAGTACAAATTATAGTAATAATTAGTAATATAAAACTATAAGACCTTTATTTCTCTTAAATTTATACCAAGTTTTTTGTAAATATTAAACTTTAATAATACTTTAGTAAGTTAACTTATTTAGCAGAATTATTTTATTTTTAATTTAGTTAATAAAGACTTTATAAGTTACTTTATTTTTTTACTTTTGTTTCAACTTAATATGTATCTAAATTAGGTTTTTTATTAAAGTTAAAAGACTAGCTAGTATTAAACTAACTAATAGAAATTAATTTTCTGCTATTTATTATAAACTTAAGTAATATAATAGTACTATATTTACTAATTTTAACTTTAGTAGTATATTTTCTAAATTACGTATTTTTAACTAAATCTAAGAACTTAAGCGTAATTATATTAATTAGATTATTTCTAGTAATATAGTTAGTAACCTCTTTAATATAGTTATTATTATTTATATTATAAAATAAAACAAGTAAGAAGCTGTTGCTAAATTTATAAAAATTAAAATAAAAATAAAGCTCTCTTATAATAGACTTAAAAACAAACTTTAAAATAACTAAGTGGATATTTTTAAGATCTAGAGAGTTATATAGAATTAACTTAGTTTATTTACTAAACTTAGTTTTTAGCTTTATTTTAAGCTTTACTTACTTCTTTAAAATGTTATTATATTTATAAAGTAAATAGATACTAATTTTTTTACGTAGCCCATGCTTAGTAAATATAGCTAAAAAGTTTTTAATATAATTCTAATTAATATACATATTAGGGAAGATATAAGGAAGTATATTATATTTTTAGTAAAGAACTTAAGTTAGCATAAACTTATAAATTAAATAAAGAAAAATATTTAGACTTATATAGTATTAAACTTATTTATATTATCTACTATTAAAAAAAATAAAACCTAAAAATAGCTTGCACAGCTATAATAGCTATAACTATTATTATTATAGACTTATATTTAGAGCTAGAATAAACAGTAGTTAAGAAATAAAAAAAAGAAAATAAAGAGATTATTAACTAGAAATAGAATACTTATATTATAATAATTATTAAATATTAATTAAAGTATATTAGCATTATATTAGTGTAAGAATAAATATAATTACTATTAAAAATTTACTAAAAAGACTGTACTAGGTAATAGAGTAATAAAGTAATAAATATATATATAAATATACATATAAGTATTAATAAGTTATAAAATATATAAACTTTTTTAATTAAAGTACCTAAAAGTTTAAACTATTTTATATTTATTAGCAACAGATATGCATTATAGATTATTAATAATAAATATATATAATAAAATATTAATTTCTAGCTACTTATTTTATACTAGTTTAAGTCTTATAATAACTAAACATGTATATTAGCCTTTATTATTACTTTAAATTAAAAGAAGTATTCTTACTACTATTATAATAAGCACTATAATTATATTTATTTTATTTTCTAGTACTACTGTAAATAGAATAAATACTTAATATTTATACTTAAATAAAAAGCTATAAACTAATTAGCATTATTAACTTTAAAAAGCCTTCTAAGAATAACTACTTTTTAAATAGAATAGAAGATTAATTATGGGTAGCCTAAATAATACTTAGTACTTAAACATTTATAAAAAAATAATAGTAATAATAGTTTACTAAATTTAAAAAATAGTATTTAGTGTAATTAGAAATGTTTTATAGTTATTAAACATAATAGCGTTAAATAACTAAATATAAGTTAATAAAATACTTAACTATTTAACTACACAGCTTAACCTGCTAGCTTTATATCTATATTAAAGTTAAAATCTATTTATTTACTATTACAGGTTACTAACTTATAGATGTAATATTATACTAGTAATAAGCTATTTAATTAATTATTATAATAGTTAATTAGTTCCCTTACTTCCGGATTAGAGAGCTTGTTAGACTTAGTAGAAGTTAATTAACTTAGTAAAAATAGAAAGAAGTAATATAGTAAGTTAAGATTTAACAGGATAGTATTAAACTATTTTACTTAAGATATAAATCTTAATTTTAGAGTAACTATAAAGAATTAAAAGTAACTATAAGCTATTTAATGTTTTATACTTATAAAAAATCCTCCGTGCGTATATTGTATACTAATTAGAAGTATATTAAATACTACTAGAGAAAATAAAAGAAGATAAGTTTTTATCTCTATTATTTATACTTATCTCTTATATACTTAGCTGTAATGGGTTATTTAACCTACTTTAGGTATTATTTCTTATAGAACTTAAACTTACTATAAAGTAGTTCTATTTATAAGTTCTATTTACGCTAGTTTACCTCTGCTTTTTAGTACTATTTATATATATCTTTATACTATTTCTTTTACAGTAGTGCCTCTCTGGCTATGCTTTTTTTTTTATTATAATTTATAATATTATCCACCTCCTCTAAGTCTTCGGCTTGAAGGTTATTTTATTTTTTCTTTTATAAATAGTATAAAGGCAGCTAGTTCTTTGTGTGAAAACTGAGATTATAAAAACCCCTTATATCTTTTCTATCCTTCTAATTTCTTAAGGATGACTTAAGTGGAATTATTCTTAATATAAGCTTACTATCTAGTAAAAAAGGTTTAAGAGAATATCTATTAAATACTATCTCCTTATTCTCACTATTATAATAATAGTTATTATTA
The DNA here is from genome assembly GCA_010093925.1 of Zopfia rhizophila CBS 207.26. Taxonomy (NCBI): domain Eukaryota; kingdom Fungi; phylum Ascomycota; class Dothideomycetes; family Zopfiaceae; genus Zopfia; species Zopfia rhizophila. Next base: position 1,548,629 of record ML994634.1, read on the forward strand.
TTTAGTCTATTTAGCTTCTAGGTGATATTCTAAGTGTATTAATTAAAATATAAAGTATAATCTTATCATAACGTAGTTTGAGTAGAATTGTTTTAACTAGAATAAAAAGAAACTTCAGCAGTAGCTCTATTTTACTAAAGAGAAATTAGTTACTATAAAGTCTTATAAGCTTTATTTTTATTACTAGTTAGCTTAAATAGATTCTTAGGAGAAGAAAATATTCTAGTATAAGCTTACCTTAATTAATAAAGTTCATATAATAGAGGAGGAAGAGTAAAACTATTAGAATTAATTTAATATACTATAATCTATAGTATCTAGTGTCGCTTTGTTTTCCTTCTTAAGTTTTAAGTAAAATATCTTATATTCTCTATATTCTTTAAATATAACTTTAGAGTAAGCTTTTATTACTCTATCTAATAATACTAGTTAATTAGCTTTAAACTACTCTTTAGGTTCCTAATTAGTTTCTACGTGTTATTTTTAAATCTATATTCTTTCTATCTAACTAAGTATTTCTACTAATATCTGAATTATTAGTAATCTAAAATCTCTTTAACTCCGTACTTGGTTATGTCTTTCTTGAGTTTAAGTCTTATTTATAGTTTAGCATTTTATAGTGTTAGTTCTAATTTTAAAATATAAAAAACTAAGTAAATTCTTATATCTCTAGGTAGTTATAGTTTGTAATTTACAGATTCTATTTATTATTTAACCTTAAATAGTCCTATCTTAACGTGATCTAGTTTTTTTAATGGTTGTTTTATTTCTAAATTTTTTTATAATAGGAAAACCTTATCCCGCTCCTTAAAAATTAGTTCTTTAACTTTAGATTTATCCTTAACTTGCTTACTAAAATTGCTTTTATAAGTAATTTTCTATATAATTTCTTAATAAAGTTATTATAGTTTCTTAACTTTTGTTTTTATAGATTCTGATATTTTATTTAGTTTCTATAGTTCTTAATAAGCCGTAGGCTTATAACTATAGTTTATATAGAATAATAATTTTCCTATAGTTAATAATTTTACAGAGTTATATACAAACTTAGCTATTAATAATAAGTTAATTTAATTATCTTATTATTTATTAACATATATTTATAGATATTGTTCTAGTGTCTGATTTGTTTATTCTATTTATCTATTTATTTATAGATAAAATGCTATTAAAAGACGGTACTCAGCTCCTAGCTTTTTAATAAACATTTTCTAGAATATTAATATGAATAATTTATCTCTGTTTATGATAAATTCTCGTGGTAATCTATATTATATAATTAGTAGTCTAATAAGTATAGTTGCTAATTGGTCTATTTTAATTTCCATATACGTTAGTTCAAAGTATATATACTTTATAAATTAGTTTATAATAACTAATATCATGTTATATTATTAACCTCTAAAGGTAGTTATTATTAGTATTTCTATAATAAAGTTTATTATAACTGCTTTCTATAGTAGGTCTAGTAAAGAAATTAGTTATATAAGTTTATATTTCTTATGTCTTAATACTTTATTCTTTTTACACTTAATACATTCTAAAAGAATAGTTCTAACCTTTTTTTATATTCCTAGAATCTAAAAATGCCTGTTAATTTATTCTATAGTTTTTTTAATTCCTTAATGTCTGTGTATTTTAGCTGAGTGTTAATATTTAATAAGTTTAGTTTATAATACTTCTAGTATAAAAATAGTTCTAGTTTCATGCTATTATAGTCATCTGTTATTATACTTTCTAATTCATTTTTACTATCTATTTTTAATAATAACTACTATTTTAATATCTATTTATGAGCTTTTTAGAGATTTATCTTGTTTTTACCTAAGTATTATATTATAGATTTTTAGTATATTCTTTATATAGTCTGCTTATTAACTAAGTGTGTTAGCCGCTATATTTTCTTTTCCTAACTTATAAAGTATTTAAAAGTTAAAAATAGAAACTAGTTCTTATTATCTAATCTATTATTAATTTAACTTCTTAGTTATTATAAATGCCGTTAGATTTTTGTAATCTAAATATATAATAATCTGGTGTTTAGTTCCTTCTAGGTAGTATTTCTATTTTTTAAATACTTAAACTATTACTAACAGTTTCTTATTATAAATATTATAGTTTAACTTAGTAGTTATAAGTTTATAAGATAAGAAATCTATTAAGTACTTATATTTATTATTTTATACTTATAATAAAATAGCTTTAGTAGCTCCGTCTAATGCATCTGCATATATCTCTATTTAAAATCATAAATTAAACATTTTTAATATTAGTGGTTATTAAAATATTTTTTTTAGAATTTTAAAAGTATTTTTTTTATGTTGTTCTCACTTAAATTACTGATCCTCCCTAAGTAATTCTATTAAAGGTAATGTAATTTTTAAGTAATCCTTAATAAATTATTAGCAGAATCCTATTAATCTGTGAAAAGAATAAACTTCTTTTATATTTATTAGTGTTAGCTAAGATAGTATATCTTTTATCTTATTAAGGTTAACTACTATTTTGTTTCTAAATACTAGATATCCTAAGAACTTAACTTCCGTTCTGTGGAATATATATTTTTTAGTTTAAATATATAAGTTATGTTCCTTAAGCTTTCGTAATATTTTTCTAGTATACTCAATATATTCCTATAGCGTTCTATTTATATATATAAGTATATTATTAAAATATATTATTATAAATACGTTTAGATATTTTCTCAGCATATAATTAATAATTATTTGGAATATTATTAGTGCGTTGGTAAGTCTTATTAGTATAACTAAATATTTAAATATTTTATATTTTATCTTAAATATTATCATCTATTCGTGTCTTTTAGTTATTTATATTTAATAGTATTTATTTTTAATATTAAAGAGGCTGAACTATTTAGCTCCTCTAAGTTTATTTATAAGTTCTAATATTAGTAGTATAAAGTAATAATTTTTAACTATAGTTTTATTAAAATATTTATAATTAATCCATAATCTTAGTTTACAATTTTTTTTTGTATAAAGAGTATTAGTGATGCTATTTTATTTTAACTAGTTTATATATATCCTTTCTATTAATTTTCCTATAAGAACTTTCATAACTCTTTTTATTAGTGAATGGGTACTTAGTATAATAGTCTTAATTTCAAATCTATTCTTTCTTTAAGCATGATTTTGTAATTCTAGTTCTAGTATTCTAGTAACTAGTCTTTAGCTTCTTTAAAGAACCATTCTCTAAATTCCTCTTAGTATTTTTTTAGTATAATAAATTTAGTATTATAAAGTATTATTTTCTTTATTTAGATTATTACTTATTATTACTATCTATAGCGGTCGTTCCTGATTCCTATAGTTTTTATTTTCTAATTAATTATTAGGTTTTATTATGCTAGCTAGTTCTATCCTAAGATAAAATCCTTACTACCTAAATCTATAATTTTAATATAATAGTTATCTATGTAACCTGCTACCTAGATAGTTATATTTCTTATTTCAAGATTAATTAGACCTTCTCTGAATGTTATTGGACTATTATTTATGTATTTTACTTATATAGATTTATCTAGAACTTTAGTTAGCATCTGGTATCTCTGTATTTACTTATTTAATATAAGTGTTTTACTAGTCCTACTATTTATAAGCGCTAGTGTTTAATTACTATTAATATATATATCTACATATAGCTTGTTTTCGTGTTTTCTTTAGTTTAGTTATGTGTATATAATTGTTATGTTCTTTCTAACCTTTAGTTAGCTTTCTAGTAGCTTAGTTATAGTCTACTAGTTTTCTAGTTTTTTATACTAAGTTAATGTTATAGACGGTAATAGTAAGATAGCTATACTTAAGAAGCTAAGAGAATTAATAATAATAGCTAATAAAGCTCTAAAATAGAAACGTATGTTTAAGCTAGAAAGAAGGAATTATAAATAGACATAAAACGCTTTAACACAGGCTAAAGTACAAGCTAAAAAGTAAGAACAGAAATATAAAACTATACTAGTAGATTAGGAGCAGTAATCCACGTAATTAAGCTAAAGCTTAATAAATAGAAATAGAGTAAGATAATAGAACCTCTAGTAGCTCTAGTAGTCTTTAGTAGTATCTAATATACTACTAATAAGTATATAATATACGCATAGAGGGTCTACTATAAGTATAAGGCATTAAATAGTTTATAATTACTTTTAATTTTTTGTAGTTACTCTAAAATCAAGATCTTCTCTCTAAGTTAAGACTTGAACTTAAGTGAATTAGTTTAATAACTATTTTATTAAATCTATTATACACCCTCTTCTTATTTTATAATAAAGTATAAACTCTATCCTGTTAAACCTAGGGCTATTTATTCTAAATACGGAAAGAGCTAAAAGCTTATTAAGTAATTAATTAAAGTAAAATTACTAATATAAAACCTACTATTAAGTTAAAGCAACTCATAATATTATAACTACCCTTTTAAAAAGTAGAAGAGAATGTTAGATTGATTCTAATAACAAATTTTTAATTATAGTCTATAATGACTTACTATAAGGATGAATAGGAACTTTATTTATTAAAAGAAAATAGCAGTAAAGAAGAAGTTATAGTAAGACCTTTATCTACTACTAGAAATACATTAGAAAAAGGTAAGAGTACGTAGTAAATTATTTAAGAATAAAAAATAGCTATTATAAAGTTATATAACACTCTAGTTAATCTATAGTAATAAGTAATAGTAGGTAAAACTAATAGAAAAAAGATAGTAAAGATATAACCTCCTATAAAGTTCAACAGTAATAAAAATAAACTTAAAATCTTTATAGCTATAATAGACCTCTACTGTTAGTTTAATTAATCTTTATTTATAACTAATTAAGATTAGATCCTAGTAGCTGGTATAAATATAATAGAAAGAGCTATAAAATAGTTTAAACTACTTATAAAGAATTATTTAGCTAAAGGAGATCTTAACCTAGGATTAGCAAAACTCACAAACTGTAATAATAATATTAAAAGAACCTTCAAAAACTATAAGAGCTTTAAGAAGGAAATAATTATAGTCTTTAAAGAAATTAATAAAAAAATAGAGGTAATTTAGAAGCTCTAATAGCTTAAATAATACATATTAATAGCTAATTATATAGCAGAATTTAAGTAAATCTAATCTTAACTAGACTAGGTAGATTAACCTCTAGTTATAATATACTACATAGGACTAAAAGACAGAATCAAAGATAAAATTTCCTAAAGGAAATAACTTAGTATACTTCTAGGAATTATTAAATAAGTAATAACTATTAATAACTATTAGTACTAAAGAGAGTAAAAAAAGAAAAATAATACTAAGCCTATAATTCATACACTATAAAAAAATAGGAAGGATATCTGAACCTATAATATAATAAAAATCAACCAAGTATCTATCAAGAATATATAGATTAATAAGTAAAAATAAGATAAGTGAATTAAAGAATAAATAGATCAGTATACACGTAGAGTATATCTTAGTTATAGAAAGAAAAAAAACTTTATTAAAGACTATAAATAATAGAAAGTAGATGTTAAACAGGCTTATGTTTAGACTAAGACACTAGTTAAAGTTACTATAGTCTAAGTAAAACTAACTAGAGACTAGATAACTAAAGAGGCTATTATATAATAAATTTAGAAAAAGTAATATTAGATCTATAGAAAATATATATACCTCAAGCAAGAATATAAAATACTATATTAATAGGTTAAGAATTATTTAGCAGGATAAGCTAATAATATAATTATTACTATATAAAAAGTTACTATTAAATAACACCAGGCCAGCTCTATAAAAGAAGTTAACTAATTCTATAAAATAATCTAATAGAAGGGAGGACTCTTTAGAGCAGAGAATTAGAAATTTAGATAATAATAAAATTATAAAACAATAGAAGATAAAGAGCTAATGTCTATAATAATTAAATAATAAATAAGCTAGAAATACTACTAGATCTGTAGATTAGAATACTATATAAGGGAATATTATATTACTAAACACTAGAAGGTTACTTTAGGAGACGGGATATATAAATACTAATAAGTATTATAAGCAGCTAGTAATAAGTAGTATAAAGAACTTAGTAGATAAAAACTAGCTATATAAATAAATAAGATTTATAGATAAAGACTAATATTACTTATAAATTATATAACCTATTACTACCCTGTTAGATATCTAGAGCTAGGATGGGACTAGAAAAAAAACCTAGAAAAAAAACCTACCCTACTTATCTTATAGGTATAAGACGAAGAAGCTGCTGAAAAAACTATATAAAAGAAGTACTAAATATATAAAGAAAAGACGTATACCGGATAAGAATATAAATAGGCAGCTTATACTATGCGAGTTAAAGAACTAATAATAAGATAAATACTAAAATAAATAGCACAGAAATAAGAATTTAATATATAGTAAGAACTGATTTATATGGATTCCAAAGAAGAACTTCAGGACCTAAAGACTGAGAAATATAAATAATTAGACTAGAATAAGTGCTAACTAGAATGCCAATATTACTAGGCTAAATACTATTAAGATAAATAGTTAGCTACAGAATTACATGCCAAACTAATAACTAAGGAATATTTCTTAGAATAGAAATACTAAGATTATAGAGAAGAAGTAAAGAAAAAGTATAAAATACTATTATAAGAATAATGTTAACTCTAATAATGCTCTATCCACAGACCTAAGAAAGAAACACTAAAGAAATAACTACTACTTAGAAGTTAATAACTGATAAAAAACTAGAAGGCTAGTAAGTAACAACCATGCTACTAGAGAGCTAATCTAAAGTTAAAATATAAAAGTTATTACTTAACTATATATGACTTAGACGAAAACATGAAAATAAGCTATATATAAATATATATATTAATAGCTTTTAGACACACGCGCTTATAGATAGCAGGGCTAATAAAACACTTATATTAAATAAATAAATATAGAGATACTATATCTTAACTAGAGTTTTAGATAAACCTGTAAGAGTAGTACATATAGATAATAATCCAGCAACATTTAGAAAAGATTTAATTAATTTTGAAATAGAGAATATAACTATTAAGGCAGCAGGTTACACAGATAACCGTTATATTAAAATTATAAATCTAGGTAGTAAGGATTTTATATTAGGATAAAACTAGCTAGCATAATAGAATTTACTAATTAACTAGAGAATAAAGTCTATAAGAACTAGAAAGAACTACCACGGACAAATGTAAGCTATAATATAGATAAAGAAAATAACTCTTTATAATACTACGTTTATTATACCAAACAAATACCAGAAGGAATTTAGAAAGTAGTTCTTTAAAGAAGCTAAAGACTAGTTACTAGAATACTAGGACTAGAACTATAAGATCACGCTTAAGGAGGGAATAGATTTGAAACTAGAACTATTATATTAACTATCTATTAATCAACAAGAGAAGTTACGACGATATCTGAATAAAAATTTAAAAAAAGGATATATATAAGAAAGTAAGAATACTATAGCATCACCAACACTTTTTATACTAAAGAAAAATGGTAAATTAAGGTTATGTATTAACTATAGATACCTTAATAAAGCCATAGTAAAAAATCATTACCCTATACCCTTAATATTAGAACTTATAAATAAACTCAGAGGAGCTAAATGGTTTAGTCTCTTTAATATTAAGAATAGATATTATAGAATATGAATAGCTAAAGGACATGAATGAATGACTACACTAAAAATAAGATACAGGTTATTTAAATACCTAGTCATGCTATTTAAACTCACAAACGCACTAGCAACATTCCAGACAATTATTAACTATATACTAAGAAAATATCTAGACGTATTTATAATAGCATATTTTAATAACGTGCTTATATACACAAATAGGATACTAGAAAAACATATTAAGTATACTAGAAAGGTACTACAGAAGCTTAAGGAACACAATCTATATATTTAAACAGAGAAATATATGTTCTATAGGAAAGAAGTTAAATTCTTAAGATACCTAATATCTTGAGATAGAATAGCAGTTAATCTTAATAAGGCTAAAAACGTTTTATCATGGCCTATACTAATAAACATAAAAGAAGTTTATTCTTTTCTCGGATTTATAGGCTTTTGCTGATAATTTATTAAGGACTACTTAAAAATCACAGCACCCTTAATAGAATTGCTTAAAAAGGACTGATAATTTAAGTAGAAAGCTAAGAAAGATAAAGCTTTTATAATTCTAAAAAGAATATTCTAAGAACTACTAATATTAAAAATATTTAATCCATAACTTTAAATGGAGATATACGTGAATGTATTAGACAGAGCTATAAGAGCTATCCTGCTATAAATATAGAATAATAGACGTAAACACCTAGTAGACTTTCTATCTTATAAATTTATAACTACTAAATTAAACTACGACATTCATAATAAAGAATTACTAGCGATAGTTTAAGTATTTAAGAAATAGAGACATTACTTAGAAGGAGCTAAGCACTAAATTGTTGTATATTCAGATCATAAGAATCTGACGGCATTCATAATAATGAAGAAGTTAAATTAACGATAAGTTAGATAATAGAAATTAGTTTCCATATTCAATTTTTGAATATTTTATAAAGTGGGAAAAGAAAATACAGCAGCTGACGCACTTAGCTAATAAGCGGACTATATAAGGGACATACTAGAAATCCATAATACAATACTTAAATAAAGATAGGATGGATCCTTAGGAAGCTTATAAATTAATATTAAACACATAGTCATTATTGAAAACACCTAGGAAAAATGAATAAAGGAATTCAACAATAGATGACTACTATAGAATCTGGACTAAGGGACAATTTATATACCAGACGAACTATAAACGGAGTTAATTAAAGACCAATACTCAGCAGAAATACACGGATATTAGGGAATCAAGAAAACTGTAGAACGGATCAACAGACATTTCTAGATTCCAGGAATTTAGAGTAAGGTTAGGAAAATTCTTTCAGAATGCATTAATTATAAAAAGAATAAAGCATCAAGACACAAAGAGTACGGACTCATGTAACCTATACCTTCACTAAATCTACTATAAGAATTAGTTATAATAGACTTTATCACGGGAATACTGATAATCACTACCTAAAGAGGCTAATAGTACGACATGATACTGGTTATTATTGACAGACTGACAAAGTACGCTTACTTTGAACCAACCTATACGGAAATTAAAGTAGATGAACTGGTAACATTGCTAATCAAAATTTTGATTGCATGACATGGGATACTATGAGAATTTATCACAGACAGAGACAAGTTGTTCACGTCAACATTCTGGAAGATGTTCATTAGGCAGCTAGGAGCTGAACATTGCCTCTTGACAGCGTTTCACCCACAAACGGATAGACAGACAGAACAGATAAACTAAACATTAGAATAATACTTACGGATGTATGTTAATGAGCTACAAGATAATTAGATTAACTTACTACTGATAGCTGAGTTTGCATACAACTCTACAAAGTCATCAACCACGGGAAAATCACCATTCTATGCGAACTATGGTTATGAGCCTACAGCTTATCAAGAACCACAGAAACTAGACAAAGTATCAGAATCTGTAAGAAGGAAGGTTGAGGACCTGCGACTACTTCATAAAGATATCGCATAGAAAATCACCTATAAAGGTAATCTTAGCAAACAAATTAAGGACAAATCTAAGGTTAAGGGACCAACCTTTAAGGAGGGGGATAAGGTTTTCTTAAAAAAGGAAAATTTAGAAACAAAACGACCATTACAAAAACTGGATCACATCAAACTGGGACCATTCAAGGTTAAATGATAAACAGGACCTGTGAATTACGAACTACAACTACCCAAGGACATAAAGATTCACCCAGTTTTTCATGTTTCAAAATTAGAACCAGCACCACAGAATGCCAAACTACAGATAAAACTTAAACTCGAGGAAGACACTACCGAGTACGAAGTTCAACAGATTTTAGACTACCAACGGTTTGGTCGTCAATGGAAGTATTTGGTTAGGTGGAGAGGATACGGACCTGAGGATGATACCTGGGAGCCAATCAGGAACTTGAAGAATAGTTCAGAGCTGATTGACCAGTACCATCAGGAGCAGCAAAGGCTTGCTCTAAAGCCGAATCCAAGGAATATAGAGAGTGCAGAATGTTCCACTCAAAACCTGAGAAGGAAGGCGAAGCAGGTTGGGAGGAAGCCACCACTGCGGATTACGGTGTGCGAGCTTCTTGACCCTAAGAACGAGCTTCCGCCTCTTTAAGAGCTTGAACCTTACAGATGGAGGCCATCTCTCAATCGAACATCTCCTTCTCTTTGGAATCCACCTTCATAAGCTCATGACGGAGTCGCAACTCTCAAGCACAGAGCTCAAGACGCTGATCCTCAAGAGAGTCAAGCTGACGACAGAGTTTTTCCTTATCACGATCAATACGATCCCATTCCGGCTGCGAAACAATCAAGTCGCATTTCACGTTGTGAACGGTGCAGGCCGAACAGTGACCGGAACTCAGATTCACAAGGCAATCATCGCCTCAACACAGTTCGAGCAGGGTGTCGGCATGTGATGGGGTTCGTTACGGATCCGAGAAGCTAGGCGGCGAGCACGTATTAGAGACGACTCAGGACGTGTCATCGTTAGGAAGCTGGGCAGGAAGGAAAGGAAGCTGAGGGTCTTACAGCCTGGAACACAGGGCGGAGGACCTGCTGCCTTTATACTGCTTATGGAAGGGAGAAACTATCTTCCGAGACGAAGACTTGGAAGAGGGGGATAATGTTACAGACGGTAACAGTAAGGCAGCTGTACCTGAGGAGCTAAGAGAATTGGCAACGACGGCCAATGAAGCTCTGGAATGGAAACGTATGTTCGAACTGGAAAGAAGGAATTGTAAACGGGCACGGGACGCTTTGGCGCAGGCTAAAGTACGAGCCAAGAAGCGAGGACAGAAATACGGAACCATGCCAGTGGATTGGGAGCAGTAATCCACGTGATCAGGCTAAGGCTTGGCAGACAGAGGCAGAGCGAGGTGACAGAACCTCTGGCAGCTCTGGCAGCCTCTGGCAGTATCCAACATACTGCCAACAAGTATGCAATATACGCACGGAGGGTCTACTATAAGTATGAGGCGTTGGACGGTTCACGATTACTTTCGATTCTTCGTAGTTACTCTAAAATCAAGATCTTCTCTCTAAGGTGAGACTTGAACTTGAGTGAATTAGTTTGACAACTATCTTGTTAAATCTATTGTATATCCTCTCCCTACCTTGTGATAAAGCACAAACTCTATTCTATTAAACCTAGGGCTATCTGTTCTAGATACGGAAAGGGCTAAGAGCTTATTAAGTAATTAGTTAGGGCAGAGTTACTAACGTAAAACGTACCGTTAAGTTAAAGCAACTCGTAACAGTTAACTCTTAAGTAGTAGTTATTTCTTTAGTATCTTTTTCTTAGGTTTATAAATTAGATATCTCTAGAGTTAATATACTTTCTTATCTAGTATCTTATATATATTCTTAGTTTATTTTCTATAATTCTTACATTTCCATTCTAGGAAACACTCTTAATATATGAGTTTCTTATATAATTCTGTAGCTAACTATTTTTCTTAGTGGTGTTTAGCTTAGTATAATTAGTATCTTAGCTAGCATTCATCCCATAACAGCTGCTTGTATTTATCTGAATTTAAATTCTATAACTTATTTTCAGAGTCCGTGTAAACTAATTCCTATTATAAGTTAAATTCTTCTTTATTTACAAGTTATTATAATACTTTCTTTATTTTTAGTTCTTTAATATATACTATGTGTCTGTTCTATTTATAATCCTTTTCTATATATTTTAGTACTATATATATCTAGTATTTTTTTTATTACTCTATTTACAGTATCATCGTCTTATACCTATAATATTAGTAAAAAAGTTATTTCTTTTTTTTTATTCTAATTTTATCTTAGCTCTAGATATCTAACAGGGTAATAATATATTACATAACTTATAACTAGTATAGATTTTTATTTATAAATTTTATTTATCTATATAGCTAGTGCTTGTTTATTGAGTCTTTTATATTACTTATTTTCTACTAACTATAATACTTATTAGTATTTATATATTCTGTCTTTTAGAATAATTTCTTAGTACTTAGTAACATAATATTCTTCTAAATAGTATTCTAATCTATATATCTAATAGTGTCTCTAGTGTATTTACTATATAATTATTATAAATATTAGCTTCTTATCTTTTTCTGTTTTTTAATTTTTTTTTATCTAAATTTCTAATCTTTCTTATGAAAGGGTCCTTCTTTCTGTTCTATAATTTCATAAAATCTTTATATTTTTTTTTTAGTTTTTATATTATGTTATTAAACTACTGCTCCTTATATTATAGTAATTATATTACTAAATTATTCTACTAAATACTTCTTAACTTGCTAATATAGTACTTTATATTTTTATTTAAGATATATATAGCTTCCGTATATCCAATATTATTCTCTCTAAATTCTTTTTATAATTATTTCTTTTATTACTATATCTTATACTTATTCTACTTAGACTATAGTTATCTTAATTTCTTTTATTACTTTAGTTTAGATATAAGCTTTCTTAACGTCTACTTATTATTACTTATAGTTTTTAATAAAATATTTTTATTTCCTATAGCCTAGATAGGCTTTACGTATGTAGTATTTTATTTATTCTTTAGTTCACTTTCCTTATCCTTTATTAATAAACGTTTATTTAATATTAATATCTATTTTATTATAGGTTCGGTTATCTTTCCTGATTTTTTTTAGTATATAGATTATTAATCTTCCATGTGCCTTCTTCTCCTACTCTTATTAATACTAGTAATTATTAATAGTTACTATTTATTTAATAATTTTAAGTAAGGTACTTAGTCATTTTCCTCTAAAAATTTCATCTTTAATTCTATTTTTAGTTTTTTATAGTATATCATGACTAATAACTGGTCTGCTTAATTAAGTTATAATTAGATTTACTTAAACTTTGCTATATAATTAGCTGCTAATATGCATTACTTAAGTTATTAAAGCTTTTAAATTACTTCTATTTCTTTATTAATTTCTCTAAACACTATAATTATCTCTTATTTAAAGCGTTTATAAGTTTTAAAAGCTTGTTATATATTATTATTATAGTTAGTAAGTTCTATTAACGTTTTTTATAAGCAAGTGGGCCATACAAGCGAGTGGGCCACTTTTGCCAAGAATTACCTTTTCTTTAATAACTTTACGAAAACTTAATATTATTTAATAAAAATTTAAAATTAGCTTTTTAGATATTAAATACAGCTCATATTAAATTTGCATTATAATATTCTTACGTAATTATAAGTTATTAAGCTTAAAATCTACTTTACTTTAAAATGGTTTTTAGCTATTTATATTTATAATATTACTTAATAATAAATTTTAAAAATTTAAATACGAGGTATTTAAGGTCTAATCTATAATATATTAAAATTTAAAGACTATAGTATTAGTAGTTTTCAAGGAATTAAAAAGTAGGAGCTAAAACTTCCTCTTATCTAAAGTTCTTAAAAACTTACTTATTCTATTACTATAAAAGTATAATAAAGTCTAAATTATATATAAAATAGCTTAAATTCAATTTCTATAGTGTCTGACTTAATAGTTATTAAAACATTAATAGCTAAATACTGAATTTTTAAAAGCAAATTCTAAGCTTAATAACTTATTATTACGTGGGAATATTATAATGCAAATTTAATACTAGCTGTATTTAGTATCTAAAAAGCTAATTTTAAATTTTTGTTAAATAATATTAAGTTTTCGTAAAGTTATTAAAGAAAGGTAATTCTTGGCAAAAGTGGCCCACTCGCTTGTATGGCCCACTCGCTTGTATGGCCCACTCGCTTGTAAAAAACGTTATGGTTTGTATTTCTAAAGGTTTTTTTAGTAATTTTTTAATATATTTTACGCTTTTTTTTGGTATTCTATTAGTATATACTAGTAAGTTATTTAAGCGTCTAGGCCTAATTTTGGGATCTCCTTCCTCATTCATCTGGCCATTGAATATCCTATTGTGTGATGCAAAGGTTTCAATCGGCTATTGGAATGGTGAACCAGCGTAAAGTGTTACAGGCTGCAAGCCACTCAGGTATCACATCAGTAGTAATACAGCCACATCGTTTGAGTACTGTCTCCACTCATGTTTTGCTTATGCCTTTACATGTTCTTTTACATCTGTAGTCACTCTCCATGGCTTATGTAGAGCAGCTTTACCAATCAATTCAGGAGCAGGTCGCTGCTACATTGATCCCCCGCACTCGGTCACAAAAAGTCCTTGAGCTGTGGAATCGCACCAAGGAATTAACGAGTGGTAATGTATTCCAAATACAAGCTGGGAAGTGGAGAGGGGCTCCAACCGGCCCCTTTATCGATTTAGAATGCCCACCAGATACTAGCCCACGGGCCGGCAGGTAGCGCTTGTGATAGAGCCCACGGTTGGCCACGAGATGCTTCCTCGTTCTTCTCTTGAGTCTCGACAGCATCATGAAATTCATCTTCATAGTCCTTCTCCGATGTTGAAGCCCAGGAACCGCCATCTCCCGCTATTTCATCTCTGCACTGACCGCTAGAAGCATAATCTAGTACGGAGCCACGCCGGGTTTCTCGAGATCCGATCGTATTTATGCTTCGAATTAATGCATCCAACGCCGCCCGCTCAGATTCGATAGGTTCTCTTTTCCCCGAGAAGAATTCGTCGCGCTGTTGATAGAAAATGTACCAACAATTGTCAATATCTTTAGGGGTCATCCTGAGACCCTGTATTCTCACCTCTCCGAGAAGTCGCATGATTGAGTTACTACCACTCCTTGCCGCAAATTCGATAATCGACTCATTGTTCTTGTCGCGACTGATCAAAGAAGCCTCCCTATCTAGTAAAGTTTCCACAGCCGCTTTGTTATTATAGCTGATGGCATAGAAGATCGCGGTCCATCCGTTTTGGTCGACAGCGTCAATGTTGGCGCCGTGGTCTAATAGAGCTTCGCATATCTCAATCTGGGGATACTTTGAAGACTCCATGAGGCACGTGATCCTGGAATCCGCGCTCATGTTATTTGGGTCGGCACCGTACTGAAGTAGAAGAGTGATGAGGTTCAGATTTACAGGGTGTGTCCGAAGAGCCCAGAGGATCGGACTTCTTCCATTGTCATCCATCGATCGGACATTTGCGCCCGCGTCAAGCAGTTTTTTGCAGCATTTTGGAGTGCTCCATGCGGCAGCATATCCTAGGGGGGAAATTCCGCGAATGCAAACCGCGTTTGGATCTGCTCCATTTCGAAGGAGGACATCGACCGCTTTAACATCGCTTCGCTTTATTGCCCAGTGCAGTGGAGTGTATCTTTCATTGTCTCGGCCGTGAACGAGAGTGGGGTCCGATTCAATTTGCGAAATTAGGTCTTTGTCGCTTAGTCCGATAATTATTTTGTGCAGAGAATTCAGTTGTAGTATTTCGACGCTATAGATTGATTCGAGTGATGCGCGTACATTATGATACGAGTCGAAAATTTGAATAGATGCAAGTAGCACACGCCAAGCTCGTTGGCCGAGTGTCCTAGAGGGCGAACATCGTAAGTCGTAGACATGAATAGAATTACTGTAGCACTCACACTCCGAATCGATTTTGGGTGGCTAGATCCACACCGCCCTCTAGGAGCATAGAACACATATCATCTCGACCATGAATTAGGGCGCACTTGACTGAGATTAGCACTTAAATCACTTGATGAGTACTGACGAGCGTTTCCACTCGGCTTACCTCGAAAAGAGAAACTCCGCAATGATTGACGTCAATCGCAGCAATTCCATTCTCCCTCATGAAACGTCTGGCATCCAAGACCTTACCATACATCAATGTGTATATCATCTTATCCTGAATCCGTCCTTGAGTAAGGACGCGCGGTATCTTCAAAGTCCACGTAGAGCCAACGCCCCTCAAATCATTCCATCCACCAGTAATGGAGATTCCCCATGGCAGGAGCCAGGTAGGAAAGAAGTATTCAAAGTAGATTGAAGCGGGATTGCTGTGAGCAGATCCACATTGACGGATGTTGCAAGATCGATAATTCCAGACGGGAGTCCCAATGAATTGGAAGAATATCGAGCCTATCAATCCGCGGAACCAGTGCGGTGTACGTACTTCGAACGGTATATGGCAGCGGCATGCACATGGGTTTTGGCATGTATTCTCTAGCAACTTCGTCCTGAAAACAAGATAGGAGCGGGGACTTTGAGGTGAGATTGACGAAATTTGTGAAATGACATCAGTTCGTACGTCCGGCGGTATATCTGCGGGAAGTACATCTTCTCTCAAGGAAGTGTATTGCCGACTGTTCACATTTGAAGAAGTAGCACTAGGCTCCGTAATTCCAATATGTTGTATGCTCAACGGTAGTGTCGTACGAAGACTACTACGCATTGTCAGTTAGTGAATTTCATCATCGTACTTTATGCCTTACTTCATGTGTAACATGTTGATCGTCGTCAAAGCCATTATAAGATCTGTTTTGGTGTTCGCCAAGGATTTCCGCAGTGCATCTAATTTCCTTTGACTCTCGCCGAGGACTTCCCGGACTTTGGCTCGACGACTTAATCTCAGATGATTGGCGTCGCGCATCTCACCTCTTTTCAGAAGGTGAGTTTCCACGAAGAGCTTAATAGCATCGAGCTGCGTCTGTGCGCGGATGAGAAGGCTCTTAAGGGTAAGTAGAACTTCTACATCCGACTCTTGAATTGCATCGACAGCGGAGTTGGTAAGCTTGAGCGTCGCCCTGAAGTCGGTCACCTGAAGTTTCGCCCATAAATATTGATTGCTCATCGTGAGAAGAAGTCGAAAAAGCATCCTCACCTCATTAATAAGGATCTCAAGGTTTTCTGGGGCGTATCGTAAACTCCATAACCGCTTTAGTCCCTTTTCAATTGCGCTAGCGGCGCTAATAAGAGTGATAATGCTCGCAGATATTGATAGGGGATCCATAGATACAATAGGCACAAATGCTGCAACAACTTAAAGAAGAGCAGGGCGAGCAGACTCCTGGAGGGTTTGAGGATAGATGAAATATTGACTGGCGTTAGCAAAGTACCTTAGTTCTAGGGGTCTAAAGAATGGGGAAGATGACCTTCCCGTTGCTGATATCTTCAACCCGTAAATCGATGCATGTAGAGTGCTAACAAGCACACAATACTGTGAAACGTCATTTTGCCAGCATAATGGCAAGGATTGAGGGTCCTGCGGAGGATGCCTATCATAGATGATTGGTATAGGTTTTACTGGAGCGGATGATGTTGTTCCGCAGGGCACATAGAAATGAGGCGGATGGAAAATCCACGAGAGAGGGCGTTGAAGGATTCCATGCTTCAAGGGCTGGGCGTCAAAGGAGAAGTTGAACATTGCGCACGGGCCATGGCTACAGGAAAGAAGGCAAATTAATATCCTTGGATTGTGCGGGGTTGCTGACATGGCATGAACGAATCAGCATACTCGAGGGTATAGTTTTCATGTGCAAAAACAGCGATGTATGATCGGCTTTCCCAGTCTTCCGAAGGCTTGGAAACATTGGGTCGCGTTGTGATGAAAGTAGTGTGGCGCTGACAGGATATAGAGGGTTGAGGGCTTTTGTGGGGCTCTTCAGAAAACTCAAGAGCAAGAACAACATAAACAGCGAAGAATGTGACGCATACAGGAGGGAAAAACTCGTGGCTCTGTAAAGAAGGTGAGGAGTTCGGGAGAAAACCGCGGCGTTCTCCGTGTCCAACTACTAGTGAGCGAGGTGCCCACTTAGTCAGCCATCGTCGGCGGATAAAGATCAACTCCTGCCAAGTCCTGTAACTCATGGGTCAATCAGAGCGCACAGCGCCCCTGCCACCCAAAAAATTCCTCTGCGGAGGGTCTGAGGGCGAATGGGCGTCGCTTTGATGCAACTCCATTATTGTTTTCGACCGCATGCACCAACTTCAATCAACCTTACAGGGGCCATATCACTAGTTATTACTACAGCGCGATGAAATCAATTTTTTAGGTAATAGATATAAGCCGGCAAGCTGATGGATGAAAAAGAGTATTGATTGTCTGAACTAAGACCTCCGAGCTACCATTTATATGAGAGATTGCAAACGAAGGCAATTGCTGAGTCAGCTGAGCGACTAGCCTATTTCTGCTTACATGTCTGCGTGGCTTACAATAGACTATTATTATACGCGTAAATTATATCACTTCATCGAGTGCGATTTACAGTGTGCGAGATTGTCGACGCATTTTAAAAATTCATCCGCCCACCGTCCTCTATATCAGCGCCATTTCTACGGCCTTACCACGCCTCTTTTAGCCACCTACTAACTCATGCGAACTCCTGCGAACTCCTGCAAACACCTAAGCCAGCTTAATGTCTAGGTGAAAAAGGAGGGAAAGACGCGTCGAAAATTCGACCGCTGGAGGAGACAGTATTGACTACGGCAGGAGGCTGCAACAGGCAAAAATCTGACCGGACGCAGGGTAAAGATGTAAAGCAACCTCATGAATTGAAAACTATGGATGGCTATCCTACTTAAATATGTGCTTGTAATGTCGATAGGGGGGATCGTCAGGAGACGATCGACAGGAGACGATCGACAGGAGGATCAACAGGAGGAGCTCAGTATGCAAGCAATGGTGCTACCTGAGAGGCCAGCACTCGGTTACAAAAAATGGTGGAGGAGATCATATCTTGGCAGCTGGAAGTACCCGTAAATATTATCTTCGTTGGATTAATTGAATTGAATGTTTGAGGTAATAACTGATTAAGTACATAATAATCAAATAGGCAGTAACGACAGTATGAATCTTCAATGGCTCACCATGCCGTAGTGGTGTTGGTACCTTGAGTCCTGCCTACCTTTAGCGCAAGGCAGCGAGGTTGCATGGCTGCCTATGGCGGTTATGCTAACATTAAGATGGTCTAAAACGCCGTTCCGAACGCGCGAGATCCAGCTTCGGCTCCTTCCGAAAAAGGCTATTAGGTGCGCCAGGGCTAGAGGGTGGGCGCTTCTCCAGAGAAACGCTAGAAGAGCTTCCTCAGGCGTCTCCGTAGAGGCGTTCGGGTAGTGCGGAGGACATTTATCGAAGTCGAATTCTGTAGGTATATCGAGTTCAAAAGCCAACTTCTTTACCTCATCTTTCTTGAAGCTTGTCAAGAACTCAAAGAGGTGCTCATTAAATCCTCCCTCATCCTCCTCCGCCCATACGTCGACTAACTTTCGAATAGAGAGGCGTTTAAAGGGTTTCCAAGGCCACACAGGTTCTACCCGACAGTTTGACTACTGACAACGAGCGCGATAGGGAGATTGTTGTTGCTAGTCGTCTGGAAGAATCATGATGCAGCTGTAATGCATACCTGTCTGTTAGCATAACCACGGTAGACAACCTTGCTATCTTGCGCTAAGGTGGGCAGAACCCAAGGTACAGACGCTATTACAGCATCATTGATGCGGTCATACTGTCGTTACCGCCCATTTGATTAATATGTACTTAACTAGTCATTACCTTCAAGCAAGAATAAATCAATATGTTCAAGACAATATTTAGTGAGTACTTCCTGTAACCGAGTGCAGGGAATCAATGTAGCAACCCATGATCAATTGAATGGGTGGAAGACTCGATCTATATACATAATCGAGATGGATTATTCGTACGAGAAAACAATCAGCAGACGCAGTGAGGGCCTAATGTGTTGGAGGCCTGATGTGATAAGGGCCTCATGTGATGAGGGCCTAAAT